>JAODAL010001833.1:0-214982 GCA_025379985.1 Phyllomedusa bahiana
AACGGAAAAAATGATAGGACTTCCTTTAGAGATAGTGGAATCCTGCTTACCCCCCACAAAAGGGATTGACAGCTTTCTCTGTTCAACTGTGCAGAGCTGTCAATCATGTTTAAAGGCAGGGTCACAGACTTCCGTTTTTTTTTTTCAGTTTTATATCAAAAATTAAATAAAATCACAGAGAAAGTCACCGCTCTCCTTTCATAAAAACCCATTAAATACAAAGCTCACTTCTCTCCCTTTCAATAAACCTATATATCAAAAGCTCAGCTTCCTCCCTATCTATAAACCTTTATCACGGGTCAGCTTCTCTCCTCTTCATATAACCTATATATCACAAAGCTCACTCCTCCCTCTTAAAATTTAAACCTTAAAAAAGTGTTTTGTGCAGGATAACCTCAGGAGGGGAAAAAAAAGGGGATGGAGGACCAAAGGGCACGCCAATTTGTAAAATATTTTACAATAAGATTAGAATAAAAAATATTGTATGCTCACCTGGCAATTTGTACATAAAAATGGTCAATAATTTGTGGATGTTTATCTAAGGTGGGCTGCGGCCAATTAAAACACGCTCTTTCCCTCCGCACAAGGAGAATCCAAGGAATTAAATATAATGCTGAGCTGTAAAACTCCCAATTTAAAAGGGTTTTTCCAGGGGGCTCTATCCTTGTGTAAAACTCATGTGAGCAATACACACTATCCCTTAAATTTTTTTTAAAGTATATTTATTGCAATAAATTACCATAAAACAATTAAAAAAATTTTCATACATAAAAACAATATAAACCCTAAAAGACCTACCGTTTCCACGCCTCTACGTCTTCTCAGGGGGGTGACTTAGGGGCTGATACCCTTATATACATTCCCTTGTTACAATGACCAACCAAAATTTCGGCGCCCCATCCGTACATGCACTACAACTTCCCCAAAAAATACTGATTGTCCAATACTTTTTTTAATTCGTTATCATATCTAAATTCTTCCCGATGAAAGTTTGTCCCCTGGGTTGCAGCCCGCTCATTCTCGGCTCTCCCCCAACATATAACCCTGTAATCACAGAGTTTTTTTCTTCCCCCCCTTTCCCTTTTACTCAAAATTCACATCAAATCATATATATCTCATGTAGCCAGCTTTTTCCCCTCTAACATATACCCTATAATCACAGGCCACTCCTCTCCCTATCATTAACCTAATTTTTCACAGAGCTCGTTCTCTCCTCCATATATAACCCTGTATACACAGAGCTCAGTTCCTTCTCTTCATATAACCCTATATATCACAGAGCTCAGCTTTCTTCTATCATATAACCCTGTATAACACAGAGCTCAGCTTCCCTCTCTCCTTATACTCAAAATTCAGCATCAAATCATATATATTAAAAATATATATATATATATATATATATATATATTTATATCTTGTATCTCAGCTACTCTCCTCTATCATATATCCCTTTATATCACTGAGCTCAGCTCCTCTCCTCTATCATATAACCCTATATATCACAGAGCTCAGCTTCTCTCCCCTCTATCACATCCTGCTCTTAGATAGGGCAGCATAAACCATCTAACAGGTTCCCTTAAAGGTGATTTGCCGAGAGATAGATTCTTACCCCTCTCTTGTTAGCACAGGCAGAATGTCAACAAATAGGTGAATCATGAAGCCAGGGAGAGAGGGAGGGGGTGAGGAGTGAGGAATCCAAGGACATCTCAAAATTAAGTGAAATAATAAACAGTACAGCAGTGGATTCACAATACAGCAAATAGCCTCAGACTGCACTGTCAGGAGCCTTAACTGCTAAGATGCTATGTAATGTAATCAAATCACAGAGCTGAAAGAGAGAGAGACCCCACACGGAGAGCACAGAGCTGCAAAAAGGGATCTTGTGACATTACAAATGAAATAAAAAAACTATAACTTGTGGATTCTATATACAAAAAGAACACCTATTCTACACAGCAGCTTGAAAGCTTCTTCATGTTCCCTGTCATCAGATTTAAAACAGGTATCTAATCACTCTACAACTAGTTTTATTCGTATACAAAAGAAAACATATTGCTACCCGGTGCCTTAAAAACTTCTGCAGCTTCAGTCTCATCAGATAAGAAGCTCTCTCTGCCAAGCCCATCCAGCCTTGTCAGGCCGTAAACTAATAGACTCTTTTGAAGTAACCCCAAGCAATGTAAGGAAGGCGTAGCTCTCTCAGACTGCAATTTTTGTAATCACATATATTTAGAAAAGTGATTAAAAACCCATTTTGGAGGATCCCACATCAACATTACATCGTGGCAAAACCCCTTTAAGTCTACATAAAACAGAAATGAAGATATTATATGATAGATATTCAATAGTCTACATAGGCAAGTGTACTAAGTTTAAAGTCTTTAGGTATCATTTGTACATCTGATAAAGCTGCAGTATGATTTGAGGTCCATTAGTACCAGCTGGACCCATGACTGAGAACTCTACTGGTACTGAAGACAAACACTATTAGTTTTATTAATTTGGTATTATCAGTTTGTCGGCTGACAGATTCAGTAATACATTTCTAGAAGTAGTACATTTTGAACAGCACAAAACAGTTATAAGAGAAGATACTTTGGCGTTGTTATTTTAGAGGGGACACAGGTTTCTACCAAAATAGAGATGTCAGGAAATGTCATAGATCTTCTTTAAATACCAGTAGCATTGCTAAAATGTGCAGTTACGAGCTCTACTTTGAGGTTCCACACATTTACTGCCTCTCATAATACTGGTCAAGACATTTTTCGTGTCTCTGCATTGTTGTAATTACTGAGTCATACTCATGAAGTTTTAGCTAGAAAAAATGTCTAGTGCCAATCCCTTGGAACACAATGGGAACATGACTAGAGCTATGCTAAAGTGTATGGTCACTATTGCATCAAGAAGTACTCAAACTGTGGCTTCCCTTTTACAGAGTAATTTTTTTTTTGTTTGTTTGCAAAATGCTTTCCAAGTTACAACTGGGTATTATTTTTAAATTTATTTTTTAGTCCCCTAAGTACCGCTTACCTTTTCATTTTTTTGAGAGGGTGAGACATTTTATAAAATGTATAGTTCAGTTACATATTCAAGTTAATTGTGTTAAATGTATGAGGAGTCCTGGGTAGTTTTAATACAGCAAATTCAGTTCTATTCAGGGCCATCTTAGCAGCATAATGGCCCCCCTTGCATAGCAGTGCAGTGGGCTGCTCAAATACATGACAGCACTCTATACCATGCCCCACGCCACACCCGAACATGACACCCTGGGGCCCTGACCAAGGCATGTTTACAAAACTTATTCAAACCGAATTGCGAGCCGGATTGCGCCGGGAATTCCGGCTTAAAAGGGGGGGGTGCCCTGCCCCCCGGCCCCATAACTTGCATTATCCCAAACCCCGGATTGGGCCCGGATTGTGCAGGTAATTTCCCCCGCCCGGCGGGTTCGCCCAGGGGGGTGGGCGAAAGGGAAACCCTGTTCTCTATGAGATTGGGCCGGACTGCAGGCAAATCCCCACAGTACGGCTCCTATCCGTGGCGAAATAAGCCGTGTGAACGGCCCCTAACCACTCCCAAGCAAAATCAAATCATAACAGTGCCTATGTTAGGACACTTTGCTGATGTCTTGTAGGCAGCCTGCAGCATACAAGACTTTTGCACAGTAGGGAGCCAATGACTCCCTGATCCACCATGGATTTGAAATGTTTGCACATCCTAAGAACAGATAAACCGTTAAATAACCAGCACCGACCCAGAGATACAGGGCATGTGCCCCAGATTCCTGGGACATAATGTATCACCTGGGAGCCCATGCATGTTGGGAGCCTTGAGCAACTGCCTTACATACTGAAAGAATAAGATGGCCCAGCTTACACTTTAATGGGCTTGTCTCACTACATTGATTCCTATTACCTCAGTGCTGTTTTCTTGGTTTCACTTTGAATTCAGGGACGTGTTTACTGGCTTCCACTAGGCTGCAGTAGAAGCCAGGTCTGTAGCTATAGCAACCAGTGCTGGCAGTCTATCAGGATAAATCAAACAGGTCTGTAGCTATAGCGACCTGAGAAGCTGATGCAGCCCATACAAGAGGTGATATCTCAGAATATGTAGGATACTGTTAATGGACACATTTTGGGCAAAGTGACTTGTTTTTGCAAGATCTTTAACATAAAAAGCAATCATTATAGTGAGATAATCCCTTTAAGTTTTGTGGTTATATACTTCATACCGTGATAGGAGCAGTAAGGGAACATTAAGGACATTCCCTTGAAGATCCGTTCTTATGCTTTATTTGTTTAGCGGTAAACCTTGGTGTATTTGTGAATGTAAAGAAAGAGGTATTTCTTACATGAGTGTTTCTTAAAAGTGTCTGTAAGAGTGAATATTGGCTAATGCAATGTTTCAGTAATAGCGTCTATTCATCCGTGCTGTCCAGGACGTGCAGGTCTCAATTGAAAATGCAGGGCAAAAAGAATAAAAGCCCAGAAAGTAACCGTGGACACCACACAAAGTCATGTGACTGCGGAGATGAAGGAATGTCTGTGAAAGCACATAATGGGAGACTGGGCCGCCTGTAGTAAAAATGTCTCATTTCAATGTAATGGATGAGCCGTGTGCTTGCTAATTTTCTCAGAACAAAGCTCTGAAATCCTCTGCATTGCAACCTCTTAGGCCTGTGATAAGCATTTTGAAATAAGTCATGCTTGAGCTGAGAAGTATAGGCATCCTTTATAACGAACACATAAAACACTTAAGTTGCTTACGTCCGCTGTAAACTAAATCCTGTGAAATGTGTTTGTACAAGCAAATTCTGAATCGTTCTACATCCTACAGTGAAAGTGTAAGGAATTGCTAAGCAGTCCACCATGGCAATTTCATTTCCCATGTAGAATACTATATGTATAGGTTGTAATCACATTCATTTCCTGGTTAATCATTTCAAAGGAAAAGATTTTGAAGTAAAGGATAAGTTGTAGACAGAAGAGAAAGAAAAGGAAATTCTTCAAACTTTAGTAAAAGCCAAATCATCTGCAAATGATTCTAGTAAAAGACTTTGAAACTGATATATAGCAAGTATAAAGAAAATTTGTTACGGTTCCGGAGCGGAAAGTGGATCCACGGGACCACCGCAAGCGGGGTTTGTAAGCCACCCCGGGGGAACAATCTAAGTAGGTCCCTTTTTCCCAACCCCGCCGCAAAGCGGATGGACTTGCTGCGGGGGGAGTCTACCAGTTCTTTCCCCCCTAAAGGACTTGCTTGGGTGGCAGCCGAAGAAAGTGGTCAAAATGTCGCAGTCTCGTATGGGGGGTCAGGCAGGGGGTCAGACGGGCAGCTATGGTTGTGTCGGGGACAGGCAGGCGGCAGGGCAGGCGGCAGAGTACTGGTCAATAGAGGGAAGCAAGGGTACGGTACACGGTAGATCAGGACGAACAAAAGAACGTTTTTCACAATGGGCAAGGCACTAAAACCCGGCAGGGAGCGGCGAAGCCCCCAGGTGAAATAGAGGCAGTGCCCGGAAATTTACCCAATTACCGGTGCACTGCCCTTTAAATCTCACAGACCCGGCGCCCCCGCCTTGATCACAGGGCGCGCACGCCGGACGCGGAGACTGCGGGAACAGGACGCGGCCGGTAAGTGGTGACTCCCGGGAAAGAATCGCCCGGCCCCCGACACCCGGGGGCGGGGCACCGCCCGGGACCGGGGCAGAGCTGGGGCGGCGCCCGCAGGACGATCGCGGCGCCGGACGCAACAGTATCCCCCCCCTTACCCCTCCCTTTTTCCCTGGCCGGGAAGAATCTCTCAGTAACTCACGGTAAAATTGTTGTCCCCCGGCTCCCACGTTCCTCCTCAGGACCAAACCCCTTCCAGTCTCAGGAAAAAACCGCCTTCCCTTGGGGGTCTTCATGTCTAGGATCTCATTTACAGTGAAGATTTTGGCGGCCTTGCTTCAGAAAAAGGGAGGTTTTGACCTCGGGGAAAAAGGGTTGGCCCACAGGTTTCAAAAAGGAACAGGGAAGGAGTTGGGAATACCATTGTGGGGGGAGCCGAGTTTGTAGGCAGCCCGGGGTTTGGGGCGAGTATTTTCAAAGGGTCCTACACCGGGGCCCCAATTTGTACGAGGGGATCTTCAGCCGGTATTTTGGGCCGATAGCCAGCCCTTGTCCCCAGGCAAAATAGGGGGGAGGGTCTTCTATTCTTGCCCCTTTGGACCTTCTGCGGGGGGATGCTGCTGCAGAGATGCGCGTCTGTTTCCAAATGGACACCATATTGGGCAAGAGTGTCCGCTGCCGGCACTTGGGATGAGGAGACAATGGTAATGGGGGGCGGGGATGGGGCCAAACGATGAAAAATGGGGGGGTCCAAAGGGATTCCGACCCAGGAATTGTAGGAAAACTCCCCCCAAAAAAGCAAGCTGGCCCATCACCGTCGAGCCGAAACAAAATGTGAAAAATAGCCCCCAAATCTGATTGATCCTCCACTTGGCCTTTCCCTTTGCGGGTGGTAGGCGAAGAGAAATCGAGGTTCACCTGCCCCGGGGAGCAAGGGCCCGCCAAACCCTGACAAAAATTGGGACCACCCGATCCTAGACATTGTGCTGCGGAAGTCCGTGTTGGCGGTAGATGTGGAGACACAACTGGTTGGCCAACGGGGGGGCAGGGGTAGCCCGGGCAACGGAATAAATGCGCCATCTTCAAAAAAAAACGGTCCGCGACCACCCAGTGACCGTGTTGCCCAAGAAGGGGGCAGACCCGTGACAAAATCCTTTTCCCAAACATGATCCAAGGGCCCTGGGGATGGGCAGGGCGGGACAAACCCCGGGTTTGTGGGAGGAGTCTTGTTTTACGAGCCAATAACGCGGACTTTTCCCAAAATCCTTGATGCCCCAGCAAGCTCTGGCCACCTAGAAAGAAGATTAAGAGGAAGGATTTGCTGCTCCGGGGTGACCACCCCACAAGAAAACAGTTCCCCATTTTAAAAAAATTCTCCGCGGAGCGCAGGCGGACATAAGTTTTCCCGGGGGAAACCCCTTTTCGAAAGACCCCACTGGAGCCATCGAGATCAGGCGTTGGGGGGAAATTTATATGCTGGGGGTGCCCCCCACCAACACATCGGAGAAAAAGGGAGAGCGCATGGGCCCTGACGTTCTTCTCTGCTGGCCAAAAATTTCGGAATTGAAGGCAAAGAACAGGGACCACCTGGCTTGACGTGGGGTTGAGGCTTTGGGCCGATTGAAGGATTGAAGTTTTTTAGGTAAAAGTAAAAGGTGATGGGGTAGTGAGCACCCCTGAGAAGAAAAAACCCCCACTCCTCGGGGCGTTTGATAGCCAGCAACTCCCGGTCTCCGATGGGTAATTTCTCTCTGCAGGGAGAAATCTTGGAAGAAACACAGGTGACCATTTGCCTTTTGGGTCCCTTTTTGCGTAAAATTGCGCCACCCCCAACCCGAGGGGCGTCCACCCCAAAAAGAAGGTTTTGGAATCGGTCTGGAGGACGGGGCCGGGGCGAAGGCTGCCTTAATTTGAGCAAACGCCTTTTGGGCCTTGCGGCCACGCCTAGGGTTGGAGTTTTCCCTTGGTAAGTGCAATGAGGGGTCCACCAAGGTAAAATAAATGCAATAAACTACGGTAGAAATTTCGAGAAGCCCAGGAAGCGCTGTAACTCTAGGCCCACCGGCCGGGGCCACTCAAGACAGCCGACAGCTTGGCAGGGGTCCATCTGAACCGCGGTCCCAGATGACTAAAACCCGGGAAGGGAGCTGGTCTGGTGGGAAAAGACATTTTTCCCCAAAAGGGGTAGAGGTTTTTTGGGGACTAACCGCTCCAAAACCAGGCGGACATGAGAGCATGATCTCCATGGCAGAGAACCAGAATGTCGTCTAGGAACCCGAAACAGTGAAAAGGAGACCCGAAAATATCGTTTAAAATTTCCTGGAAGACTGCTGGGGCGTTGCACAGACCGAAGGGCATGACTAGATAAATTTAAAGTGTCCCTCCCGGTGTTTTTTAAAAACACTTCCACTCAACCCCCCTCGAATGCGGGTGAGGTTGAGGCCCCCCGCAGGGAAACTTTGGGGAAAATTTGCCCCGCGAAGCCGGTCAACAGTTCCCTGATCAGCGGCAAGGGATAGCGTTTTTCACCGGATTTGTTAAGGCCCCCCATAGTCAATACACGCCCTAAAGAACCCTCTTTCTTCTGCACGAAGAAAAATCCGCCCCCGCAGGGGGGAGGACTTGCTTAAAACCCCTTTACAGGTTTTTTCCCCAATGTAGGTCGACATGGCTGGGTCTCTGGGCCGATAGTGGGTAAAACCCCGCCCCTGGAGGAAGGCTCCCGGCAGTAGATCGGGAGGGCAGTCATTAGGGGCGATGACAGAAGGCCTGGCCTGCTTCCCGGAAGACTCCCATAATCCCGGTATTCCGTAGGCAACCCTGGGAAAAGGCCCGGAGGACGGTTTGGGGAAAGGAACGGAGCGCACCGGGCAGGGGCCCCAGACAAGAGTTCCGCAGTCAGGTCCCCACCACACCTCGCCGTCATCCAATTAACGTAGGGGCATGGCGGACACGGGGAGCCCCAACGGGCGCAGAGGAAAACCGAGGCAAACTAGAGGGGATCTTTTCCTTATGCCGGCGCCCACGTGGGGGTCACCCACTGGCCCGTCCGGATGGCGTCTCCAAGCAGCTCCCCTTTGACGGAGGATATCACCAAGGGGGTTTTCCGAATAACCACATAACGGGAACGGGATCAAGGGGGGCTGTATAAAGTTCCCGGAAGAACCCGGGTCCCCCCTAAGGAGGACCTGGGAAAAACAAACCCCTCGTCCTGATCTCCACCGGCATAGTCAGGCCCTGGAAGGAAATTTTCACCTAGGGATGCCTCCCCCCAAAATTCCTAGGTGCGGGGGTTTCCCGGACGTTGGGGCGAAGCGGACGCTCCTCCGAAATGATCCGGGCTTCGCAGTACAGACATAGCTTCTGTCGCGCCGACGGGGTAATTCCTCTAGAAAGTTTACTTGATCCCCCGCTGGTTCCTCCTCAATGGTAAAGGGGGCGGCAGAGGAGGGCTCGGAAAACCAGCCCGGCGTGGGAGGACGGCGGGATGCGCCAGGTCGCGATCTTGGTGGGGCTCTTCTTGCCTCTCGCAACGCACGTCAATGCGTGGTGGCCAGGGGGAATTTAAATCGTCAAGGGAGGCAAATCTCTTCGGGAAGGGCGCCTTATACTCTGGAAAGGCCTTTCTTAAAGGTGGCACGCAGGGCGGCATCATTCCAGGACAGCTGATGCCCGGGGTGCGAAACTGACTGCGTATTCCGACTGAAAGTCTCACCCGGCTGGTTCAAGAGTGCCATCTCCCAAAAAAAAGAGGGGTCGACGGTTTCCTCAAGACACCGCGGAATTCAGCGAGGAAGGCCTGCAGATCGCAGTCACAGGATCCTCCTGTCCCCCTAGAGGCGTACCCAGCCAAGGCCTTCCCGGGCAACAGGCTGACCAAAACGCCACCTTGGAAAAGTTTTTTGACAAGAATTTGGCCCCCCCTTAAATCAATTTGCATGGGGCACTGGGGGAGGAAACCCCCTGCGAGCTTGGGATCACCTTTAAAATTTGGCAGCAGCGAAAAAACGGAGTTGGGGCCCAACGGGGCCCCGTGGACGCCGGAGCGGGAGGGCCCACAGGAGGGTGGGGGTTGTGCTGGGCGGTGACGAGTGCCGCACCATGGCGGTCAACGAACCAGCTGTTGCCCCTGCTGGGCCATTGCTGAGGGGTGTCGGGTCCCACGCGAGAAAAGGTCCCCCAAGGGCAACGGTACCTTGGCGGGACCCTGGCCGGATCTTACTGTTACGGTTCCAACCGGAAATGGGTCCCCTGGACCAGCAAGCGATGGTGTAACCACCCAGGGAACGAATCAAAATTTGGGGCCCCGGTATTCACCAGAGCCCCCGCAAAGCGGGGTGGACTTGCTGCGGCGGGATTACCAGGGCGTTTACCCCTGACGTGACTTTTCTTGCGGTGGCAGCCGAAGTATAGCGTGGGCAAAAAACGTCAGGAGGGTCGTAGTCGGGGGTCAGGCAGGAGGGCAGGACAGGGAGCTAGGGGCGTGGGCGAGGACAGGCGGCGGTCAGGCAGGCGGAAGGGTCGTGTCAATAGCGGAAACAAGGGGACGGTACCGGTAGATCAGGGCGAGACAAAAAGGGAAAGTTTCACAAAAGGAAGGGATAAAGACCGGGAGGAGCGGGCGGAAGCCCCAGGGAAATAGAGGAGTGCCCGGCAATTACCCAATTACCGGTGCACTGCCCTTTAAATCCACGAGCCGCCCCCGCCGCGCCCTTAGACACAGGACGCGCGCCCGCCGACACAGGGGACGCGGGAGACAGGAGCGCGGCCGGGGAATGGTGACAGCCGGGGAACGGTGCGCCCGCCGCCCGCCAACCCCCGGCGGCCGGGGGCCCCCCTCCCAGGGACCCCGGGGGAGAAACTGCAGCGGGGGCCCGGAAGGGGCCGGTCGGGGCGCCGGGGATTTAAAAAACATAAATTTAAAATAAGAAAAAAGGATCCTCAAAATAAAAATTTGTAAGGTAAACAGGCTTTTTGGCCCGTTTTGCCACATGCAGGTTCAGGGGCTCACTTTTACCAGATGTAAAACCAGGGGGGAAAAAAGTAGGGTTTAAACAAAGGGGAAGGAAAAAAACCCCTTTTCCCCTTTTCCTGCTCAAGCCATTTTGCCCATTGTGTCCCATTTTTGAAAAATTTCCCCCAGGTTTCCCCTTTTTTGAGGGAAAAAATTTTTTAATACTTTTACATAAACCCTTAAATTTTTTCCGGGTTGGGTTTTTCATGACCCCATGGTGCTTTAAAGGGGTCTTGTCATAAAGACATTTCATACCTGTTTTATTCAGCTTCAAGTGTGCTCAAAAGGGGATGTGTATGATTTCTTTGAACTGCATAAATTTGGTACCCCAGGGTTGACAACCCCCCAAAAGGCCCTTTCCCCTCCCCCAAATTTTTCTCAAAAAAAAAGTCCCCCAAAAAAAAAAAAAAACCCCCCCCCCAAAACCAAAAAGGTATGTTTTTTGTAAGAGCCATGAGTAGTTACAATGTACGAGAGTGGTTAAAGCTATTGCCTGCCAACATATGGGTCCTAGGTTCAAGTCCCTGCAGGAGCCCCCCCAAAATAAAGAATTTTTTTTGCTCAATAACATACCTGTTGGGATTCTTTTTTTTTTTTCATTTATTTGCAAACCCTTTGGGCTAATTACTAAGGAGTTTTAGAGGGCAGGGGGGAGGAATGAAAGCCCCCTGGGGTTCAGCTTAGCCCCAGCAGTGGGGGTTTTGTGACTACTAGGCGGAGGAAAAGACAAAATATACTGCCCGAAAGAAAGGTTTATTTTCTGAGCAAAGGGGGGCCCGGACAGAGGAGCCTTTTACCCAGGTCTTTTCCCCGGAAAACCCGGCTGTACAATTTTGGATGACTAAAAAAAAAAAATGGTAGAGAATTTTTTTAATTTAAAGATGAAGGGGTTTAAAATGTCATTTTTAATTTGCCAAAACTTCCCAAAATCAATTTAACTTCCTGGGGAAACCCCCTTTAAAATTAGTAATACATTTTGGTGATACCCTTTTTTGCCGTTTTGGGGAAAAATATTTTTACATTTAGGGTTTTTAAAAAATTTGCCCTTTTCGTAAATTCAAAAATTGGCGGCCTTATTCTTTTTCATTCATACATTTGGGTGTTTGGTTTACCCGTTATTTGGGGAAATTTTTATAAAAAAATGGGCTTTTGGCTTGGGGTTTTCCCTGGTGCTTTTGCAATGATGTGGCCCCGCACCCCCTGTGAAACTTTCATAATTTTCCCGGGAGCAGGGGAAAATGGCCATACCTCTTCTGGGCATGCCCCTTTTTGTTCATCATTCTTTTATGTAATTTAATCATTAGTGTCTGGTGTTTTTTCAAGCCTCACTGCGGGTGATGTTTATGAGATTGTTCATATTTGTTTGAGATTTTTTATACATTTTTACTTCCAGGTTATATTATCGGGGATAGGTTTATATTTTATGTATTTTTGGCATGAGGATTATTTGGTGGAATATTATATTTATTAACTGTATATAGTATTTATTTAAATAATAGGATTACATCTTTTGGTATGTATCTTTTCCAGGGCATTGGCTTTTTGACTCTTATTGGCCCACTGCTGATCCAATGGTCCAAGGAGGGTGGATTTATAAACAAGTATTTGGACACCATAATGTACCCCAGACTAAGCCATGGGCAAAATGCATGTCGGGTTGTCTGCTGGTGCGTGTACACACTATGCTTTGTATACTATTGTAGGTGTTGCAGATCTTTTCACAGACCAAAAGATCACAATATAGGGGTATAAATCAAATCACAGAAACCAAACTAATTCTCCCTATTAAGATATAACCTTCATTAATTCCTTTAAAAATCTTATCAAGCATAATCCCTATATGATAATCACGCATACATAGATAGATGTAAAGGGATCAAATGTCCATAGAACCAGGGATATATATCCATCCATATATAAATGTGGTCAGATAGAAAAACCATAACCTGTAAAAGAGATACATCTCCGCTTACAACTTTCTTAGTTGCTTTATGCTGCTATTTTTTCCAGTGATTTCACTTTGTTAATCATCTGATAATTTGTTTTTTGGGGTGAATGCATTGGTGCAATCTGGTCATACTAGTATGATAGTGAATACTCATGTCAGTTGTACACCCACTTTTTCTGGTTTTTTGGTCCTTATTTTTTAGTTTTTTTTATTTTAATTATTGTGTTATTTTTGTTTTTTAATTGGTCTTCTGTCCTATGTAACTTTCTTTTTTTTGGTTGGATTAGAATTTGTAATAATAATGAATGGTGAATATGTTCATTATTTAATTTGCAAGCTTCCCACATCAATTTTGCTTAATGGCAAAATGCCTTAAATTAGTACCCTAATACATTTTGGTCGATGCAGTTCAAAAATTTCTGTGTGTAAGACAAATAGTTGTACCACACAAAAGTTTATAACTTGCATCTAACAGATGTCTACTTTATGTTGGCATCATCTTTTAAATGTCTTTTTTAATGACATTAGGGGTTAAGAAATTTAGTAACAATTTTTTACATTTTCAACAAAATTTGCAATGCAGATTTTTTTAGGAACCAGTCCAGTAAAGGTATTTACACAGCATTTAGGAGGTTTGTTAATCTTCAAAGTGTTTCACAGGAATTAAAGCAAAGTGGGTGTAAAATTTCAAAATTGCAAATGTTTTTCGCAGATTTCAATTTTAATTAATTATTCACAAGAACACAGTAGATGTTACCCGGATAAAAAAAACCACAATATTTATTGCCCAGATTCTGCCATTTTTAGAGATATCCCATATATGGCCCTACTGCGCAATTTCACTCAACCACAAGCCCCAGAATAGGAGGAGCACCAACTGGATTTTGAGGTCTCATTTTCATTAGGATTTTCTTCGGTTCCATTAAGGATTTGCTAACACCCTAAGGTGCTAAAACTTAACAAACACCCCTAAAAAGGAATATATCCAGGAGTGTAGTGAGTATATTGACCCCATAGGTGTTTCACAAATGAATCCTGGAAAATAAGCATCCCAAAATTTGTTAAACAATTTGTTCAGCAATACCATATACCATATATACTCGATTATAAGCCGACCCGAGTATAAGCTGGGCACCTACTTTTGCCACAAAAAAACAGGAAAGCTTATTGACTCGAGTATAAGCCTAGGGTGGAAAATGCAGCGGCTACTGGTGAATTTTAAAAATAAAAATAGATACCAATAAAATTACATAGGCAGTTTAATGTCCCCCATAGGCAGATATAGGCAGGTATAGGCAGTTTACTGTCCCCTATAGGCAGGTATAGGCAGTTTAATGTCCCTCATAGGCAGATATAGGCTGGTATAGGCAGTTTAATGTCCTCCATAGGCAGATATAGGCAAGTATAGGCAGTTTAATGTCCCCCATAGGCAGATATAGGCTGGTATAGACAGTTTAATGTCCCCCATAGGCAGGTTATAGGCTGGTATAGGCAGCTATATGTCCCCATAGGCAGGCTATAGATAGGTAATTGCCCCCATAGGCAGGTTATAGGCAGGTATAGGTCGTTTTAGGCAGGTATAGGTCCTCATAGGCAGGGTATAGGCAGGTATAGGTCCTCATAGGCAGGTTATAGGCAGGTTATAGGCAGCTATATTTCCCCATAGGCAGGTAATTGCCTCCATAGGCAGGTATAGGTCGTTATAGGCAATTATAGGTCCTCATAGGCAAGTAACAGGCAGGTATAGGTCCTCATAGGCAGGTTATAGGCAGGTATATGGCCCCATAGACAGGCTATAGGCAGGTATAAGTCCCCCTAGCCAGGTTATAGGAAGGTATAGGAAGGATTTTAAAACAAAAAACAATCGTTCTCCTCCGTCTTCTCGGCACAGGCAGGGTGATGTCATCAGGCCGCGCACGCAGCGTGATGACACACACTGCCTGTGCCAGAAACTCCGGACAGCCGCGAGTTTGCAGCAACCCGGAGTCCACTGCGCAGCAGGGAGCCCTCGCTCTCTGCTCCGCAGTGGTATCTCTTCACTTGTATGCGCTCCGGAGGAGTCGTATACAGGTGAGATCGCTGATAGCACCCGAGCCACCGAAGTGCCCGGACGCTGTCGGCTGTACTCGGCATTCAGTTATATGCGGTCCCTGAGGAGTCGCATATAGCTGAAGCGCCCCTGTCGGCGACCAGGCCATTGCAACGACCGAGTGCCGACAGTGACTCGAGTATAAGCCGAGGAGGGATTTTTCAGCACATTTTTTTGTGCTTATACTCAAGTATATACAGGTATGTGGGTGTTAAACTGATGTTTGGGCGAATGGCAGAGATACAGGGTAGGGAGCGCTATTTGTGCATTTTGAGTATAGCTAATAGGGATCACACACCTAGGAAAAAATGTAGTGCTCAGTGGAAAGAGATACCACCTTATTGTTCCCCACAGTGATCAGGAGTGTAGGTTCCATGGCACTCAATAAGAAGATAAGTATATAGTTATAAGAAAAAATATCCCAATCGACAACCCCCACTCTGCTTCCAACAAACTCCTTTCACTCTGCTCCTCCTTTGACCTCTCCCAGTGGACTTCAGGAGCCACTCATAAAGATGGACACACACTGGACCTCATTTTCACCCGCCTCTGCCCCATATCTGACCTCTCAAACTCCCCCACCCCATATCTGACCACAACCTGCTTACCTTCTCCACCATCTCCACCCCACCTGCTCCTCCTGTCTCATGTCCAGTACGACCCCGCAGGAACCTACAAAGCCTCAACCGTCTCACTCTCTCTGACTCTCTTGCACCTCTTTCAACCATCTCCTCATTTAATGACCCAGACGCAGCCACCACTTTCTACAACCACACAATCACCACCACCCTTGACTCAGTCGTTCCTCTCACACACAACAGAACCCGCAAAGTCAACAGACAACCCTGGCACACAGACTCCACTAAACAACTGAGGCGTGCTTCCAGAATTGCAGAACGCCGCTGGAAGAAAACTCGCTCCACCGATGACTTTGCCTCATACAAAAAATCACTACATACATTTAAATCTGCACTCACCTCATCTCCAAGACTTCTCCCGTGCTTCACCCACACTCTGGAACTCACTGCCCCAACACATCAGACTTTCCTCCACTTTCACCAGCTTCAAAAGCAACCTGAAAACCCATTTCTCCATGCTTGCCTATAACCTACAATAACCCTGCTGTCACTACACCCTCCACATACATGTCTGCCCCTCACCTCATGTCTCTTTATCCTCCTTGTAGATTGTAAGCCCTCGCGGGTAGGGTGCTCTCTCCCTCTGTCGTGCCAATTGTCATTCATCACTTATCATTGTACTCGTTTGACCTATGTTGTGCATGTAACCCCCTCGGATGTACAGCGCCCTGGAACCAATGGCGCTTTAAAATAAATAACAATAATAATAATAAGAAGAAAAGCTTTATTTAGATATATTAGGCTCAAATATATTAGATAAATCAAGGTATCGAAAAAATTGTATAAAAAAAAAGAAAGAAAATGGGAATAGAAGGGCAAAGTCCTTTGCCGAGTAGGGAATGACGGTTATTTCATAAGAAGGTTGAGTACGAAGTTCTGCTCCTGGCACCGTCCTGCAGCACCTAAGAGCCTATGGCTTGAGAAAGGGTCTAACGGTCTGAAGCGTCACATGATACCAGGCCTCTCTTCTCTCTTGCACTTTGGTCGCCTAAAGAGGACATTTCTGAGCAGGAAAAATATCTATAAGCAATCTCTGCAAGCAACAGTCTCCTTATCATCTGTCATCCTAGGATCTTCAGTGATCTACATACGAACCTCTACATAAGGGTACCATACCGGACATACAGAACCACAATTTCCTCGAAAAACTATACTACCTGAATGATCTTTCTACCCAACAAATTACAAAGACAAACAGGAGACATCGTATGAACACACAGCCTAGCTCCAGATGGTATTCAACCTTTCTATGAGATAACCGTCATCCCCCACTCGGCAAAAGACTTTGCCCTTCTTTCCCCATTTTCTTTCTTTTCTAATAAAATTTTTTCAATACCTTGATATATCTAATAGATTTGAACCTAATATATCTAAATAAAGCTCTTCTTATAACTATATCCGTATATCCTTGCTGCAACACCAAGGAAATGGAATTATCACTATGTCACAAGGTGCCTAGGTCCCAACAGTAGAATTGGAGTTGATTCTGGGGCCCACCAGTGGAGTTGATTCTGGGGCCCACCAGTGAGTTGATGCTGGGGTATACCCTATAGCTACTGTACATGTCTCTTATACTCCTGCTTCTTGTCTCTTTCTCTCTGCCTTTCTACCTCTCCCATGGAGGTATATGCGGTTTACAAGAAACTCTAGGCCTGCCATGCTCAGAGGCCCATCAGGGGTTTCTCCTGTGGATCAGTCTGAGTCTGCTTTCATATGTTATTAACAAAGTGGTAACATTAAAGAGGTTGTCTTGCTACAAAGATCATATCTGTAATGATTGGGGCAGTAAAAATAAGCACTTTTGCAATTGGTTTGTATTACCTATATAATTTAGTATATTAGCAGTGGGTCTGCAGAGCTGTGACATCCTCTCTCTCCCACTGCACACACAGAATGATGATGATAACTTAGGAGGGAGCAGGGAAGGGGTGTGGTGATATCACCACTTTCCAGTAAGGGAAGAAACGCCCTGCTGGGAGGAGAGAACTGTCCCTAGATTTGGAACTATAAGCCAGGACAAAGCACAAGATACCTGCAAAACCCTATAGTGAGAAAACCCCTTTAAGAGCATTTCTGTAAATAAAAGAAGTTACTTAAAATTATTGCCTTAATAATATTATCCAACTATACTAATATTGCAATGTTAGTAAATAAAATTAAGAAAAAAACACGTTTTTTTCCATTCCTCATAGTTTGACAATCTGAAAGTCTCTAAAGCCTTCATCCAGAAAATAATTTTAGAAAATGATGCAAGTGAAGACATATACAGTCTGTGTACCATATATTTTTAAGCATGTGAATTCTTGTCTATGCACGTGGAGCATAGTTACTCAAGCCACTTTCCAAGGTTAAGTTACTTTACTCCGGGTCAAAGACAATATTTGTGTTAGCGAAATCATCCCTTTGGGATTAAAATGTAGATTTGTAGAGGTCAGTCAAATATTAACTAACCTTTAAATTAGCAGCAGTAATTGATCCCCACTGTGGATAAATAATTCACTACACTATTACTGCACTTGATAAATAATTAAAAGCACGGTTAACATTAAAAGTTTAAGAGAAAAGCATGATGGTATGCAACTGTGGCATAAATTATTTATAAGAAATAGTGCATTATACTTTCTACAAGATTTAAGTTCACTTCAGAAAAAAAACTTTTAGTTTTTCAGCAACTGGGATTGGTTGAATAAGTCCCTGATTTGGTATTTGTTCAACTAAACTTGAGAAAAAACTGGGGTTTGGGTTATCCCAAACCCAAATTTTGTCATTAATCTTATCCCTGTCTCTAACCTTATCAATAATAGTATCTATAACTGCAGCTCTAACTCTAAATTAACTTAACTTTTAGCATCTCTCTAGGCCTTTTGTTACTCCTGTCATTGCTCACTTTCAGTGTGACCACCTGATGTTACTTCAGAAGTGGAGCTATGGTGAGATTGAACATAGGCCTGGAGAAAAAATTGACATCCCAAACCCTAATTTTTTTTACAAGTTTGGCCAAACCAGTGTTAAACCAAACAGGGCCCAATTCAAACACCTCTATTTATGCATTGTGCATGAATCGTGTGGAACATTGCACTGAAGTTCTAGTGTGGCGGGAGCGATGCAAGCCCTGGAGTGATGTGGGACCTGAAGTAATAACCTCTTAAAACCTCTAAAACATCCTAGCAAAAATCCTAAACCCAATTTAGGCTTGGGGATGATTTTCATTGATTGTCACCTAAATTCAAATGAAACCAAAACACTTTGATTTAGGATAAATTTAACACTGACCTGACTCCAAAGTGCAACCCTGTTCAGGACTTTGTCATTCCCTTTTGCAAGAGTAATGCAGTATGTATTGCTATTCTTGCCACCAAAAAGTCAAAGACCCATATCAATAGCAAAAATAGTCTCTTTTAGTTATTTTTGTTCCACGGGATGTTTGGCAAACGTAGTCCAAAAGAGACTATGGGCGACATGTATGAAATCTGGCACTGACACGCAAGGTCCAAATCGATATAGAAGAGTATAGAATGCAACAATATGTATGAACCTGTTGTATGTGGGTTCATAAATCTGGCGTGTGGTAAGCTTTGCATATCATAGCATATCTTTGAGTGCATAATACATCTTTGGCTCAAAGCACATCTTTGGCTCATAGCAAAGCATAGATTTAGCTCATAGCAAAGCATATATTTGGCGCATAGCACATCTTGATGCAAATCTTTGGTGCATAGCACATCCATGGAGCATTCAAAGTGCCGTGCCTGGCATAAATTTTGGCGTATGACTGTTCCTTCTATAGAACTGGGCTACAACAGTTTTTTGGTGCAAGATACGCCAAAAAAATGGTGCAGTCCCATTCATACTATACATGTCACCCTATGTTTGTATTTGCCCTATAGACTCCTATGACTTCACTGTGATATATGTCAGGATACCTTTTTTGATGATATCATAATACATAAAGGTGACAGAGGCAAAAAAAATCTGACATGCATGTGGCCTAAAAACAAACTAAATATATCTATCTTGATGGAATTCTTTATTTTAGGGACCCAAATAAAATTATTGTATTGTATGTTTCTTCATTATTAAAATTCAACAACCTTATTACAATATCTGTACGCAAAGTTGGTCTTCCATCTTCTATCCTTGTCTGTTTTCTATTCAATGCATAAAAAAGGAGACATGATCTGCCAAATTTAGATGAATTCCTCGAAACCTGGCCCATGCCTTCACTCCTGGCAGGAAGCCACCCAGACTCCATGCCTAGCTGACCAGCCTGTGCTCACCAGAGTATTTAAGGTCATTTAGCATTTGCGATGCTTTTTCTTATAATGTCTTATTATATTTAACACAATAATTTTTTCTACATTTATTCACCAGATTAACCCGTTTTTAATATCCACAGTCCCCAAACTTCCCCTCGGGCATTGACTACTTTAAAATATGAAAGTGGTATGTCACATGAAGCCCTGCCATACCCTGCCCTTTAATAGTATAATGACCTGTAGATAAATCATTGCCTCCCAAAAGATCAGAATATGTTTCACTGAACAGAATGTCTCGTTGTATACACATTGCTTTTTCTCTGCTATTATAGAAAAGTATATACACTGAAATAGAGGGATCAAAGGATAGTATAACAAAGCACATTTAACCCACTTTGAATGTCAATAAAGAGGTTGTTTCAGTAAGGTAACCCATTTCTATATTAAAGCCAGCCAGGCATTTAGATAATCACCTAACACCAGAAAGAGCAGGCTGCTTCCAGCCTTTTATTTGTAGGGTTACAAAAGTATAGCATGTCATCTTGGTCATCAAAATGAATGACTAATTGTAACAAATGGATGGCCGGGTCACTGCTAGAGTGGTTTCTAAGAGTGGCTATTTGCTCTAGTATATGGAAAAAGACTATCTTTATGAGACACATCATTAAGAGGCTTTCTTTAGGAGTGCTGTAAACTATGCTTATCCAGAAAAGACAGAGACAAAGAGACAGCAAGAAGAGAGAACACAGTTTTAGGCTTGTGTCATCCTGATAGATACACAATGCTAAATGAGTGATGCCAAAATGGTTAAAGTACCGCTGCCTCTGTCGGCCCAGACAGTCATGTAGCAGAACTCTATTGTCTAACTAGACTCAAGACAACTCTAAAAGGGGTTGTCCACCTTATTAAAAAACAAAATAATAAGCTAGTGCTGCCTCACATCACTGTTTTTTCAGTGAACAGCTGGAAACAGTTATGTACAGTATCTCACAAAAGTGGGTACACTCCTCACACTTTTGTAAATATTGTATTATATCTTTTCATTTGACAACACTAAAGATATGACATTTTGATACAATGTAAAGTAGTCAGTGTACAGCTTGTATAATAGTATAAATTTGGGGCATGTCACCAAGGCACGGGTTTGCGGACGGTTTTTCAGACGGTTTGAGGTTTTGCATACCTTCTGAAAAACCGGCCGCAAACGAGCACAACGGGCTCCTATGGAAAACCTGTGCAGCAGTCCCCACTGCACGGGTTTTCCGCCCGGCAGTTTTTCCGCCCGCGGGCTGCCCGAAAAACATTCAACATGTACATTCTTCCGTCCGTTTTTCGGACGGAATATGTGCAAGTGAATGTGAAGGGGGAGGGCTTTTCTCCACTCATCGACCGGTATTTGTCCATTGCCATGTAAACAGTCCCTTAGTGTGCCCTCAAAATAACAAGACACAGCCATCAATGTCTAAACAGCTGGCAACACAAATGAGTACACCCTAACTGAAAATGGATAAATTGTGCCCAATTTTTCCACATTGCCATGTGATTCTTTAGTGTTACAAGGTATAAGGTGCAAATGGGGAGCAGGTGTGTTAAATTTGGTGTTATTGCTCTCACACTGGTCACTGGAAGTTCAACATTGCTTCAACTTATGACAAAGAACTGTCAGAAACAGTCTACATAAATATAGCCTAGGCTATAAGAAGATTGCCAACACCCTGAAACTAAGCTGCCAAGACCATACAGTGGTTTAATAAGACAGGTTCCACTCAGAACAGTCCTCGCCATTGTCAACCAAAGAAGTTGAGTTTACATCATATCCAGAGATTGTCTTTTCAAAACAGATGTACAACTGCTTCCAGCATTGCTGCAAAGGTTTAAGGGTGGGTGGTCAGCCTGTCAGTGCTCAGACCATACGCCACACATTGCGTCAAATTGGTCCACATGGCTGTTATCCCAGAATGAAACCTTTCTAAACGTGATGCACAAGAAAGCCCACAGTTTGCTGAAGAAAAGCAGACTAAGGACATGGATTACTAGAACCCTGTCCTGTAGCCTTATGAGATCTAGATAAAATTATTTGGTTCAGATGGTGTCAGGCGTGTGTGCCTGTGGGATGGTAGAACAGCCTCACTGTCTCTGCCCAGGGAACTATAATGTTATGTACAAATAATGATTACAAAATGACATGTGACTTGTCTACAGGTCATTATACTATTACTGCCACAGTTTTGAAAGTCTAACCTGTGTGTAATGTATGGGAAGACAAGTAATTGGACATGTGACTGGGAGCAGGAGTTTGAGGTGAGCTGCCATTTTAGAGAGCAAGACATGGATCTGAGAGACTGCAGACAGAGAATCGACATTGAGCATCATTCCTCCTAAATCCGCCCGCTGCTGTGGAGTGCAGCTGTACTTGTTGATGACTGAATCGTGCTGAGAGAGGAAAGATTTGTTTGCTGAGTCATTGAGGTTGGAGAAGAGGAACAGAAACAGAGTGGATGTTGTGCCAGTTGTGGAGAGAACTGACGGCCATCTTTGGTACCGAACTCTGACAGAGTTGTCCCTCATCCAGGAACTGTGACCAGTTGCTAGTTCAAAGTAGACCCGGGTCGTTAAGCATGCATGCCAGCCTAGTTGGGACTGGTACCAGGCCTGTAGTTAAATTAGTTCGGGGCTCAGTCTCTGTCAGGCCATAAGTAATCATCCAAGAACAGTACCAGTGTGGGACATTGAAGTAAGGCTAACATCGGTGCTGTCAGCTCTGCAGCATGCTCGGCCGATAGACTTTTATTATTATCTGTGTTCTTGAAATAGTGGGTATAATTAATAAGTTTGTAATCTGGTGTGCTACAATGCGGAGGTACCCTCGAAACCCCCTCATAATTGTTCCTGTTTCTTAGGGTTTTAATAGGTAAATAGCGGTTGGCCTTTCTGAGTCCGCTGGTTGATAAAGTTATTGTGCGTCCGGAGAAGATATTTACAGCAGCACGCTGTGTAGCACAAGGGTCTTGGCTTATACTTGCGTAAATGTAATTTTGAGTAATTCTGAGTACACTCATTCATGTAATTCAGTAAAATATAAGTTTGGTTGAACAGGTGTTGGAGTCGCTTTCCTTGTTCATGACTTCGCTGTATTCTGGGGAGCCCATCCTGGTACACTGCTTACATATTGGCAACCAGGGGAGGAGTACATAGACAAGTGTGTCTTACTGACATTTAAGCATGGTTGTTTGTGTGTCATGGTTTGGGGCTGCATAAGTGTTGTTGGCTGTGAGGAGCTACAGTTAATTGAGGGAACCATGAATGCCAAAATATACTGTCACCTACTGAAGCAGAGCATGATTTGCTCCCTTCGGAAACTGGGCCGGGACACTATTCCAACATGATAACGACCACAAACACATCTCCAAGACGACCACTGCCTTACTAAAAAAAATTAGGATAAAGGTGCTGGACTGGCCAAGCATGTCTCTGCACCTAAACCTTATTGAGCATCTGTGAAGCATCCGCAAATGGAAGGTGGAGGAGCGCAAGATCTCTAACAATCACCAGCTCCATGATGTCATCATAGAGGAGTGGAAGAGGATTCCAGTAGGAACCTGTGAAGCTCTAGTGAACTCCATGCCCAAAAGAGTTAAGGCAGTGCTGGGAAGTAATGGCAGCCACACAAAATATTAACACTTTGGGCACAATTTGCCCATTATCACTTAAGGGTGTACTCACTTTTGTTGCCAGCAGTTTAGACATTGATGGCTGTGTGTTGATTTATTTTGAGGGCACACCAAATTTACTGCCTGAGAGATGTGTATTCCTGTTGTTATGTATATCTTGTGTACAATAAAGCAGGAAAAGAAGACTGTTGAGGGCCGCTATTATATATCTTTCACTTGGATAAAGTTTGCACTGTCATACAAGCTGTGCACTGACTACTTTACATTGTATCAAAGTGTCATATCTTCCTGTTGTTCAATGAAAAGATATAATACAATATTTACAAAAATGTGAGGGGTGTACTCACTTTTGTGAGATACTGTAAGTGGCAAATGACAAGTGCAGCAAATTAGAGCCTGCAGTTGCGACATCCTGTTTGGCCACAAATTTTTTGTTTTGTGGATCCTGTTTGGCCAGAGAAAGCAAGAAAACTGAAGACCAAGGGAGAGATGTCGCAGAGCCAGTACTGGAACAGAGTTGAGGACAGAGAGGAGTTTATTTATTTTATTTGGGCATCAAGAAGTTATTTTATTTTTAAATAAAGTGGAAAGCCCCTTTAAATGGGATATTCTTACCACATTGATTTGCTTTAAATATGTAGGTAAAAGTAAAGACTATTACCAAATACATAGCTGTTCGGATTTTGCTTTCCTTCAAAGCTAGAGCAGTTCTTATCTCCTGCTTATGTACCTAAACTTCCCTAGGTTATTGATTACCTCTCTCTCCTTTAGTAGTGGCTGGGAGGATAATGTCATTCCCTGCTGCTTCTTATCACCAGCAGAGGACCTTGTTTATGTTTCTTACTGACAAAATGTAACCCTATAAAGATCTATAGTTTCCTGTCCTGCTGTTTCAATTCTTCCATTACCAATGTTTCTGTTATAGGATCAGCTAGGAATATCAAAGCTGCTGCCCACAGCCTAGTAAATGTAAGTCTGAAGCTGGCTGTGAAGAGCAGGCTCTACAAAACAGCTTGATAGGGAAACCTCATTAAGTCTGCTTAATAAACATTTTTTCGGGATTTTAGAACACTGTAGTAATAATAATAAAAAAACATAAAAAAAAACCTGACAGCTTAAAGGGGTTTTGCCACGATCTCATTTCATACCTCCTGCATCCAGCTCTTCAGCTCTGTGTGCTCAGAAGGGGACATGTGTGATTTGTTTGAATTGCATATCATGTGACCCAGCAGGATGACATTACCAGGCCTTTCCTCTCTCTAGTCAAAGGTCTGTTTATGTGAAAAGCTGTGAGTAGCTACAATGTAGCTCTGAGGTAAAAAATCCTAGGTTCAAATCCCTGCAGGAACCAAACCTGTTTTTTTTTTTTTTCTCTTTATCAATGCACATACCTCATTGAGGTTTATTTTTATTTATTTGCACTGCTTGACTAATTACTAAGGAGTACAGAGGACGGGAGTAGATTGACAGCACCTGGGGTTGAACACTCAGTAGTTGCCTGAGAGTAGAGGTGATGTCTGAGCATGTCTGGCCAGGATTGAGGAGCTCTCAGCCCTGTTTGTATCTCCTGGAGGCAAGCTGTAAACAATGGATCCCTAAGGGCCGGTTCACACGGCTTATTCAAGCTGTAATTGCAGGACGGATTCCGCCCGCAATTACGGCTTAAATAAGGGGTGGGGCGGGGGCGCAGCTCCTCGGCCCCATAGACTTGCATTATCCACGGCGCGTATCCCGCCGGGATAATGTGCATGTTACTTTCTCCCCGCCCAGCGTATTCGCCCAGCGGGGAGGAGAGACGGAATCCATAGTTCTCTATGAGAACTGTGGATTACCGTAATGGCTGGGACGGATTCCAGCCGTACTGCAGCGCAGTACGGCGTGCAATACGGCTGGAATTCGTGCCCAAAATAAGCCGCGTGAACGGCCCTTAAAGGAGCAGCTAAAACAAAAACGGTCCAGAATTTTTAATGATGATGAATGGGGAAAATGTTTATTATTTAATTTGCAAGCTTCCCACCTCAATTTTACTTTGTGGTAAAACCCCTTTAACTGACAGCTCTCTCCCTATAGACAAACATTGGAGAGAGCTGTCAGTTAAGCTAAGGGGGCGAGGAGAAACCTCATATCAGACTCATCTCTCCTGGGCACAGTGCTTCTCTCCGTACCCGGCACAACTTCACTGGGTGTTTTACCTGAGACCATTGCAGCATTTCAGGGTAAAACCCACATGGTTGGGATCGGGTAACCTGCAGTTATTTCATGCTTCCCGTCATTCGGGTAGCATAAATTAGCTGACAGGTTCCGTTTAATATAATATAAATGCTTAAAGGGAACTTGTCAGATGATTTTTGCTACTCTGAGAACAAAATATGATAGAGGGATATAAGCTGAGCTCTGTGATATGTAGGTTGATATGTTTTGCTGCAGGATTTCTGAGTAAAAAGCAGAGAAAATCTTAAAAGTTAAACTGAAGGTACTGCTGACCCCTCCCACACACAATTGCTAAGGGCATGTCCCCACGGCACTGAAAAACCGGCCGAAAATGAGCACAATTATGCTCTATGGAAAACCCGTGCAGCAGTCCCCACTGCACGGGTTTTCCACCCGACGGTTTTGCCGCCGGCGGTCCGGCGGCAAAACATTGAACATGTTCATTCTTCCGTCCGGTTTCCGGACGGAATATGAACAATTCAATAGGGGGAGGGCTGTTCTCCGCTCATCGTGGGGACGGCCGCAAAACCGGACAAATACCGGCCGGCAAACCGGCCGGTATTTGTCCACTGCCGTGGGAACATGCCCTAACAGTTTGCTCTGTATACATACTGATGCAGGAAAAGCTGTCAGTCACTGTATGTGCATGATTTAACAGACCTTCCACTGTCTCTGAAATTGGTTTTACCATGAAGACTTTTCGTGCCTGGATTGCACTGCTTCAGATTTCAGTGTGTTCAAAAGGGGGCATGTATGTTTTGTTTGAACTGCATATCATGTGACCCAGCAGGCTTGACATCACCATCCCTTCTCCCACAGTGTGCTCACTCTAGTCAAATATCTGTTTATGTAAACACTTTTGAATGTCTACAATGTAGCTGAATGGTTAGCACTTCTGCCTTTCAGCACAGGGGTTATAGGTTCAAATCCCTGCAGGAACCAAACATGTGGATTTTTTTTCTCAGTGCAAATACATGATTGAGGTTTCTTTCTTCTTTTTTTATTTACACTGTTTGACTAATTACTAAGGAGTACAGAGGATAGGAGTAGAACGACCGCATCTGGGGTTAAACACTAGCTCAGCAGTGAGTGCCTGTGATTACTAGCCAGGGAAGAGACTGACAGTAGCTGCCTGAGTGGTGAGATCATTTCTGAGCATGTGCGGCCAGGACTGTGGAGCTCTGATCACTGATTGTATCCCCTGGTGATGAGCTGTAAACTATAGAACACTAAGGTAGCAGCCAAAACAAAAATGCTACAGAATTTTTAATAATGACTAATGGTGAAAATGTTTATTATTTCATTTGCAAGCCTCCTACATCACTTTTACTTTGTGGCAAAACCCCTTTAAGGAGCCCAGTTGGGATTATCCCTGCTTTTTACTCCGAAATCCTGCTTCGAAATATATAATCGTATTATCATAAAGCTCAGCTTTTCTCCCTCTATTGTATCCTAAAATGGGGCAGCATAAACAAGAAGAAAGTATGAAGTTGTCATCATTAGTGAGAAGGGCACAAACAACAATTTGTCACAAACCTGTCCTATGTTCTGACATATGTAATGGGTTTTCCGACAACTTGCAAATGTAAGTGACACTCGGGAAAGTAACATTAACAAAGAAACACAGATATAATTACTTGTTTTAAATCCAATGTTATGGTGACCCAATGGTATTCTCTCCCATTCTGAATACTGGGACTCTGCCACCAGTCATTTGTGCCGTCAATTGCATTGGTAACTGGGTGTCTTTCTGCAAAGTAAAATGAGTAGTGATTGTTAAATAATTATCTTTTAAAGACAAAGCTTACAAGACTAAGAAACTGACCTTCAGTGTTCATAAAAGCAATAGACACCTTTTCAGACTGTTCTTCTGAAGCCGGTATGTCTTACATTATAATGCCAGCTGCATCAACTTGATATCTTTAGTTCTAAGAGTGTGGGCTTCAACCTTATTAAGTTTTAATTAAGTTGAATTATCTAACCAAGAGGGGAAGATGCATCTAGCCACTTGTAGCATTACATACAGGCCATTCAAATGACTGACCAGTGCTGTAATGCATGCAAATTGTAAGGTGACTCAATGAGTGGAAGGTGGATCCTCTGGTCACCATGAGGAGTTGACGTACCCTACGCCGGAGAGCGGAGTCTAAGGGGCCCCTTGTTTTCACCGGAGTCCACCGCAAGGCAGGATGGACTTTGCCGCAGGGAATCCCGCAGGTCGCTACCTCCCACGCATGACCCAGCGGTGATAGCCAAAGCAGGAGGTGTAGACACCGAGCCAACTGGAGCGTGGACCCGAAATAGGCAGAAACAGAGCGTAGCGGACGAAGACAGAAACGTAAACAGAGAGACAATGGAATTCACTACAAGGATGTCACTAGTGAATGGACACCAAAAACTGGGCGCTGACGGCAGGAAGAGGAATCCCTAAAAAGACCGTGTCCAAACGCCATACGTGGAAAAGGGAATACCTGTATTGTACTGGCCCTTTAAATCTAGGAGAGCTGCTCGGGTGTGCCACTAGTGGCCGGCCGGGATAGTGTGGGCAGAGGCAGGAGAAGCCACAGCAGCGCGCTGCCGAGGAGGAAGCAGGATGGGGCCGGGTAAGTAGACGCGCATTGATGCTACATTGGGGGCAGCTGTGCCTGGTGTCAGAAGCACAGACCACGGCACGAGAGACGCCGGGAGCCGGGAGGCACGTGCGGCTGTGGTGCAGGCGTCGGTTCGCAGCGCGCAGTGTTACACAAATGTTGGGTTGACCAGAGTGTCTCTCTACTGGGGCTCATAAAAAGGGCCACACGTGGAGAACATAATGGTTGTCTTCATAAGACAACTCCATTAATCAATGGTAAGGCTTTACTAAATGTCATAAGAAGTCAATTTAAATAGAAGTGTATTAGTCTATGATTTCCTAAACAGCTAGACCTAAACAATATTTCATTTTTTCTGTCCTAATCCAAAATCTCTAATTTCTCAATGAAGCCTAACCCACAAGACTCAATTACAGAACCAAGAAATATATTATATATATAATTTGCATTAAATTGGAAACGCACCTTTGGAATTAACGCTGTTCTGGTCGCAGATACGACATTGTGCATTCCGCACTATTCTCCCTGGCACATGTTCAACCAGTTTGCAAAACATCTCAGGTCCGTTTTCACCACAGGTGGCATTGGTGGTGATGTCTGAATTACTGGCAAGGTTTAAGATGGCAGGAAACAAACCTAAAATCACAAAGAAGAAAAATAGATTGTGAATAGGAATAGATGGATTTTTTTTATTCGAACATAGAAATTAAAAGAGACCCTGTCATCACATTTGTTTTTGCATATTGACAAGCAACATGTAAACATTATGGGTGAAGAGACGCCTCCATGTCAGTTTTAAGGCGCATTAAATGAGTGTATAGTGTGCCTGAATGAATGAACCTGTCAAAAATCTGGCGTGGTATACCTTGCATAGTAAAATTGATGCACCTAATCTAGGCGCATAACGTATCATTGCTAGCGCATTTGATGTGCCTACTTAAGGCGCACTCAAATATGTCATGCCTGGTGTATAATGCGCCTAGTTCTGATGTACCACAGTTCATTTATATAGAGAATAGGGCATCAACAGTTTTTTGGTGCAAAATACACCAAAAAAAGGCGCAGCTCTAATGGGACATGTCACTTTATATGTATTTTTTATTTGTAAAAATTGGATGGTTGATTTATTTGATATACTTTTTAATGTTCCCCTATGTACATGACTACCTGGTTTCTCTCTCTGACTTCCTCTTTGTGCACTTCGGTGGCACGGCAGTGAGGAGTGCTTGATGGTTCTCTGCCAGGCTGTCACAGGTCACGTCTTACGGGCGCACTCATGTCACTGCATTGGCTCCACTGCCAAGCACGAATGGCACTGTGAGCCACACGTTGAGCTGCGTGGCGCACTCGTGCCCATGCTTCCTTGTATATTTTATACTCACCTTGCCACATTCCTGCTTCCCTGCGCGTTTATATTAACTGGCAGGATCTCTTTAAGTAATGCTATTCTTTAAAAGTTATGCATTAAAGGGGTTTTGCCACAAAGTGAGTTGCTTACCTGTTATCTGCTCAGCAGATAATATAATCAAATCATGCTGAGTCATGAACGGCTGCAGGGGTGAGAGGGAGGGGGTGAGCAGAGACCGAGGAAGAAGGGAGCGTCTCTAAAGTTTACTCATATTATAACATTACAACAGTGAATTCTCTATACAGCAGACAGACTCATACACTGCACTTTCTCCCCAGCCCCTTGCAAGCTTCTTCATGTTCTCTGTCATCAGATAAGAAGTGCAAACATGCAAGTGCGGCCAGATCAGCTCCTGTCAGCTCTGGTCATGTCTAATGTAAACTTTCAGGAAACTAAGGGGGACTGAGCAATGCTGCAGCTCTCACAGGCTTCACTTTTTTTAATGACATATATTTAGAAAAATAATTAAATACCCATTTTGGAGGATCCCACGTCAACATTACATCATGGCAAAACCCCTTTAAGTTTAATTACATGCAATTAACTTAGAAGAAGTAAATAAAAGCCAAATTTTACAAAATCTATCGATAGATTTGAAGTTCACTTCACAGACTCAGTGGAAAGCAATGGAAAACATGTTATCTTTAAAGGGATGTCCATGACTAAATAACCTACTGTTCAGAAAGCTGCCATTACCTCAGCATTGCCATTGCTCCATTCCCCCTCCAATCTCCCAATTGAGTTGGTATTTTCCTCATTCATCTGATGTTGCAGACAATCACCGGCCTTAGCTTCCACTTGCCACATATGCAGAGACCAATGAGAGCGGTGACTGGTTGCAGTGTCACGTTAATGGCAATGTCATCAGTAGGGGAATGGTGAGAAACACCAGAATAGCGGCAGCATTGGGACAAGGGGTGCTTCAGGGGTGAGAACGTTTTTTTTTATTTTTTCATAGACTCAATTAATTAAAAAAAATATTCAGTGAAAGCTTTAAGTATACCTATAAACCATTCTTATAAGTTATCAGGACACAGTAGGAAATACATTAACTTGCGGAATGAGATGCTAAATTATCAAAAGGAATTTGCAACATTTGCAATTTCAGCACTATTGAAACATGACCAGAGACAGAAGAATCACAAAGCTTTTTTGGTAATTGAACTGCATGATTGCCTCTGTACCCTTTGCACAGACCAGACAGACAGGGGCCAGAGAGTGTGAGCAAAATAAACAATGGTGTATGCAAGTATCAAGAGAAATATACAGTACATGTGAACTGGAGATACCGTAGGAGAAAGATAATAGACAGCTAAACACACAGATAGATACACAGTCAGACTAAAAAGACATACAGACAGATCCCGAGATAGGTTATTGACAAAAAAAAATTAAAAAAATTCCATTGTCCAGCACTCCAGGATAATTACTAAAACAGGCGTTTATTGCATTCATATAAAAATGTAAGGAGCCATAAGATGGAAAGCAGTAAATACCTATGTGTTTCAAATCTATTGTTTCTTCATCATGGCTATTATATGTTATATGCATCACATATCAGCTATACAGTGGGTTGCAAAAATATCCATATCCCTCTAACTGTTCCTCATTTATAAACGTTACAGCCACAAACTTAAAATGTATTTTATTGATATTTTATGTGACTGAGCAACACAAAGTAGCAAGTATGTGTGAAAGGAAATTATAGAAACTTTTGCAAATTTTTGCAACTTAAACAACTGAAAAGTATAGCGTGCATATGTATTCAGCCCCCTGAGTCAATATTTTGTGGGACCACTTTTAGCTGCAATGGCAGCTACAATCTGTTGGGGGATGTCTCTACCAGCTTTGCACATGTAGGGCGACATGTATGTATTTTGGCGCCCAGACGTCAGTTTTATTGTGTGCATTAGTAGTGTAGAATGTGCCTGAATCTATGAACCTGTTCTGCTGTGGTCATAGATTTGGCGCTTCCTAGTTCCCAAACATCAACTCAGGCTCAGGTAAAACACTTTTAATTTGGTGTGCCTGTTCCAGCAGTAATGTGCCTAGTTTTGCCGTCCTCCAGTCATAAATATGTAGAATCATATGATTGTTTTACGACATTCAGAACGCCTCCACATCTTAGGCGCATTACAAAGTGCCGCTGGCTCCTCATAATGCGCCTAATTTTGTAGTGTGTCTGCTCATACACCTAGAGAACAGGGCTGCACCAGTTTTTGGGCTGAAAGGACACCAAAAATTTTTCTATGCGCGGGGGGCCGTTACACAAACGTAGCTCGTAGAGCTTACATAAGTTAGCTCTAAGCATATATGCACGAACTTTAAAAACAAAAAGATGATAAACATAAAAAGAACCAAACAAAAATGGTTCTTAAAAATTAACCTTAAACCGTTTTAATGGGAAGGCCGCTAAAAAAAGTTAAAAATCATGCTCTTTTGCACTGTGTGATCATATGTGGTGGCTCCCAATGGTAGTAATATTTGCCATGCAGGTGTGGTGTGGTGGTCCCTGAATTTAAATCCTACCAAAGAAAACATCTGTGTGGAGTTTGCATGTTCTCATCATGTTTGAGTGGGTTTCCTTCAACATTCCAATAACATGTTGATATGTAAAATGTTAGTTTCTAGATTGTAAACACCAATGGGGGTACAGGAACCCAGTTGTGAAATGATTGGGCAATATTCTGTATAGTGCCAAATAAATAAAATAAAATAAATATTTAGTAACAAATTAGATTTCCAAAAACTACATGAAAAATTGCTTAGTCATAGTTTTTAAAAAACAAATAGAAATTCTTTTAAAAGCGATAAACCTGATCACTCGTAGGGATTTATGCCTACTTTGCTTGAGCGCAGGGTCATAAGCTAGTGTCAGGAAAGAAAGCGTTTCCAGTGCTGTTTCCCTTATTGTATATGATGTAATAGTTTCAGAGCATGTAATATTTAAATCTGGCAGTTTACAGTCTGCTCTGCCAGAGATAAATCCATATGATTCCTGAGCAAGCGGTAGCCACGCACACCCACTAATAGCCCAGCCCATCCATGGCTGATTCTGCCTGTTACTGTGAATAGGTAGAAACTTTTATCAGTTTGGCAGGGGAGGCAGTCTGCAAAAAGTGCCAGTTGTGGGGGAGTTCTGAAAAAAAAACCCTTGCCACCTTACAAGATAAGAGGAGGCTCAAGAACTGGGACAGCCGGGGGGATCGGGGTGACATCCCCCAGGTCGGGGGCCATGAGCTTGCTGTGGGCCCCGGAGGCATTTGCCGCCGCCAACCCCGGGGCCCAGGCGCGTCCGGTCAACTGAACGCCGGGGGAAAACCTGCGTCCTCTGCATTCAAGAGACCCAGGGGGGGCCCGGAATCGGGGGGGGGACTAATGTACCTATTACGGGGGCTGCTTGGTTTTCCTGCTGAGCAGAAGGCGACCTCAGCGCTTCTTGCTTTCGCCTGATCAAGTATGGCAGGGGTAAGAAGGGTTGGCTTAAGCCTGCCTGGCGGGGGCCCGGACCCTAATGGTGACGTTGGTGTGCGGTGACATCACTTTTCTCGTGGGCCGCTCCTATGCTGGGCGCCCGTTAGAAAGCGGCGGGGAGCTGCAGGGAGCGGGGAGCGAGGTAAGTGTTTTTTTTCTTTTTTTTTCCTTTAGAGTACCCTAAAACGGGCCCTGCGCTACCTAAACCTATAGGGGGGTCTCTGGGCTACCTAAAACCGAAAGGGGGGGCCCTGGCTACATAAACCATAAAAGTGAGCCCTGACTACTAAACCTAATGGGGGCCCTGTCTACTAACCATAAAGGAGCACTGACTAACCTAAAACATAAAGGGGGGGCCCTAAAACTGACCTTAACTAAAAGGGGGGCCCTGGCTAACTCAATATATAGGGGCCCCGGCTATCTAACATAAAACGGGGGCCCTGAATAACTTGAAGCTATAGGGGGCCTCCCTGAAACTAACATGAAAACTAAAGGGGGCATGGATACCTGAAAAGCTAAAGGCGGGGCCCTTGAACTTACCTGAGTAAGGGGGGGCTCCTGGTTACCTAAACCCAAAAATGGGGGCTCTGGCTACTAAAAACCTAAAAGGGGGGCCTGGTAACTTAAAAATTAATAGGGGGGCATTTGGCTGCCTAAACCTAAAGGGTGCCCTGCTGTTTAACCTAATAGGGGGCCCGGGCTTGCCTAACCAACAAAAGGGGGGCCTGATTGCCTAACTTTAAAGGGGGCCTGGGGACTGCCCTGAAAAATATATAGGGGGCCCTGACTGCTTGAACAAATAAAAGGGGGGCCTGACTACCCCAAAAAACTAGCTAAAGAGGGCCCTAACTACTACAAGACAAACTAGACAAATGGGGCTCCTAAACTAGCAAAACAAAAAAATAGCTATAAGGGGGCCCTAAAAACTACCAACAAAAAAACTAGCTAAAAGGGGGCTCCTTAAATACCTGCAAATAAACTGAGACTTTGTAAGGGGGCACATAAATACCTGCAAAAGTAAAGGGGGCCCCTGACTTCCTGGACAGTAGCTAAAAGGAGGGCCCCAAAATCTTAAACTCCTGTGTTATACTACCTAAAGGAGGCAACCTTAACTGACTGTATATACTAAAATGAGGCTTTAACTGCCTGTTTATTGCTACTATAAGGGAAGCCCTCTAAACTGCTTGTATACTACCTAAAAGGGGGGCTCCCTAAATGCTTTGAAGCCTTTTAAAAAAGAAGGCACAACTAACCTTTTACAGCTTACCTAAATGGGGGCAAATCACCTTACTTTACTGCCTAAATAAAATGGGACTCACAAACACCTAGTACACATTTCTAAAATGGGTTCTTACCATTAAAACTGTAGCTTATCAACTTGGCGAACTTAGCCTGCTTTTCTACCTTGGGGCTCATTTACCTTAACCCAGCGTGGCTAGGTACCCACCAACCTACCTGGGGCTGCCGACCATAGTTAATCCAGCGGGGGTTCTTACCTTACCTAAATAGGGGCCTGTCTGTTACTGGGGCACTTTGAACATTTTTGCCTACGTACCTTGGGGTTTGTTTGCCTTAAACCTTTTATATTAGAGCAGAGGGGCAGCAGGGCCATAGCTTTAGCATTTATTCCAAACCCTCTTAGGAGATTGTGCTTCTAAGTTATGGGGTTGTATCGTCTCCTCCCCCCTGGGAAGTTTGTACAGATTAGGGAGGGAGATAGATAATGAGGTGATGGAAAAAAATGTAAGGTTATAATGATATTTGTGGTTGTAAATTAGCAGGGGGTTGTGTTGTGGCCGGGGAAAAAAGGTTCATTGGCGGTCTTGGGAAAAACGGATGCAGAAGAAAGGGGAATAAAGAAAGATCATGAGAGAAAGAGAAAACAACATATCCATGTCTAGAAGGTCTTTCGGTTGAGTCCCTGGATGGTATGGGTTATAAGACTTCTATTCTGGATCCAGTGGCTGTTTCAACATGTAATGTGTGTGACCCGAGCTGGTGGGTGGACCCTTATGGTGGTCGATTGGGGGTGTTGTTGTTATGGTCATTATTCTGAGCTTGGGTTATATTCACTATTTTCGGGTTTCTCTATGTACAGCAGTGGTTGCTGTTATTTGAGTGGTTTTCTGATCCACTAATGCTGGTCTCTTTATGGTGGTTGTTTGTAGGTTATAACTGAGCTGGGATGGTCTGGACCTATGTGGGGTCTCTTAATTGTGCAGTGGTTGTAAGTTATACCTGAAGACTTGGTGTCTGACCTATTGGATGGTTCTAATATGTGTTGGTTGTAGGTCTTATACCTTGGGAGCTTGTGTCGGACACTATGTTTGGTCTCTTTATGGCGTGGTTGTGTTGGTCTATACTGAGCTGGTGTCTGACCTTATGTGGTCTCTATATGGCTTGCTCAGTTGTTGGGTTTATACTGGGGAGCTGGTGTTCTGGGACTCTTTGTGGTCTCTATTTGGCGTGTGTAGGTTATATCAGAGTGGTTTCTGACCCATCATGTGGTCTCTATACTTGGTGGTGTTGTAGGTTATACCTGGAGCTGGTGGTTTCTGACCTCTATGTGGTCTCTTTTTGGGGCAGTGTTGTAGGTTAGTGAGTTATTTAAGTTGCAGAGCTGTTGTCTGTGGATCGAGGTTGGGGGGGCCAATTTTTTCACGTGTACAAATTTCTAAGTGGCAATTTGGAAGTTGGCATCCTCAGAAATTATCCCTGAATTTAATAACGCAGACTTTGGGAGTTCCTAAATATCCTCTGACTACGGCCTTCTTCATTTCTTCTAAGGTACAATCCTGTCTGTGGAACCCAAACTCAGTCCCCAGGCCATCCCAACCGCATTATATGTTTAAGCTGTCTACTTGGCTTAGTGTAATGGTACGCTGTCTTGTGGAAAACAAACAAGTCCCAGCCATTCCCACCGCATTATATGTCTGCTGTCTTGCTTAGTTTTAAAATGGGTGTCTGTCTGTGAACAAACATGTCCAGCCATTCCCCCCACGCATTTATTATGGTGCTAGCTGTCTCTGCTTTTTCTAAAATGGTAGTCCTGTTCTGTGGAAAACAACACAAGGTCCGGGCCAATCCACCGCATTTATATGTCTAGGCTGTTCTTTGCATAGGTTTAAAATTGGTAGCCTGTCTGTGGACAACAAATGTCCCCAAGCATCCCACGATTATAGTCTAGCTGTTCTGCTTAGTTTAAAATCGGTCACGGTCTGTCTGTTGGAAAAAAAAAAACAAGGGGGTCCCAGCGCCATTCTCGAACCTAGCATTATAGGTCTTTCTGTCTCTGCTTGAGTTTAATTGGTTACCGGTTCCTGTCTGTGGAACAAAAAAAGAGTCCCAGCCATCAACCGCATTAGATGTCTTAGCTGTCTTCTGCTTAGTTATAAAATGGGTTACATTTTTGTCTAGATATAATTTACGGCCCCAGTCTGTTTTCCATATTTATTCCTGTGTTTATTTGTATAGCCATCAATTCCCAGGGTATTTACTTTCCCTTGAAGTTTTCTTCTCTGTGGCAGAGTTATTTGTAGCTCCACGTGTTACGGGGACACTGAAGGCCCTAATGCTTCATTTAGAAAAACTCATCATAGTTGAGTTACGAAGTTTTGCAGAGCTGTGGTTCTTGTGGACGAGGTTGGGGGCCAAATTTTAACGTCGCCAATTTCTAAGTGGGCAAATTTAGGAAGTGTGCCAATTTCCTCAGAAATATCCCATGAATTGAAGCCTGGAAGTGAAGCAGGGAAATGGGAGAAGGGGGGGACTCTCTCATTTTTGTTTATGTGTAAAACTTCCTTTGCATTACTTTCCTTATTTACCTTGCTTTGTATTTACTATCTACCCTTGCAGCACATGCTGCCTCCTATCTTACCAACCCTATTTGCTTCAGACAAGGTTTTTCCACATAAGCTCCTCTCTCCTTCCATCAATATGTACTCCATCCCCACGCTTTTTTTCCCTCTTTCAAACCACCGCCCAAAAAAACCTCCAGTCAATATTTACTGGCACAAAGCCGCTATATTTTTCATCAATGACCTCAATCTGCTGATCTCTTTTTCCGTTTCTTCCTGATTTATCGTGGGGGGGACATTCTCTTTCCCAAAAACCGGGGACAGACCTTCCTTTTAATGGTCATCCAACCTCCCCTCCTCAGGCACTCATAGAAAACCTGCTAACCTGCTTGCCATTTCGCTGTAACGGTTTCTTTTTCTGCCCCTTTTAAGTGTGCTTATGGGAACGCCGATAAGTCTGCAACAAATCACTTTGCTTGTTCATGACTTTTTCTCACTCCAAACTCCCTCAAACCTGCTGGCATCACAGGAAAAAAACATGGTCCCAAGCAAATCTGAAACCACCGCTTCCCTTGTCGCTTCTCACTATGGTGGGCTACACTTTCACCCACCACCCCCCAGACCTGAGAAACAGGGGGTAGAGGGAGTTGCATACTTCTCTCTCCACAAATTGCATTTTTTACGGGTCCTTCTCATGCAACTCCTCACTTTCCCCACTCCTTTGAGGTCCACACCTCAGGACTCTTTTCATCCATTTTCATCTCGGTTCGCCAGTTGTATTACAGGACCCCGGCTCCCTCACCGCCCAGTTTTCGGGATATTTTGCGCTGGCTTCCCCACCACTTCCTCTCTTCTGATATATGCCCAACTTCCATTCATGGTGATTTCCCCCTATAAAATCCCCATTGATGACCCCAATGGTCTCCTTTCTTTGCCCTCAACAGTTTCTTTCAATAACCTCCTCTCATGGCCTCTCGCAGTTTCTGACTTCCCCAACAACACTATGGATGGGTAAAAACTATCTGGGTTCTGGTTTCTTTCTGTCATCTTTCCCTCAATTTTAACTGCTCTAATTCTCCCTTTGCTCTCTTCTTTGACCACAATCTTATCTAATTCATTATCACTAATTCTCAGCTTTCTTGGGGGACAAACTTGCCTCATTCCGCATTCAGAAAAAAATATCGCTCCATTAATATTCGCAGGGAAAACTCACTGACACATACAGTCTTTCACTGCCCCCACTCTACTCTCTCTTGTCCAGGGGAAACCAGGGCTGTCCAACACATTCACTGAAAACTCTCACAAACACGGGACAATGTTGGCACGCTCACACCACCGTCACACCCAGAGTCTGACGGGCCCGCAGCATTGGCACACACCTCAGGACTCGTTTTTCTCCAGCGAATGTTTCCCCGGTGTTGCTGTGCGGTGTGGAGATAAAGTAATGGCCTATCCTGCAGGGACCTTTTCCACTTACAAAAATTCATGCTCAGGGGATTATCCACCATGCATTCACTGCGCCCCTCCAATACAAAAAATATTTTTCACCTCCTCATCTCACACTACAATACAAACAAAACCAAACGCCTCTTTGGGACAACCTTCCACTCCCTTAACTTATGGCTGAAAGCTCAAGCTCCGGGTCACTGACCTCTGTGCTGGAAGGACCTGGCACTCACTAAAAAGACAAAAATTGAAATAATATTCCGGCAAAACTTCACATTCACTAATCCCAACATATTAACCCATCCTGTTCACTTCCCCGCACGTCCTCTTTAATCTAATCGCAGTCCTTGGGAAACCCCGACGAAGAGGAAGAAGTTGTTCCCAGGGCTTCTCCTGTGTTGCTCGGTCCCTCCTCCTGCTCCTTACTGAACCCCATTTACATCCCTCCTCATCCAGTTAATTTTCTCCAGCATTGTCACTCTCTCACCTTACTTGCCTATCTGTAAAACCTCTCTCCCTACCTACTGGGATTTTTCACATCTTCTTCAAAATACCACGGCATCTAAAAACCTTTTTACTAATATAAGCCTTTCAGGCACCGTCCTGGTGCTGATAAAAACTTACCGACAGTTTCTCTAACTTGCCTTTCACTTAAAACTCCGGAAACGCTGGTTCTACTCTCGCATAAATCCGCTAATCTCTCTGCTAAACTTTTTTCTTGACCCCGCGCAATCAGGTTTCAGCCACCCTACACTTCACGGGAACCTGCTTATTGTTAAAGTCTCAAATGTCCTCCTACAGCAAAAATTCTCAGGGTTAAAAATTACTCATTGTTGCTTCTCTGGGATATCTCTGCAGCATTTGGGACCCCCTCTGTGGATCACCAAACTTCTTCATACAGCATGTTCCAGCACCATTGGGCCTAGGGGACACAGCTTTCTCGCTTGGTTTCTCGTTTTTCCTTCCTCCTCTGGAGCCGCTCCTTCAGGTGGTTCATCGTTTTTGTTGGGACCTCCCTCTCCTCTTTCTCTTGATGGTTTGGAGTTCCTTCCAGGGATTCAGTTCTAGGTCCTTCTCGCTTCTCATTGTTCCACAGGAACCCATTGGGACAAAAAACCTATCAGTAGATTTGGGTTCCAGTAACCATCTCGATTCGCAGGATGGACAACCGAATTATTTACAACCTCCTTCCCGGTGACATCACTCAAGCCTTGTACAAAAAACACAGTGGGGGACTGTCTGTCCGCTTGTCTTCTGACATCATGTCGCCTGCTTCATGTTGAAAACTATATACCTCACATAAGACTGAAAATACAGTTTGTTCTTTCCGCCTTCTACTTAAAACCCACCCCCCCCCCCCCCTGCTATTTGCTGGTTTCTGTATTGGTGTTTACCAACGTTTCTCTAGCAGCCTGGCCGCTGTCGGGTGGTTTTTATATTAGATTTTTGTGTTCTGACCTTCACCCCATTATATCCAATCCCTTGGCCCGCTCCTGTTTCCTTGCACATCAAGAATATCTCCAAAAATCGTCCTTTTCTCAGTGTGGGAAAACGACCTCAAACTCCAGTACTGGTCTGTATTCTTTCTTCATTTCTTGATACTGCAAAAACTCCTTGCTTATCGGTCTTCCTTCTGCAAACTTCTTCCCTCTACCAATCTCGTCCAGAATGCAGCAGCCAGGGCATTGTCCTTTTTCTCCAGCCGTTTACTGATGCCTCTAACCTGTGTCAGTCACTGCACTTTGGTTGCCAATCAAGTACAGGATACAAGTATAAAAAAACTTTCAGCCTCTTCTCACCATTAAAGCTCTTCCACAGCGCGTGCTCCTTCCCTACTTCTCCTCTAGTCTCTTGTCTTACCGTCACTTACACGTTGCTTCCGTCTGTTGATGATATCTAGGACTACTTTCCTCACGCAATCGAAACCTTCCCATGGCCCGCCTACAAGTGTTCACACGTGCGGCACCATTTCTCTGGATATGTACCGCGGGGATCAGGGACATTACAACCCCCACAGTTTAAGGGGTTGAAAAAAAAATTTCTCGTTTTTGGCCACCCCAAAATCCTAACTGCAATCAAAATCTGCACTCCCCGCACTTTGGGGACTCACAGGCATTTTGTTATGATGTACAGTTGGGTGGCAGGGGTTTTTCCATTTTTTATGTAAACCCCCCCCTATTTAAAGGACATGGCTGGACCTTGTAATTGGCCTTCTTACCGTTTTTTTTCAATCACCCATAAAATTTTAAGCTCTCACGAGCAGGGCCCTCACCCTTGGTTATTTGTTAAATCTTTTAAGTGTAATGATGTATGTTTACCCTTGAATTTGTAAAATGCTGCGGAAAAGGGTTGGCGCTATAGAAAAAAAGTTATTATTATTATTATTTTTATTTATTATATGAGTGGTGTTGACCCCTGTGGGTCTTATTGGCGGTGTTGAAAGGGTTTTTTCCAGGGCCGGACTGGGAATAAAAAAATCAGCCCTGGCACTAAGCCCCCCGCAGCCAAAATACATATCCCCTTAAAAAAAAGTCCCCTTTTCTCGCACCCGCCCCTTTCTAAAAAAAAAACTACACTTTAAATGCTTTCACACAGAGGTTTTTGGTGCATTTTTGATGGGTTTTCGGTGCGGTTTTGTGCAGAAGGAGGCAGTTAAAGTGAACATTTCTCCCCAAAAAAGCATCAAAAAAAGCACCAAAACCCCTTGTGGAGAGCCCCCCCCACACACAAGCAAGAGGAACAGTGGGCAGAGAAACCCCTATCACAGAGTCAGGTGTGCATTGCTTTCAATCAGGGGGCAACCCCACTGGGCACTAATAAGCCCAAATAAAACCTACAAACCCCCCCCCAAACACATACCAGTATCGTTTCCTTTTACATGAATACAGATGATCAAAGAAAAATAAATTACCCCCGAACAAGGGGGTCACAGGGATATTTGATGGGAGTTGTTTCTTCTCCCTTTTTTTTCTTCTGGCAAAACCCCCATGCGCCTTCCCTTGTTGTTCCCTTCCATTTCTTTCCTTTCGGTACAGATGCAAGTCTTTTTAGTGGTCACTACCGGCCCTGTAGAAAATTTAAAAAAAATACATTTAGTCCTCTCTCTTCCGCACTTTTATCAATTCCCCCAAAAAGTGAAAGTTGACCTAAAAAAAAAGAAATTAAAAAATGTCAGTAGTGGGGTGTAAAAAAAAGGGGACCCCATTTGGAGGGAGGGCCAGTATGCGGCAGGCAGGGCCCGTATGCAGGGAGGAGGGACGTATACAGGTAGGGAGGGAAGTATCAGGCGGGGGGCCCGTTACAGGCAGACAGAGCCCCTTTTTAGGCAGGGCGGGACGTTATAGGGGAGGCGGACGTGTATAGGCAGCCAGGGGAGTGTTAGGTAGGCAGGGGTATTTGGAGCCAAAACAGTGTTTGGAGGGAGTGCTATTTAGGGACCAGGGCAGGGCTTTATTAGCCAGGGAGGGTTAGGTAGCCAGGGCAGGGTATAGGTATCAGGGAGGGCATCTTTTAGCCAGGGAGGGCATAGGTAGCCGGGAGGGGATATATTAAACCGGGCGGGTATTTGGTTCCCCGGGCGGGATCATTTAGCCCGGGCGGGGATAGGTGCCAGGGCAGGGCATAAAATAGCCAGGCGGGTTTGGAAGCCAGGGGGGGGGCTTTTAGTAGTCAGGGCGGGAAACAGTTTTCCGGGAGGGAACCAGTAGCCCGGGGGGCATCATTTTCCCCGGGCAGGGTAACAGTGCCAGGGAGGGTATCAGTAGCCAGGGGAATCTTAGCCAGGCAGGGGATAGGTAGCCCGGCGGGGTTTTTTAGCCCGGGGAGGGTTCGTAGCCAGGGCAGGGCATATTAGCCAGGGGAGGGTATAGGTAGCAAAGGGAGGGTTAGGTAGGCGGGCAGGGATCATTAGCCAGGCAGGGTTTAGGTAGCGGGGGGTATCGACCAGGGCAGGGCATCATTAGCCAGGGGGGGTATAGGTGCCGGGCGGGGGATCTATAGCCAGGCGGGTTTTGGTGCCCGGGCAGGGTTAGGTCCCGGGGGGTCAAAACCAGGCAGGGTATCAGTGCCCGGGAGGGCTCATATAGCCAGGGCAGGGCACCAATTTAAAGGGGGGGGCAGTTTAAAAGCCAGGGCAGGGTATTTTAGGCCCGGGAGGGGAGTATTACCGGGCCAGGGCTAATGGCGCCGGGCAGGGGAGTTTTAGCCCGGGCAGGGGGTTTTATAGGCAGCCAGGGCATGGGAGTATATAGCCCGGGCAGGGTATTATAGGCAGCCAGGGCAGGGGCGTATATAGCCAGGGTTTTTTGGTATTATAGGCCGCCGGGCAGGGGAGTATATAGCCAGGGGGGTATTTTAGGCAGCCCGGGCGGGGCGATTAGCCCGGGCGGGCAGGGGGGAATATAGCCAGGGCAGGGGCAGTATAGGCGCCAGGCGGGTCAGTATATAGCCGGGCAGGGGCGTATAGGCGAGGGCAGGGGCAGTATATGCCAGGGCAGGGGGAATGGAGCTAGGGCAGGGGCAAGTATATAGCCCGGGGGAGGGGCAGATAGGCAGCCCGGGGGAGGGGGCGTATGGCAGTCAGGGGGGGGCGTTTAAGCCAGGGCGGGGCAGTTTTTTGCCAGGGCGGGGCGTATAGGCAGCTGGGAGGGGCAGTATTAGCCAGGACAAGGGCCCGTATGGGGGCCCGGGCAGGGGCAGTATAGGCAGCCCCGGGGGGGGGGGGCAGTAATAGCCAGGGCAGGCAGGGGCGTTATAGCCGGGAGGGGGAGGGGCGATTAGCCAGGGCAGGGGGAGTATATAGCCGGGCAGAGCAGGGGGAGTTTTGGGCAGGGGCAGTTATAGCCAGGGCAGAGAGGGGGCAGTATAGGGCGGGGCAGTTTATAGCCGGGCAGAGCAGGGGCAGTGTATGGGAAAGGGGGGTTATAGCCAGGGGCGGGGCAGGTTTTTAGGCAGCCAGGGGGGGGCAGTATAGGCAGTGGGCAGGGGCGAAAAATAGGCGCCAGGGAGGGGCGTATAAAGGCGCCCGACGGAGCAGTATAGGCAGCCAGGGAGGGGCGTATAGGCAGCCAGGCAGGGGCGTATATAGTCAGGGCAGGGGGGAGTATATAGCCAGGGGGAGAGAGGGGCAGTAAGGGGAGGGGCATATATAGCCAGGGCAGGCAGGGGCGTATATGGGAGGGGCGTATAAGCCCGGGCAGGGGGGAGTATAGGCAGCCAGGGGGGGCGTATGGCAGCCAGGGGAGGGGCGTATAGGCAGGGGTAGGGGGAGGGGCCCGTATAGGCAGCCCGGGCAGGGGCATTATGGAGCGAGGGCAGGGGCAGTATAGGCAGCCAGAGCAGGGGCTTTAGGCACCGGCAGGGGCAGTATATAGCCGGGGAGGGGGGAGTTATAGCCGGGCAGGGGCGTATAGGGCGCCCGGGGAGGGGCAGTATAGGCAGCCCGGGCAGGGGCAGTATATAGCCAGGGCAGGGGCTTTTAGGCGCCCGGGGGAGGGGGGGTTATTAGCCGGGGCAGGGGCAGTATAGGCAGCCCGGGCAGGGGCGGTATATAGCCAGGGCGGGGGGTGTATAGGCACTAGGGAGGGGCCAGTATATAGCCAGGGGGGGGCAGTATAGGCAAGCCAGGGCGGGGGGGTATATAGCCAGGGGGGGGCAGTATAGGCAGCCAGGAGGGGGGCAGATGGCAGCCCGGGGCAGAAAAATATTTAAAAAAAAATAAAAAACGAATACTCACCCGGGGCCCTGCTGTCCCGTCCTTCACTCTGGAGCCGGGGCCCCTCACTGCAGAGTGCGGGGCGCGGGGCAGGCGCGGTGATGTCATTACATGCGCGCCTGCCCCGCGGCCCCTGGGAGTGAACAGACGGGGTAGTAGATCCCCGATGTCACCTCGGCCCCTGTTGCACCGCGTGGGGCAGGCGGCGGCCCGGTGGGGTGCATGGCTGGGGGTGACCCGGCCATGCAGCGTTTTTGGGGGGGGGGGCTTCGGCCCCCCGCCACAGGGGTCCCGGGCGTGATGCGACCTTGCGGCCCTGTAGCGGCACGACCGGCACTGGGTTTTTCCTATGGTCGTCCGGGGGCCCGGTTTATCTGAGCTGGGTTGACCTCTTGAGGTCTCTATATAGTGTTTTGTAGGCTAACCTGAGTGGTTCGGACCACTTTGGTCTCTTTTTGGGGTGTTGTAGGTTATATTGGCACGGGTATAGTGGCAGCGTACACTTTTTCCCCGATTGTAAAAGTGGGGGAAAAACCTGCCCCTGTGATAGGATTTTTTCACTTTTATTTCTTGTGGTGTTTATTTTAGAAGGTGGTGGGGGGTGCATGACCTAGGGGGAAATTTGGGAGGGGGATATTGAATGTGGGCCCGGGGGGAGGGGTTTGGATGGGGCTCTTACCCATGTATCTTTGATATGCTAGACTGGACATAAGTGTGGGGATAGATATGTGAGATAACAGATATGTGACTCCCTTGGTTTTGGAAATAACAATACATTTCTTTTTTGCACATTGTATTATGGGGTAAAAATGGGGCTTTTTGGCCCGAGGGGCCCCCCGGTAATATTTTCCATGAAACAGAAGGGTGGGGCCCCAGACCCCCCAGTCCGACACTGCATAAGAGACACACTACGGGAAACAGCATGTGCTTGTGCTGTCTTCATAACTTATGTGACAGGCTCCCTTTAACCTTTGATCTCAGCTGCAATTGCTAGACCACAACAATGGTTAATGGTCCAGTAGTAAGTAGCCTAGATAATGAAATTTTAAGGGACTACTTAAAAGTCACATTAGACCACAAAGACCATTTTAACATCAGCTATTCAGGCAAAATTGCTACATATCGACACATACACATATAGGTGCTAAATGCACTAATGCTACTTAAATAGACCTTAGGCTAGGTCTGCACTGCACAAAATGATGGTATTTTCGGTGGTTTTAGGATTTTAAAAACGCCCAAAAATACGTTTAATTCAGGGGGCAAAATTTTTTTTTTCCCCTGCTCGTCTTCCTGTGTCGTAGTATTATACAACATGTGTTACAATACGCGGCCGCTTTGAGTCTTTTTTTCGTCTTCCCATACAATCAATTGTATGTGCCGATGGCAAAAAAAGGGAGAACCGACCGTGGTTTTTGCGCAAAACGTGACAAATACCCGCGGTTGTGCATTGGTCAAAAACCGGTCGACTTTTGGCTGTTTTATGTCCCATGTTTTAGGGAAAATTTTTCCAATATGCATGTAACCAGAAAAACATAAAAGTTGCTGGGAAAAGAATCTTGGTTTATTGAAAATTTGAAAGCTATCATTCTGAACCCGTGGGGCCAAGGGGGGGGGGGGGGTGTTTTGAAACCCTTACCTTGGGCACCAAGAAAGTTTATCCTATTCCTGATGTCTGTGTCTTGGATGTTTATGGTATTGCAGTTCAACTACATTTATTTTAACAGCAATGAAATTTCAAACATTCCCCATGGGCAAAGGGGTTTTTCTGGCCCTTTTTCCCAACTTAAACAAAACACTTTTTATATCTGGGACTCCCACTTTTGAAAAAAACCAATCCCGGGGAAAATTTTGAATAAAATTTCAATAGGTGTGGTTCATCCTTAAAATATTAAAAAGGGGAAAAAAGGCTTTTAGTACATCTTTCCCTCTGAAAGGGTCGGCACTCATGATTCCCCACCAAAATTTTTAAAAATTTAAATGGGTAGTGGTTTAAATTTTTCCTGGTTGGCACTACGGGGGACCCGTATTTTTCCCTTTTAGGATCCATTTTTGTAAGGGTTTTTAAAAATGCATCAACCCGCCCGCACCCAGCTTTCCCATTAGTCTTTTTTGGGGGGCCCTTTCTTTACCAAGGGAGGCGGGGATTAACAGTTTTCAAAGTCTAATTTTTGCTCTTAAAAAAAAATTTTGTTTAAGGGTTATCAAAAACAAAAATGCAAAAAAATTTTATAAAGCAAATTTTTTGGATGGATTTTTTTTTTTCCCCATGTTTGATGGGTTTTTTGTGGGTTTTTCCAGTTCCTCCAAAGCAAACCAAAAAACATAGGTTAATCTGGAATTTAGACTGAATCCCATTGGGAAAATGGACTAATGTGAATGATAACCTCTGTATATTGCCCGTAAAAATTTTCAGTTTCCCATATGAATCAATAAAATCAATCAATAAATAAAATATATCTTTCTTAGAAAAAATTTCCCGACCTTAAATTTGGGGGGGGGGGGTTGGGGGGGGGGCATAAGGGAAAAATTTATAAATTCAAGGAAAAAGCACTGATAAGTTGCATCAACCCGAAACAGCTGTCTGCAGAGTACTTGGCTTGGCTTTATACCTAACCGCATTACAAGGCTCAGTGTGCCGGTTATAATTTAAGCAATGCTATATCCCATAGGTGACAGAGTACTAGCTCATTTGTCTTGCACTTATTTCAATATATTTACATTTTAGAGGAGCAAGAATGAGGTGTAAGTCTTCACACACCTACATGGTTCCTCAATTTACTAACAAACATTGCCCATTTTGAGCTATGTCTAAAGCCTCTCACCCAGACTCTGCACAGATGAGGAGTAAACACCCCAAAACAGCTGTCTGTAAATGAGTGCCTGGCTTAGCTTTACTTCTAATCCCATTGCAAGGCTCAGTGAGTCAGACAAAACTTCAGAAACTCTATATCCCATAGGTGGTGGAGAGTCCTAGCTCTATTTCCCTGAGCTTATTTCAATATATTTTACCCCTTTCCACCCTGCGCTGTAAATTTACGCAATGATAGTGTTAAGGGAGCATGTTGTGGACACCTTTGCTGAGCCCGCTCCATACGTGGTGAGTGCCAGCTGTTAATTACTCCAGGGATTGGTTCTGATTCCTGTAGTTTAATCTTTTAGATGTTGCAGTGATACTGGCCACAAAATCTCAATAAATCAAGGATGGTGCTGCGTACCACTCCTCTCCCTGACCAGCAATCCCACAACGAGATTGCTTCCGTAGCTGGCATGTTACTACTCCATTTACTTCCTGGCTTATGCAGTAATGGGAGTGCCATCTTGGTACACCTTTCTGCAATATTTAAATAATGCAGAACAGTGTTCAAGCAATTGTGCCCCCAATAAGTTAAGTTCTCTCTGGGAATTACATGTACAAATTTAAAAAGAAAAAATAAAAGCTTTAAAAATATAATAAAAAATATTAAAACTTCCTTTTACCATAATTTTTTTACAAAAAAATAATAATAAAAAAGTTACAAAATAAGTGTTTTTGGTCATTTTGTGTCCCATACATATGTCATAAAAATTCATCAGTCATATGTATACAAACTACACTTCAGTTTGCAGCAAATAAGCCCTCACTCAGGTACATTGATTGAAAAACAATCAAAAAATGGTGCTGCAGTGCAGATTTAAAAAGAAAAAATACTAAAACATAATGAATGCTGCAAATTTAGTATCATTGGAATCATTGCAAAATACAGATAGCATGTCATTTATACCAAACAGTGAACTCCATAAATGCAAAACCCCCACAAAAATGGTGCAATCGCATTTTTTCTTCATGTTCCACCCAACATAGAATTTTTGCGGGGTTTCCCAGTACATCATGTGGTCTGGTCCATGGCAACAATAAAAAAGAAAAAAAAACAAAAAAAAAAAACCCCCACACACAAATACATATCTGTACCTCAAAAAACAAGCCCTCAAACAACTATATAGATGGAAATCTAAAAATGTTGTGACTTTTGGAAGGTGAGGAGGAAAAAAACTAATAAAAAAATTGCTGCGTTATTAAGGGGTTAAGCTTTATTCATGCAATCATGGTATGTAAGTCTCCACACACCTTCATCGTTCCTCTCCCTAAAAAGAAACATTACCTCTTTTGCGCTATATCAAAAAGGTAAGGCTTTGTGTGCATAGTACTGTAGAGCCAAGTGCACAGAGTGGGGCAGATTTATCAAAGCAGTTATTGCGCCAGAAAGTTTGGCTCCATTTGCACCAGAAACCAGCTTTTCGCCACATTTACTATGTGTTTTAGACAGTTTCAGACGGTTCTGTGCCTCGTCCGAAGAAGGGGGCGTGGCCAAGTAAAAGGGGGCGTGGCTTCGCGGGAAATGGGCGTGGCTTAAGTGCAACCAAAACAATGCGCCCAGATTTTGTCGCCGTTTCTGGTGTGAATGTATGAACAACTTTATTGTGGTACAGATTAGACTAAAACAGTTCTAACTGGCCAGATTTATCATAACACTATGATAAATGTGGCGACATTATAAAACTGTCTAGTCTAACTTTACAATGTCTAAAAGTAAGACACTTTTGATAAATCTGTGTGTACAGCTGCACATATATAGTTTTAGTAGACATACTGTGCACACTCAGATGGTAAGATGTTACCAAGATTTTCTTCCCTACAATCAGTGTTGTTAGTAGAGAATACTCCTATAATATAGAATTGTATTTTAAATTCCATTATAAATCTAACAATAAAAAAAATTCTATATGTCTCCATATGAACTCTGAGCAAATGGAGGGAGTTACAGTAAATGATCGATGATCCTCTAATATAGCCATGTGCATAAGCTCTTAGAAGGGAATAACCTAAGAAATAACTGTGGTTTTTTTAAAGGATGCTAAAAGGCAATTAATCCAGTTGCGGCATTTTCTCCTTTTATCTCCCCTATTACAGTTGGTCTTCCAATGTAAATAGATTTACATCTGCTTGATTCTCTGTTATTTAGACTTTTGGTATTTTCCCACAATATGGGATACAACTAGTAAAACCAACAGTCATTATCTGTCTTGTGTGTTTGGTAAGAGATCAGCAATTAGAAAAACAACTGTAACAACAAGCATGGAATTGTTACTGCTCTGTTATTTAAAGTGGTGTGTCAAAGTACTGGCCTCAATGTCTGCTAACACCTGGCCAAGAAAAAGAGGCTCCGACCTAACAGGAAATGAGTGGGATTGAGACATACTATTATTCGGCACACAGCAGACAGCTGGAAGCACCTCCTTGAGGCATCTATGGCTGGGTTGCCAAGAAAAATGGCAGAGGATGTTTACTTTTCATGTCTCTATATTTATGTCTTCCTGTAAGATGTTTTAGTTTGTCTTAGAAAGTTATGTCAAGTTGTTAACTTCTTTTATAATGTTTGCATTCAATTTCATGCATGCAATTCATAAACATTCTTGTAGATCACAGCACAATAGCCCTTCCCAGTGCTATATGCGCCATGTAACATTCTCATTCATTTATCCCAACCACTTAGGAGGCTGTTGTATGTAACCAATGCCAAAATGAGCACTGATCAACAGATCCATTCCTTGATCCTTTCATAAAATATGCTAAAATAAAAAAAAAATAACACTAGTGTCAACAACTTCTAAAAGTAACTCAAGAAAAAGTAAAAATAGCATCTTCTCCCATTAACTTCAGTTACAAAAGTTTAGCATATTAAATTAGGAGCCAAAACTTTGCTTCTTTAATAAATTTAGGACAGCAAAGTGGCTTAGTGGTTAGCATGACTTCCTTGCAGCGATGGGGTCTTGGGCTCAGATCCTACCAAGGGCAACATCTGCAAGGAGTTTGTATATTTTTTCAGTGTTTGCATGGGTTTCCTGCAAGTACTCTGGTTTCCCCCACCCTCCAAAAAAACATAGAGATAAGTTAATCTGGAAATTAGACTCTAAACCCAATGGGAGATAAGGACCAATGTGAATTATGACAATCTTTGTATGATGCCGGCTAATATAACAATGCTTTATCAATGAAGAAAATCAATAGATAATTCAAGGGTATATTAGTAACAGACCACCAGTTTAACGGAATGTTTTAATAACTTCGAGTGCTATCAATTATCTGTTAAATACACAATTAGCTTAGGGCTAAAAACCATTTGTCCTAATTACAAGGTATTTGTGAAAAAAACCTGAGCAAACACATTAAAAGGATCTAGTGCCTCTTCTAATCTGTGAAAATTCAGAATGTTTAATTATTAGGGGCAAAAACAGATAAAAGAAAGATTCCCACATGGAAAAATAATGGAAGCAATAACTATTAATTTCCTCAATAGACTATTATCTAATAAGGAGTTTAACACTAATCATATGGACATTTATCAAGGTAATGTGACACATGAATCATGACAGAAACAGACTTTAATCCCACTTTAGCAGTACCAATACCAATATTAGTACAATCCCAAATATAATAATGTAGTTTCCCTCCAAAACTCCAAACACATACATAAAGGTTAACTGGTTTCCTAGGAAATTGGCTCCATTGTGTGGGATAGTAAAAGAAGATAATTTCTTTGCACACCTGCATCATTTTGGGAGAAAGCAGGTGACCCAAGCCCAGGCATTTGTTCAAGTGGGATAATATTTATACAATAATGTTTCCAAGTCCATCAGTCCAATTGGAGGAACATCCATTTGTAGACCATGCTGTGATAGCTCTGAATATACATTAGGCTTATATAAACTTTTCGATCCAAGTCCATCAGGTCTGTTTCTAAATCAACCATAACTGAGGGCATTAAGAACATTGAAACATGGATGGTTTCCTATGCATAAGTCCAAAAAAGAAGCAGAAATTCTCGACACTCAGCAACGTTGTTTATTAAATCACTTGGGTACACAGATGCATACTTGAAGGAATGTTCAGATCCAATCAATGGCCATTTCACACTTCCAAGCGCTTTCTTAAAGCCCATTTGGTTGGATCTGAACATTCCTGCACGTCTGTACCTGTATATCCAAGTGATTTTAATAACAACATTAGTGAATGCTGAGAATTTTGTCCTCTTATTTGGACTTTACATTTATGCACTGCTATACTGGTCTCAGAGCACCACCATGATTGTTGCTTAGAGTCACCTGCTTTGCCATCCATAGTAATAGAAAGGATGCTGCACACCATCCAGAGGTTTTTTCTTTTGAGAATCATTGGGGTGCTTGAGGAGGGATAACCAATCCTATAAAGTCTATATTCAGAAGAAATGCCTCAGAACACCTCAGATTTTTAGCAAACAAGGGTTGTGTTTATTTGGACAATCACTGTAATAGATATATCTCCATTAAGGCATAAAACATTAAAAGGGTTTTGCAACGATGTAATGTTGACGTGGGATCCTCCAAAATGGGTATTTAATCACTTTTCTAAATATATGTGATTACAAAAAGTGAAGCCTCTGAGAGCTACAGCCTGACTAAGATTCCCTTAGTTTCCTGAAAGTTTACATTACACACGACTAGGACACTACCAGGAGCTGATCTGGCCGCGCTTGCATGTTTGCACTTCTTATTTGATGACAGGGAACATGAATGAGCTGACTGGCAACAAACAGACTGAAACAAATTTGCATTTAAAATCTTGCTGTTTTTTACTAGCATACGGAACATCAATGAAGGCTACATGCCCTTATATTCCAAATCATCGCTTTACATACAATATGCAGTCAGTACTTAGCTGTAGTAGTTTCATGGTACAATCACAGAATTTTCAACATTTCACTTGTCAGTGGTATGCAATCTCTTCCGAGCTGACTGATGTGGAGCCAAACACTCCATGTTGCACACAGCTGCAACGTTTCGGAAATCACTTTCCTTCTTCAGGCATGCGTAGTCAGAGCCACACTCACTGATATGTGATCATATTAAGCAGACAGATGAGTATTAACCCTATGTTTCCTAACTAACCAAATATACCACTAGTGCATACATTTAACCTATACGTCTAATTATACTATTCCTGCATTTTTATAAAAATACTATCGTATCTAATCTAACACCTACCAACTATAAACATCTAAATATACTATACTACCTATAAAAAACATCTGAGACTAAACATCTCATTTAAACCTTTTGGGATCTTTGTTTGAAGTTTACTAATCCAAAATGCTTCACGTTGAAGCAGTCTGGATTTGTTACGATTGGCATCCTGCACAGGTATCTCTTCTAACACACACCAGCGTAAATCGCTTGCTGTGTGTTTTGACTCGAAGAAATGTTTGGCTAGCGCTGTCTCACCATATGCTTGTTCTTTTTGTTCTTTTTGCTCCATATGTTTGTAATTTCTTATTGTCGATTTATGTTCGCTAATTCTCACTCTGACAGAGCGACTCGTTTGCCCTACATACCCTTTGCCGCAAGGACATTTTATATAATAAATGACGTTACTAGTCATACAGCTATAGTATCCTTTAAAGGGTATGCTAATTCCTGAAAGTGGATGGGAAACATAGGTACCACGAATAATCGCACTACAATTTGTACATGAAAGGCATGGGAAAGTGCCACATTTAGTTGTTCTCAATATATCTTGCTTAGACTTTTTAGGGAAAGAAATATCAGAATGCACTAATGAATCACCCAGGGTTCTACCTCTTTTAAAAATGTACCTTGGTTTATCCCTAAACATATACCCATACTTAGGATCTGTTTGTAAAATATGCCAATAGCGTGATATAGCCTTCCTGATAATATTAGAGTGTTTGTCATATGTAGCTATATATGAAAAACAAGGTACTTGCATTTTTTGTTCTCCGTTTATACAATAGATCTTCTCTTTTTAAAGTTCTCACTTGGATGCTCATCTTTTCTAGTTCTTGTTTATTGTATCCTCTATTTACAAATTTATTTATTAGTTTTTCTACTTCAACATCGTATTGCTGTTCGTCCGTACATATACGACGTATCCTCATTAATTGTCCCCTAGGGATTCCATAAAACAACTGAGGGGAATGATAGCTCTGTCGGTGCAACAAATTATTGCGTTCCATAGGTTTTACAAAAAGGCTAGTTTGAAACCGCTCTACTGTATCTTCTTTTGTTATTAAAACATCTAAGAATTCAATTGATCTTGTGCTCTTACTCAGGGAAAACGATATTAGTGGGTGTCTGGTATTTATATACTCCATAAAGCTCTCTAACTCTTCTTGGGTGCCAGTCCATTTGTAAGAACACGTCATCGACGTATCTTAACCATGTTTGAATTTTTGCTATAAATTTAGATGGATACACATAGTGATTTTCAAAATATGTCATATAAATATTAGCTACGCTGGGACCTAATGGCAACCCCATCGAGGTTCCTTGTTTTTGAAGATAGTACTCGTTACCAAACCTAAAATAGTTTTTTACAAGAACACAATCTAATAATGTAAGCAAAAACGCAATGTGTGCATTTGACAATAGCGGTTCATTAACCAGAGCTTCTCTAATTGCTTCTTTTGCATGATCATGAGATATATTTGTAAATAACGATTTAACGTCTAATGTACACAAAAATTTTACATCTTTTGTACTGATCTTATCCAGATTTTGTAAAAACTGATTCGTATCTCTTAAACAATTATGATCTTTTTTTTACCATTCTTTGGAGGTACATATCTAAGTACCGAGCCAAAGGTTCTAGAAGCGAGCCCATACCCGAAACTTTGGGTCTATATGGAGGAGGAATTTGTTTATGGATCTTTGGGACGAAGTAGATTACAGGTGTACGTGGATTCTGCACCTTCAATGTATCCACTGTGGTTTGGTCAATTAACCCCTTCATTACTGCCTCATCTAAAAAGTTATCAATTGTTGTTTTGAATTCATTAGTAGGATCCCCTGATAATTTACTGTAGACACTACTATCACTTAGATGTTGTTGTGCTTTCTCTATATAATTATCCCTGTCCATAACGCTAGTAAAAAGCAGCAAGATTTTAAATGCAAATTGGTTTCAGTATGTTTGTTGCCAGTCAATTGTATTACAAGGAGAAGAGAAAACTCCGGTGCATGACTGAATAAAGGGTCAGTACTAATATAAAAAGAGATATAAAATATAGACAGCACATTAAATGTATTGAACATGAATGAGCTTGCAGGGTGCTGGGGAGAAAAGTGCAGTGTATGAGGCTGTTTGCTGTATAGAGAATCCACTGGTTGTAATGTAATTATTTGAGTAAACTTTGCAGACACTCCCTGCTTCTTCGCTCTCTGCTCCTCTCTGCTCAGCCCCCTCCCTCTCACCCCTGCAGATGTTCATGACTCAGCATGCTTTGTTTATCTTCTCTCCTGAGCAGATAAGAGGTAAGGAACTCACTTCATGGCAAAACCCCTTTAATGTAGCATAGGTAATCCAGACTTTTTCAGATTCAGAAATATTTTGGCCATACGGCATTCATCAGTCATGTCTGGTAAAGCAAGCTATGGCAGTCAATGGGCTATTACATATATAGCTAACTACATTATGTACACCTGAGAGCAACAGAGTTCAATAATACATAGTGTGCACAGGAATATGATGATGGATCGATAATATTAGTAGGCTGGAAAATAATGATGACCTTCTCACTTTCCTGACTTAAGCTGAAAGCAGTGAAAGTCATACTGTAGGGGCTACATTGAGCAGCCTTTTAATCCCCTGAATAATTTTTTTCCAGCTCCCACATCTTATTTTCTACTTCAGAGGTCAGGGGTCTAAAAGTCATTTTCACTGAGGGCCACATCAGCATTATGACTGGCCTCATAGAGCTATCAGAAGGTTTATGGCTTAGGGATGTCAAAGCTGTGCTACTGCCTGTGATTTGCTAGACATAGAGATGTGGATTTACATATCAGCACTCTGATTCCAAGATGGCGCCCTCTCCCTGTACTGGTGAGGCTGCCTCTGCCAAGCACTGACTCCATTCTCTTGGGAAAGTGGAAAGCCAAGTCCTTCTGTGTCTGGACCCTGTCACTGCTTAAAGTGTCTAAGCTCTCATGGGCCACATAAAATGATGTGGTGGGCCAGTTTCAGCCCACAGGCCTTGAGTTTGATGCATATGCTCTACTTTCAAAATGAGTTCTGAATCTTTTTTGCATTGAACGCATAAATTGAAGTTCTCATGACTTATTACTGTTATTACATGTTAAAATTCATGGCAACTATATAAGAAAAATATTAAAGCTTATAAACTGTCTCAATTTGGTATGATATAGTATGTGTTGTTGACCCCAACATAGCAGAAGCTGCTGATTATTTGGGCTTTCCACTCTGGGTCATAGAGGGAGCCTTAAACAGATGACCCCCCTAAAGAAATTCATAACAGGGCATATGGAAAGATGTTGCTGATATGAGCACCCCTTTAAATTAAAACATTCCAGTCATGGTAAAAAAAAATTCAAAACATACCAAGACTTCATAATTAGAAGATGATTAAACAGACTTTGCTTGATCTATATCTAGTGTATACCAGAGGTCATTGGGAATGAAAGACTTCCCATGTTTTAATTTAGAGTTTATAGCCTTCTTTCAGCACATCATTCTAAAGACTTCAGTTCAAAGCTTTCAAAAATGTTTAATACACTGGGAAGTAGTAGAAGGTTCAGAATTTCAAAGAACAGCATTATTTTGGTGTAAATCATAGGGCTAAGCTCAGTCTTTATCTTAAAAGGTCATCTGTTGAAGTAAACGTCATAGCATTAATAGCAAGGAACAAAGAAAAGGAATAATCTATAGAAAAGATAAATAGACTACAAGTAATTACATTTTTTAACTGTCATATTGATGCAAACTAATTTTGAATTAACACAAAATTGTGTTAATTTTAATAAGTTTTTCTTTTAGTCTAATGTTTGATGACTAATGTTCTTGGCACCTAGCCATTAAATAAATGCTCCAAGAGAAGCTTATATGTGGTATGTCTAGTACATGATCTTTCTAAAGATATAAAACGAAAAAAAAAAACAACAACAAAAAGAAAATGTCTACTAAGGATTCGTCATTCCCAAAAATTCACTGCAAACAAAAAACAAACCCCTATTCTAAAATATCACCTTTATTAGATCCATTAAATCTTATAGATTAGGATATGAACAAATGGCAATAACTATTGCAATAATACACTATCCCTATTATACCCTTAACTAGTCAGGTTTGTGTCCCGAAAAGGACGGCCCAACTCCGATGACTTACCCTAAAAAATCATCTAATCTACCCCTGTCATAACCATAAAAAATATATACTAATAAAGAATTTCAATAAGGGCAGCAGCAACAAACTTATGTAGATAGACAACAATAAATATATACAATAGTAATGGGTATATGAGGTAAAGAGACATAGATACAACCTTCTTATTGAGATATCTGTATTAGGACATCCCTTCCATCAACCCTGACGCGTTTCCCCCTCTCCAATGAATGAGGGTTCATCAGGGGGCCCATCAATAATGCTCAGGAAAAAAAATATTTCAGATACTATCCATAACGATAGATGCCCTGATGTATGTCGGCAGACAAACTAGAACAATCTCACCTTAAATAGTCTCTCAATGCGCTCCTCACTTTCGCGCGCTAGATCGGCGTCCCTCCTTACTGCGCAGGTTCGGGATTTCGATCCCTAATGCGCATGCTCCAAAATAGACGCAGCGCCATAGTAACCTTTCGTCCCAGCGCGCATGCGCCCAACATAGAAGCTATGGCACCCTACCAATCTTTCACAAGACCCACCTGAAAAGGATGCCTCCATACTACAATGGATGTCCTTAAATATTCACAGCTCACTAATAACCTTGACCAGCCTCAATAAAAATGTATTTCTTGTATGTCTTTTTCTATTTGCCAACGAATTTCCCCATCTTAAAATTTTTCTGCATTGTTCACGGTAAATGAGTACAAGTGTCCACAGTAGGTCCAATGTTAATGAAGATATAGACTGTAAAGCCTGATGATTACAGTTCAGCAAATTACGGCTTGTGTAGGGCAGGAGAATGGACTAAAATGTAAGCAATAACTTTTTTTTATTGTTCTGTCAACGTAACTGTATGAGGTCTTGATTTTTGTGGTTTGTTGTGTTTTTTCTATTGACTTTGTTAAATATTACTATTTAATGTGGTTATGTGGTTTAACATACCACACAATATGCTAAATATATAAAGCAGAATCATAGTAGGAGGGAATGGAAAAAATAAACAACTGCGCCATTGCTTTTGTTTTTTGTTATTGTGGCTCTAATGATGTAGTATAAAGTATAGATGACATGTAAACTATATTATGGAAATCTGTACAACTTTATCAACTTTTTATTCCAAGTTATTATTGAAGGAGTCAAAAAAAAAACCAAAAAATAAATAACGCAAATCTGGTGTTGAGTATGTTTTTTATTGCGCTTACTTTTAGGCTATATAAGGTTATATGGGTTCAGTTCCTAAGTCTGCTCCATATTCCGATCCAGATGAACACCTAGGTTCCTTTATTTTAAAGAAGCAAGTGAAATGTCTGCCTGAAATGAAGTTCCAAGGCTGATACCTTACACATGTCCTGTTCCTTCTTGGAATTGAAACCTGTGCCTTCCGAAAGTTGCATTTTCTTCCTCATAATAGGGTATTCCTGCTTTAAGGTTGAATTCAACTAGGGGGCATTACTGCATATAATTGTTGTTTTAGGGAGGGGAAGGTTGTCTGTGGCTGTGTGTTTTTAATGCTGTATTCTCTTGAATGTCCTGTAGCGCTGAATTTAATTTTATAAAGTAACATTAATTCAGTGTCATTCAGACACCAGCACTGCCCCGAATAACTTACAAGCATTCTCAAGTTACTCAGGACTATCTCAAGTTTCATTAGTTTGTCTCGACCTCTCTAAAGTTGCCTACCGCTGCCTTAAGGATAAGACTAGACAACGATTAAAATCTATTCATCAGATTGTTGTCAGATTCTACAATTGAAAAATGCATTGGACAACACAGTTTTCAATGAGTATTTTATCTAGACTTTGGTCCAGTCAATTTACAGTCAGAAAACAAGTCCCATTCATTGTTTTGAAAGCGTATCCATATACAAAAAGAAACACAAACTTATTTTGACACGTTTTACGCTAGGTTTTTAGCCATCACCATTCACCACAAATTTTACATGTGGAATATGACTGAAGAATGAACATGTTCTAAGTTTTTTTTACGCCAACCGACCGACAAAATATGCATTGTAGTTCATATGTAGTTCATTTTCTATTGAGGTCAGTAGGGATGGTATTACTTTTGGTTTTAGAAGAGTATTTCAAGTTGGAATCTGCACGGATTTGAAATACTTGTCGTGTGGATATAGCCTAACACTGTACTGGACAACTCAAAGCTCCTAGGGCTAGTTACAAACAATGCAACAAGGTCGCATGCCATTTAAAAACTGGCATATTTTTATAGGCTCCTTTTGAATCCCCTCTTAATCTGAGGCTGGTAACAGTTATTAGCTGAATATGGCATTTAAAGATTGAGTTGGGATCCCCTTTAATGACAACCTGATACTCTAACATATGGAAACAGGTTGTCTTTTTAGGTACCTCTTTAATTATGATACATAATAGCTTGGTGTCCAGGTATCTAGCACAAAGATTCACAACACCTCTAAGATGGTGCATTTAAGATCTTTGCCTTTAGAAGCTGGGTAATCTACATTTTTTAAATTATTGGAAGTGGAAGGGGTCAATCCTTTACCTAACGAGAGGGATCTGAGATGTATCTCAAAGTGGAAGGTGATCTGGATCTATGTCCTAGATCATACCTGCACAACACTGCAGGAGGTTGGGCTTGATCCACCTGGATCTACCCCTCTGCCCACCCCAAGCCACCTAGGAATGCCCACAAATCAGGTAGTACTGCCCATTTGTGGGGCATGAGTTACATAGATCATGCCCTGTGGCCCATAGGGAGTATGTTGTACAGGCCTGTCCTAGATACTAGCTGTACACTACAAATCTGTCCATCTCATGTCTAGCAAGAAAGAACACAGCACATTCATGCCACAAATTAGAGATTAACCATATCCAGATGGATTGTAATATAGTTAGAGTTATATTCTAAAAGGCTTATGGGAAAAGAGCTTTAACTATGCAGCACCACCTACTAGATATAGCATTCATCAAGTCATATCACCGAACCTTGCAATGTGAATTGGATTAATGCTATACCCATTATTAATCTGCAGACAGCTTTTTTGAGAGTGCAGAGTAGAATACTGGTTGGCTAGGTGAAAAGTTCATGCCGCACAGGGAAGGTGATGACGTACTCATGCCACTTGTGCCGGACTGTTCTGCGGAGCAGGGAGCGTTCAAGTGTATGTGCGTCCAAAAGAGACCGTCGGCGCTCCAGGCACACGGCAGCGGCCTGGAGCCCGGCATGGTTAGTGGCAGCGGCTAGTCAGCAATGCCTCTGCAGTGTGTGGTGAGGGAGGCCTCTGGGCCCCCCCAGCTCAGGGGCCCGGTTGCAACTGTGACCGCTGTGACTCTTGTAGCTACGCCACTGCCTGCATGATGGTAATCTACAGTCTGCAGGGCCTGTGTACAACTGGTATATACCACTACATCGTCATTGTATTGAGGTAATATACAGTCCGCAGAGTCTGTGTACACTTGTATCTACCACTATATGGTCAGTGTATGGAGGTAATATACAGTCTGCAAAGCCTGTGTACAGTAGTATCTACCCCCATATGGTCATGGTATAGTGGTAATATGTATACGGTATAGCGGTAATAATTGTGTACAACTATATGATCACTATATGGCGGTAATATTGCTCGTTGTATCCTAATCTTTATTCAGTAATAGTATAGGGGTATTATTTAGTCACTATGTGGTGGTAATTTGTGGTCGTGTCCTGACAATATAATCCTTATGTAGTAGTGTTATTGGTAATGTTTGGTAATGTTGGTCTTGGAATAGTGGGATTTGTTTTGCAGCGGTATGATGGCGATCTATATGGTGAAGTATTTGCTACTTGTATTATCTAGTAACTGCATGACTATTATTACTGTGTTTTTCCAAAAATAAGCTCTCCGCCGAAAAAAAGCCCTAGCTTGAATTTTAGAGATTTTTGGAGTAGGTTTTAAAAAATAAGCCCCAGTTAGTCAGCGCCTCCAGCGCTAGGTTATGTCACGTGACGCTAGGTTATGTCACTAACATCACGGAGATATAACCTGGAGGTACTGGAATAGGCAAAGGTTTGCTATGCGGCCCAGGCTTCTCTAGTTACGCCCCTGAGATAAGCGTTTGTCATAACAAAGTCATTCCTCTTACATGCCTACTATTTGTATTTCCAATGCAACAAAGTAAAGTTTGAAAAAAGGCAAAATAAAGCAACAAGAACCTTGATGCTTCACATAGAAAGTTAATGAACAATAAACAGTAAAGCATTGTTCTCTCAGAATGTACAGAATACCACAGGGGTTAACTGGTTATGCCTCAGAGCTGCTCACTACCCAACAGTATGTAAAATGCGGTCAGATTATTCAGAACTCCAGGGGTCAATCATTAATATGCTGTCGACCAGACTGGAACAGGCATGTGGGATTCTGGAGTTATCATGCTGTAATACAATGAACCATACAGAAAGAATTATAGAACTAAGTTCTGAAGTTATGTGAGAGAAATTAAATCAGAAACAAAACGTGCATTATGGCTTGTATAAACAGCCAAGTTTCAGCTATAGCCGCATGAATACAGATACTAAGCACATTATTTCTTGGCTAATATGATAATAACTACATTGAAGTGGCAGTAATAATTATAGTCATAGAACTTGAAGGAGTTCAGGGAGAGATCCACTGAAGGGTAAAAGACACTTTTATAATAATATTTCAATTATAAATAAGAGGCTATTTTCCAAATGCTCTTTAGCATGTGTAAATAAGTTTATGGATGCTTACTTAGGGGCACCAGGAACTTGATGATATTATTTGAGTATTTATATGCTTCTAATAATATAAAATTCTAAACAGATGAAGTTTGCTCCAGATCTTGTAGCGAAAAACTGCAGCATTATTACTAATATAATTATTTATTTTAAAGTGCCATTAATGGCAGGGTGCTGTACAACCAAATGGAGCATCATGTTCTGTGTGTATGGCTTTAAAAAGTATAATAAATATAGAGACTTTTATTTTCCCACAAATTAGAACCATTATGTATTCCTTGTACGTTTTGGGCCACACACATAGAGAATGTCTGCACAATGTCTGTCTGGGTGTATAGCATTTGGGCTAAACTAGAGTAATACAAGGGTACAAGTATAATTTTTCTTACTAAGTATATTCAAACCATATCTTAAAAATGCAGTTTAATTCATGATAGTGCACATTTGGTATTATCTAATACATATACTAAAAGTATAGTTTTTACATGCATTAAACTGCTATGTCAGAAGCAGTATGGGAAATCTTTTGCTTTTCCATTCTGTAATTTATAAACCTAAATAAAGAGACAAGAACATACACATCACTTCATCTCCTTCTATATGTGGGCTGCAGCGGGCTGAGCTAGATGAATGAGGGTCGGGAATTCCTATTCTCTCTTATTGTCAAAATACTGTAGACCATAAATGTAGTAAAGCAGGAATTTTACATTTTAAAATAATGCACTGAATAAACACAAAGGTAAAACTTACAATACAGAGGTGACAATATTTAACCGGTGTTGACTCCTTACTAATCTTGGCCTAGTTTGGTATAGCTATTTTTTATAGTAATGGCTTATCAATTGAAAACATGTGAGGTATTGAAAGAATAAAATTCACAGGTTACCCCATTGCTATTTAGATTGTATAGACGTGTATAAGGGAAATGTAATTGTGTGTGTTCCAAAATGATAGCACAAACTATTATGCTGTATTAAATGAACTGTGGAGTGAGTTTGGACAAGACGGCTTCCCTCTACTCACCCCATTTGGTACTGCCTACATCATGCTGTACGTTCCAGCACAGCACTGTGACATTGGTGGTGATTGCGAGTGTAGTATGAGCCACTCTCCACTACACTGGTAAGTCAGTGGCATGGCATTGTTCTCCCTAAACCCCCACTGCCCGGCTGCAGGGATAAATACAGGATTTATAAGAGGGGTTCAACTAAGACCCCATTTACGTAATGTTTCCTGGCTCTATTGCAGATATCCTGAGATACCTTTTACACAGTATCCCTACAGATGCTGCGGCAGAACCACAGGAAAGCATGGTGAGAGAAAAACCTTTTTCTGACACATTTCTTCCTATTGCTGATTTACTCTGTAGCTGATGTATGAGCCCTACTTCCAGGGGGAATACAGCCCTCAGCACTGACTGCAGCACTTATTTGGGTCTGACAGTTGCTCTCTACTCCTGCAGCTTCACAATTTACCTGCCTAACACACCTCACTCTCGCATATAGACTGCTGCACACAGGGCCGGACTGGGAATAAAAATCAGCCCTGGCACAAAGCCCCCACCAGCCCACATACAATATCCACTTACAAAATTCCCCTTGTTCTCGCACCTCGCCACTTTCTAAAATAAACTACACTATACAGGTGCTTTCACACGGAGCGTTTTTGGTGCATTTATGTGTTTTTGGTGCGTTTTTTTGCATATATGCATAGCAGTTAATGCTGTTCATTTCTGCACATAAAAAAAAAAAAGCATCAAAAAATGCACCAAAACCGCTCCGTGTGAGAGCTCCCTACATACAAGCAAGAAAGAAAGTGGTGCAGAGAAACCCCTCGTCACAGAGTCAGGTGTGCACTTGCTTTACAATCTGGGACAAGCCCACACTGACACTACATAAGCACCAACATAACCTACAACCCCACCAATCACATCACCAGTAGTCAGGTCACCATCACATGAATACAGCACTGACTCAACACAGAAGTAAACTTACCCCTGACAGCAGGGACTCACAGGAGACATCATCATGATGGGAGTTGTTCTCTTCTCCTTTTCTTCTTCTGGCCCAAACCTCCATGACATCTTCTCTGATGAGTCGTTCCCTTCCATTTCTTTCTCTGTCCGGTACAGCATGCAGTGTCCTCTTCTAGTGGCCACTACTCGTCCCTGTAGAATTTACCACAAATACATCTTAGACTCCTCTCTCTTCCAGCACTTTCCTATCAATTCCCCAAACAGCGTATGTTAGACCCGAAAAATTAGAAATTAAAAAATGTCAGATAAAAAAAATGAAGTGACCCTCATTAGCTAGGTAAAAAGGGCCTTCCTCCATTAATTTGGTAGGTAGACAGGGCCTACCCCAGTAACTAGCCAGGTTAGCTGGAGCTGTCCCCAGTAATCAGCCATGTAGGGCCAGGGGCAGTAATTAGCAGTCAGGGCCAGTAAGTAGGCAGGTAGGGGCAGTCTATAGCCTGGCAGGGCATTATATAGGTAGGCAGGGGCAGTCTATAGCCAGGCAGGGCATTATATAGGTAGGCAGGGGCAGTCTATAGCCAGGCAGGAGCAGTCTATAGCGAGGCAGGACCAGGGGGTATAGAGAGGGCCAGGCAGGACCAGGGGGGTATAAAGAGGGCCAGGCAGGGCCAGGGGGGTAAAAGAGAGGGCCAGGCAGGGCCAGGGGGGTATACAGAGGGCCAGGCAGGGCCAGGGGGGTAGGGAGAGGGCCAGGCAGGGGGAGGGGGGAATACAGAGGGCCAGGCAGGGCCGGGGAGGATTGAGAGGGCCAGGCAGGGCCAGGGGGGTATACAGAGGGCCAGGCAGGGCCAGGGGGGTATACAGAGGGCCAGGCAGGGCCAGGGGGTATACAGAGGGCCAGGCAGGTCCAGGGGGGTATATAGCGCCAGGCAGGGCCAGGGGGGTATACAGAGGGCCAGGGGGTATACAGAGGGCCAGGCAGGGCCAGAGGGGTATACAGAGGGCCAGGCAGGGCCAGGGGGGTATAAAGAGGGCCAGGCAGGGCCAGGGGGGTATATAGCGCCAGGCAGGGCCAGGGGGGTATATAGCGCCAGGCAGGGCCACGGGGGTATACAGAGGGCCAGGGGGTATACAGAGGGCCAGGCAGGGCCAGGGGGGTATATAGCGCCAGGCAGGGCCAGGGGGTATATAGCCAGGCAGGGGCCGTAAGTAGTTTAAAAAAATAAAGAACTTACTTACCTGATGTCTTGCCCTCCTCTTCTCCAAGTCCGTCCGGAGCGGCCGCTCACTCCCGGGTGCGGGCCGCGGAACAGGCGCGCGATGACGTCATCACATCGCGCGCCTGCCCCGTGGCCTCCTGGGAGCTGAACAGACGGGATCAATAGATCCCAGATGTTCAGCCTCGGCTGCTGCCTGCACCGCGCGGTGCAGGCGGCGGCCATGATGGCTGCATGGTTGGGTCAGTGACCCGGCCGTGCAGCGAGGTGGGCCTCTCGGCCCCCTGGCACAGGGGTCCGGTCGAATATGCGACCATTGCGGCCCCTGTGCATGCGCCGGCACTCGGCGCCCGCCGAGGGGGGGGGAAAACCGGCCCCCTCGGCGGGCGCTCCGAGCTGGCCCTGCGGCCCGGATCCCAGCGGCCCGCCGGGCAAGTGCCCGGTTTGCCCTATGGCCAGTCCGGGCCTGGCTGCACATATTTCTCATAAATACTGATGCTGTCCCCCCCCCCTCTTTGACCTCCATACTCCTATCCTCAAAGACCCCCATCCTCAGTCCTGTTACTACATACATGGCTCCTCCTTCTCTGTGGTGGTGTGCAGTGTATTGTAATTATACCACCTACAGTACAGGCAGCGATGGTGGGCTCTTGCAGTTTTGCTGCAATTTTTTGCAAAATTGCCCCAAAATACAGAAAAATGTCTGCAGCCCCCCTGCTCTCCTTCCTCTCTCTCTGCCCCCCACATCACTCAGCTCTGTCTGCATCCAACATCATATCTGTTATTGAGTGTTAGCGTGTCCTGTGGTGATCCAACCACATAGTGACAGTATTTCTATCACAAAGTGACCCAGAACATACTGAGGCATTTATGTATTTAGATAACGCACATAACAGAGTTTTTACTAACAGCACTTTTCCCTCTCGTATTACATCTTTCAGGCATGTCGTTGGTATATATCAGGTTATTTCCCAACTATATCCTCTGCCCTGAGGCCCCTTAAATATCCAGTGTATGCTAAAAGAGTGTCCTTTTGGTAAACGCTGGACCTGTATTGAGATACATTTTTTAAAATTGTATACCACACTTTTTTGTACACTTGAGCACAAAAGAAACTGTGCATTTTGTAATGTAACTTTTTAAAAAACGTGGTCTAAACGGTAAAATACTTTGGAGGCTAAAGTCAAACAGCAAAAATACTACACATCTGCCATAGCTAAACAACATGACATGTCAAACAGTCTGAAAATGCATGAGGGTTGTAAGACTCAACAGTTCATATTTTCAACTAAATATATGATAAAAGACAAAATATTTGCAGTGTGCTTAAAATGTTTAAACAGACTTCATGCAGGTCAGATGGTAAAAACATAGTGAAACACAAACAAGGCGGACATAACAATCTACCAATAGCTTGTTTGCTTATAGATTTCCCTAAAACATTCCTTACCTTTCATATCCAAACATACTTAATCTGGTCCCTTCCTTCCTGAGTGTTTTGAATGACACCACCTTTGACCATTGTTGGACTAGGGTGCCTAGAGCCCACAGGTGGAGCTGACTCTAAGGGCCCACCAGTTGAGCAATTTCGGGGCCCACCGGGGAGTCTATTTTAGGGGCCCAGCCTACAGCTACTGTAAATGACTGTACAGGACTGCTATACTCTGCCTGTTGGTTTTTGTCTCTCTTTCTCTGCTTTTCTTTCTCTGCTGAGGATGCAAATACAGTTAAAAAAACAACTCCAGGTCCGACATGTTTAGGGGCCCAATGTTGGGTTCCGCGAATCCCCTGTGGGCCAGTCCAAGCCTGACTTTAACCTTTATAGAATGTATGAAGTAGTATTTTCCTAGTGTATCGAAATGATTAAATCCCAATTAAAGCCCAACAAGAAAAAATTCACATAGAGGTTATTTGGTGTGGATCTTTCAGTCTGCATCAGGAATCTGCAAATAGTAAAGTACAGTGCAGTTGAATACAGTTTTACATAATCCCATTCACATGCAGTGGATGTCATACTTCTTCTGGATTCTGCTGTGGATTTTACCATTTGTATTGTGAGCAGTAAAATCTGTAGTAAATCACACAGTAATACCTAAAGAAAATTTGAATGTTACAATGGTTTTCCATCTCTACAATTCCTGTCTATACGTCTTATTAAGGCATAAGAGAGTACCAACATGAGACCCATGTCTGTAATCCAGAACCGATAGCCTATGTGATGAGTGGTTCAGGCTTCAGGCTTTGGGGGACTGAACACAAAAATAGTGGGTGATCCATTTGAAATGAGTGGCCACACAGAGTTCCTCAGAGATTACAGATAATCGCCAGGAATTAGAAAAAGTTCACCAGTGATGAGCAGTCAATTCAACTTCATTCTATTTTCTAATGAATGAATGAATGAATCATGACAGTCTATGCTTGCAACACATTGAGAGAAAACAAGGCTGCACAACCTGCTTAACTAATGGTGTGGATTACTCAAGTTGTTCAAATGCTGAGATTTTACATTTCCATCAGCTCTATTATCACATCTCTGATTGTGAGTAGAGTGAGTTTGAACCATGTTTCCATCATTTGCTGTTGATGCCATTTCATATCATTATTACTAAATGACTCTCATTATCAAATGCGCAATAAACTGGTGCAAAAGGGGAAAGACCTTGCCCCCAAGAGCTTACAATCTACAAGGAAAAGGGGAAAGGAGACAGAAGAAAAGGGATGAACATGTTTGTATAGTATGTAAGGAGGCTCAGGGAGTCATTGTGCACAACAGGAAAGTGTCACCCAGATGTCTGGTCTCAATGAAGTATAACCAGAAGTTTTTATAACAGTGACCCAAGGTTGCTGTCACCTTGTTAGTTTAGCATGGCTGTTGGTGTCAGTCATTCCGGGCTGGTTCCTTACCGGAGCAATCCCAGTGCTGGGTGTCACGTGCATGTCAGGTGCACCGAGAGAAACAACACCTCCCAGTCACACAGCACATACAGTTCATACTTAGCCACAATTATTTTAATTTTTGGAGAGGACCTGTACCTACAGCGAATGGGAACTTCAATGGGGTCCAAACGTGCACCCCAGTATGCAAATCTCTTTATAGCGGAACTGGAAGGAGCATATTTATCAACATGCACCACCAAACCCATGATGTACCTCTGTTATATCGATGATATCCTTGTCATCTGGAATGCGGGTGAGGAGGCCCTAATTCAATTCCATAATGACTTCTATGACTTTCACCCCACCATCAACCTTAAGATTACCTATTCAGAGAGCAAAATCCACTTTCTGGTAACCACAATACACATTAAAGACCACCGGCTACTCACATCAATATAACACAAACCTACAGACAGAACGGCCTACCTCAGAAAAAACAGCTTCCACCCCAAGCACACAAGACAATCAATTATTTACAGCCAGGCTATACGATACAATCGTATATGCTCCGACAAGACAGACCCGGACAAGCACCTTCTGGATCTCAAACCAAAAGTGACGGACAACCAAATAAACAAAGCAGCAGCCATTAACAGAGACAATCTACTTACATACAAAGAGACCCAGAATGATGAATGAGTGCCCCTAGTTGTAACCTACAACCCACAACTGGAGATCCTATGAAAGATTGCCAAGGAACTCCAGCCTGTGCTACATAGGGACAACAGACTGAAAGAAATATTCCCAGTCCCTCCCCTCCTTTCCTTTCGGAAACCACCAAACCTGTGGCGTATTATTGTCCGGAGTGCCCTGAAGGCCCCAACTGAAGATGGCACCTCACCCTGCCTGCAAAATAGGTGCAAGAGCTGTAGGCACATCCACACCGCTGACAGTTTACCTGTCCCACAATCCCAACATTTGCACAGAATTATGGGGACATTTTCCTGCAGGTCTTCCAATGTTGTGTATCTGATTATGTGTGTGCAATGTCCCACCCCAGACCTCTATGTGGGGGAAACAGGACAGAGACTCATTCAGCGCATGAATTCACACAGATTCACTATTGGCAACAGCAAAACAGATCTCCCAGTGGCTGCAAACTTCTCCAGAGAAGACCACACCATGGAAGATATGCAGGTTATGGTCTTAAAGGGGTTTTTCCACAATGTAATGTTGACGTGGGATCCTCCAAAATGGGTATTTAATCACTTTTCTAAGTATATGTCATTAAAAAAATTGAAGCCTGTGAGATCTTCAGCCTTCCTTATTTTCCTGACAGTTTACATTAGACACGACCAGGACACTGACACAGGAGCTGATCTGGCCACACTTGCATTGTCTGCACTTCTTATCTGATGACAGGGAACATGAAGGAGCTTGCAAGGGACTGGGGAGAAAAAGCAGTAAATGAGACTGTATCTTTTGTATAGAGAATCCACTGGTTGTAATGTAATTATTTGAGTAAAAATTTGCAGACGCTCCCTACTCCATGGCTCTCTGCTCACCTCCCTCCCTCTCCCCCTTTACTCAGCATGCTGAGTTAATCTTCTCTCCTGAGCAGATGAAAGGAAAGGAACTCACTTCTTGGCAAAACCCCTTTAATGGGACATTTTAAGACACCAGGGGAGAGGAAGGAATGGGAATATAAGTTAATGCAAAAATGTAAAACTCTGCAAAATAGACTTAACATTCATCCTAGCTTCATGTCACACTACATATGAACTGTGAGGGCCACAAATCACACCTGATAGCAAATATATAAGAGCAATAATTACTGATCCCTCCGTCACGCCTCACAAGTTTCCAGAATGTTTATTTCTTGACCTGTTGTTAATAACTGCTCTACTTAAATTGCATTTTGTTATTTTTGAAGATTCTAAGTTTCTTTGAAGGTCCATGTCCTTTGTGTATAAAAAGTCTGTGAATTTTCAGTTTCTTGTATAACACCATGTCTGTAGAAGAGAGCTAGTACTCTCGAAAGATTACCATCAAATATAATCAGTTAGCGTTTAAAAGGTATCGCCTGATTTCTTCACTCTTCTACTACTTTCTATGGCTAACACAGTACAACATAATACTACTAAATGCTGGGTGGGATCACTGCTCCCATGTGTCCAGGCCAGGTTTACCTGGCCTAATTTAAGTCTGCTCAGTCAGGTAGGGAAAGGGGTTGTGTTTGGCTGGCAAGAGTGAGTTGGAACAACAAACAGAGGTGGAAAGAGAGGCTCAGTCTTCCCCACACTGGATAGAGACAATATGTTGGACTTTGTGAGTACTGTTAGTGGTACTGCGCTGTAGGCCAGGACCACTGATAAAGAAGGATTCTCTATATGTTAGTTAGCGGCTAAATGGCCTAGGATTTATGTTATACGTTTTTTCCATTGCTGTTCACACGGACTATGTAAATTAATGTTGCGACTGAAGACAAGCCATCTGGTTTATGTTTTCTTCTGGCTAAATCTGCTAAACGGATGCTGAAAGACTCTGTCTCTCCAACAACTTTGTGCTAATCCCTCACAGGTTGTATAGTGGCTGCAGGTTTGTTGTAAGGTGTAGGCTATATTGAGAAAATGGATTTTCAGATTACTTTTAAAGATTCAAAAAGTCAGAAGAATAAGAGAGTCTTGTGTGTTGAGGTACTGAATTCCAGAGTATGTGAGATACATGGGAGAAATCATGAAGGCAATTCTGCAAGGAATAGGCAAGACAGGAGCAGAGAAGAAGGTCCTGTGAGGATTAGAGATTATTTGAGGGGAGATATCCAGAGATTAAGGAAGAGGTTATAAAAAGCTGTCTGTGTCATGGTTAATAATTTAAACTGAATTCACTGGGCAAAGAGTATCCAATGGAGGGATTGGCAGAGGGATAAATCAGAGAAACAAAAAGGAAGGTAGATTAACCCGGTATAGTGTGGAGGATGTATTGAAGTAAAGCAAGATGGGATTGGAGGGGATCAAGATGGGAGGCCACAGAGAATGATATCGCAGTGCTCTAAGCGGGAGATGACAAAGGTATGAAACTAGCATTTTTGTGGAGTCAGAGTTAAGAAAAGAGCAGATTCAAGAAATATTTTTGAGGTGTAGGAAGCAAATGGTGGTAAGGATTTAGATGTGGCATTTAATTGAAGAAGCAAAGTTTATCCCAAGGCAGTAGACTGGGAAAAGTGTGGAACCGCTGACCATGAAAGATAGTTTTGGTAAAAGCGTTAATTATGAGTGAGAGAAGATGATGAACTCTGCTTTCTCCAAGTCGTTTCTTACAAAGCAGGAGGAGAAGGAGGATATCACTGATAAGACACTGGGATCCTGGAAAGCAGAGAGTTAACATCTTGGTCAGAGCGTTCATCAGTCTTTTGTCATTGGTGTAGTGCTGGCACTAAAAACCAAGAGATTCATTGAGCTGTCCCAGGCCAAGAGTATGGAGGGAGAGGAGTAGGGGTACAAGGAATAGCTCTTGAGGGCCACCAACAGAGAGAGGACTAGAGTAGGGAGTGATGTGAATGTTTGATTATTAAAGGGGTTTTATCGTTACAAAGATCATGTCTCAGATTATGGGGACAGTAAAAATAAGCACTTTTGTAATTGGGTTGCATTACCTCTGTCACTTGGTTTAGCAGATATGAGCTTCTCTGTAAATCTGTGTTATATTTCTGTTGTTGCTGGTTGGAACGCCCCCTGGACGGTTCCCGCTCCCTAGACACGCCCCCTGCAATGTGATTGGCTGGCTGACATTTCATTCAGCCTGGAGATACGCCCCTAGACAGGAAACGCCCCGGCCACGCCCCCTGCGCTGTGATTGGCTGCCTGCACACTCTGTGTTTACTCCTAAAATCGATAGTGAAACCAAGGTCTGCTGGCTCTAGGTACATCTCCCAGCTCTAGGGTGATGATCTGGGCAATTACTGGCTGTTTAAAGGGCTTTTGCCAAGAGGTTGATTCACCTCCTCACAGATCCAGTCCTTAAGCTGCTACTTTGAAAAGAGGGTGTTCTGTTCCTCAGATCTAATGCAAGCCCCGCTCCTTATGATGTCATCATCTGTAGTGTATAACATAAGGATTCAACACTGTATTTGTGTAAGCTTCTTGTGTAGTGCAGTGCTTAGGTGATCAGCTCTGCAAGACAGAGGTTGGGAGTTCAAGCCCCATCATTAGTTTTTTTTTTTCTTTTATAAATTGTACACATATGTAATTATAAGAAAATATATGTGTAGACATCTATAATTTTATTCATATACACACAAAAAGCTCCCCTATATAGTGTCCTATCCTCGCAGTAGTCACACCAAGCACTTCCAACATATGTGATACAATGCATATACTCTGGGGGATGAGACAAGATATGGGGGGGAGCTATGTATGTGTATATATATCATTATAGAGATTGACATATATATTTTAGGTCTCTCTACATATGTGTAGAATTTAGGGGGGGAAAAAAAAATATATACTCTGTGAGGGGACTAGAACTCCAAATCCCTTCATTGTAAAAGCAATCCTCTACCGCTGCACCACCAGCCCATCAGTTACAAGCTGCACAGGGTCTTCTCTCAAAGCTGATTGCTTCTTCCCCCCATTGTTTTCACTCACATGTCACTGACAGCAAGCAGAGATCTTTACTTGAAGCTGACATTTGTCCTTGCAGTTGAGTAAAGATCTCTGTCTGTTGTCAGTACAATTTGGGTGAACACCACTAGAAGTAAAAGCTGCTGGCTTTCAGTGTCATTTGTGTGTAAACTAAGAGATATAATAGGTGCTTGGTGCAGCTTGTGGAGCCTCAAGGCTGCAGACATAAGCAGGCAGGAGGCTACAGAGCTGTTATATCCAGACAACCTTCTGCATCCACTGCTTCAAACAAAATTATGATGTCACAGTTCTTCAGTGAGGGGAGACACACCTCCTGGGAGGAGAGACATGCCTCCTGGGAGGAGAGACACGCCCCTGGATTTCAAATTCAATCTCAGAGAATTAGCTGAACAGCCCAAACAGCTCAAACGATAAAACTCCTTTAAGGTATAAGTAAATAAAGAAAAGAGACAATTCTGTGATTCCAAGGGATGAGATAATTTGTGGCAGGAAAGAGTGGTCATTAGTAAGATTAGTCACTAATGACTTTTAGGACAATATCAAAGTGGTTTGAAACCAGAGTTTAATCATGACTCCAAAATGCTTCAATCAGTAAGTAAAGAAGTACAGCTTCTATCATTATATGATTACAGTTTTTTTTTATTTCATAAGACAAAAGGAATTTAAGATAATGTTCAAGTAATTTAGATCAGTGTAATGGAAATATGCACATATGTTCTTGCATCTTATTGAACTCATGCAGAGCCTTAAATGAGCAATGGATAGCCAGTTTAGGGAGTGACAGAGTAGTGAGGAGAGAGGTGGATCAGATGGGCAGCAGAGTTAAGGATGGGTTGAAGGTGAGTAATAGTACTAGATGGGAGGCCACAGAAAAGAGTGTTGCAGTAATCCAGGTGTGAGATGATGAGGGCATGAACAAGCAATTTCATGGAGTCAAAGTCAAGAAAGGACCAGATTTCAGGAAATATTTTTTAGGTGTAGGTGGCATGGGGTGGCATGGGTGGCATTTGAAGGACAGGGTAGAGTCAAGGGTTATATCATGGCAGAGGACTTGTGGTACTGGGGAGAGTGTGAAGCCTTTGACTGTGATAGGTTAGATGAAGAGGTGGAGTGGGATGGGGGAAAGAGAATGAACTATGTTCACTCAATATTGAGTTTGAGAAAGCAGGAGGAAAAGAAGGAGAATATGGACTATAGACACCTATAAAGCAGACCGTTGACATTTTGGCCCGAGATGAAGGTTTGAGTGTCATCAGCATATACGGGCTACTCTAAGCCATGTGATGCTATGAGTTCACCGAGGCCAAGGGTATAGAGAGACAGGAGTAGTGGGCCCAGCACTGACCCCAACAGAAAGATGAAAAGATGAAGAGGTGGAATGAGAGTGTGGTGGAGTAATAGTATTGATAATCATCATCATCATCATCATGAAGAACATGTGCATCAACTTGTAAAAAAAGAGAAAGATCTTTTGATCTGGAGCATTGAGTATTTGAGTATACCATATGCAACCACATTTTACAGCCTTCATTCCAAGAACAATGAGTAACTGTGCAACTGATTAACACTATTGTTTTAAGAAATATTCTATAGATTAAAACCTGAGTTGACTTTTTTTCCGGGTTAATAACCAAAAGCAAGTAAGCTGTGAGGGCAGAGTGATCACATCATTTGATGTTTTGGATAACACTAGGCTTATTCATGAATTGTCTAGACAGCTTCAAACAAAGGGCAACTACTGACTACTAACAGCTGCAAATCCCTGAAAATGCTTTGTATCTATACTAACTGTAGAAACATCTGAAAGCACTAAAACGTCTGTAAACTGCACTGAGCATTCCGTGAATCCTTCCTGTGGTTTTCAATGTGATAGGAGAAAAGTTTGGTAACCGTCAGCTTTGTCTTTAAAAGTGAACAATGTATATGGCTCTTATATGTGGTTCTTAAGTACAGTATGATATACTGTAGTTTGGGAGTGAGTCATTTTTCTATTGATTCATCTCTATAGTTTAGACATCACAGCTTCCTTTTCTGAAGACTGTGCTGCACACATTGCAGATACACTACAAACGCCTTTATAGACAGCATACTGTGTCTAACTAGTCTTCAAATTCAATGAGGACTTCACTGCAACAGGAACCTAATTACTGTAATAGGTGTTTTAGTGTCAGAATCCATATATTGAATATGTTAGAAAAGCAAAGAAATCAGGCAATACCTTTTAGAAGCTAACTGGGTTTATTTGATAGGAAGCTTTTGAGAGTTTTAGTTAAAAAATCATGTCTGACAAAGAACAATGTATATGGCTCTTGTATGTGGTTCTTAAGTATAGTATGATATACTGTAGTTTGGGAGTGAGTCATTTTTCCATTGATTCATTTCTATAGTTTAGTAAGCACAGCTTCATTTTCTGAAGACTGTGCTGCACACATTGCAGATACACTACAAATGTATTCATAGACAGTCATAGACATAGATTGCAAGTCCTCGCGGGTAGGGTCCTCTCTCCCTCTCTCGTGCCAATTGTCATTCATCATTTATCATTGTACTCGTTTAACATATGTTATGTATGTAACCCCCCTCGAATGTACAGTGCCCTGGAATCAATGGCGCTTTAAAATAAATAATAATAATAATAATTATAGACAGCATACTGTGTCTACCTAGTCTTCAAATTCAATGAGGACTTCACTGCAACAGGAACCTAATTCCTGTAATAGGTGCTTTAGTGTCAGAATTCATATACTGAATATGTTAGAAGAGCAAAGAAATCTGGTGATACCATTTAGAAGCTAACTGGGTTTATTTGATGGGAAGCTTTCGAGAGTTCTAGTTAAAACACCATGTCTGACAAAGAGAGCTAGTACTCTCGAAAGGTTACCATCAAATATATTCAGTTAGCCTCTAAAATGTATTGCCTGATTCCTTTGCTCTTCTTTCTATGGCTAAGACAGTACAACATTCTAGTACTAGGATATATAAAATTTGGGAATAATGAATAACGAGCATGTTCTTTGTAGGGATTCTTCATTTCCTGCAAATCCTGTAGTATGCTACTCAATATTATTGGTCCAGTAACATCTAAAAAAAAATGCAGTCTTCATTTCGTCAATCACAATCCAAATAATTCTAATCTACTAGCGTGGTCTATAAATATTATGTAATTTTTTAAAGATGATGACTGGGTAAATAGTCAAGATACCTTCAACTACTAGTAGCTGGCACACAAACTTTTTACCTATCATTTTCCCATCTATTTAGATTTTTAGGGCAATGTTTTTGTTCCTTTCTTCCATTCTGCTATGTAACTGCTTTCTCAGTAATTTGAAGCCTGTATGTTCTGTATATTTAGTAATCCACTGAACATTTGGTGTTTAATATGTTTTTTATTCTGAAACTTTCTTGTTGCGCAGAAAAGATTACGCAGGCCTTCTCCTACAGTGAATCACATATGTACTTCCAGAAGTCTAATTCATTTTAAGAATTTCAATTCATAACAGCACAGGAGAAATTGGATGTGAGAAGTTTTAAAGACTGATTGAAATGTCTCAATAAAACTTTTACAGGTCACTCATAGAAGTAGTTACATTAACACCGCTGGGCCATGTTATCTAAGTATTTAATGGCAGGCATGAAAACTTGTTTTTGACAGCAGTTTGCTAGTTTCTGATTAAGGCTATGTCTCCACTGCACAGGAGTACGATTGTGTTTTTAAAAAACTAAAAGCATCGAAGATACGATCATTCCTGCAGCCTCATAGACGGCAATAGAAAAGACGACCTATAGTCTCCACAGCTCGTCTTTTCTCCGCTCATCTTCTGGCGCTGGCGTATTATACAACATGTTATATAATACGCCGACACTTTTAGTTTTCTTACCGTCTTCCCATACAATACAATTGTATGGGTGACTGCAAGAAAATGAGAAGCGACCCCGGCTTTTGTACAAAGCGTGACAAAAAACGCGGTCCTGCATCAGAAAAAAAACGGCTGCTTTCGGGCAATTTTTTGTCCGATGCAATGTAGATATAGCCTAACATGCTAAGCTGTTGGGTAAAATATTAGTTATAATTATAAATTATGCTGTAGTTGCTACGATCTATTGAATCATTTAATGTAAGAAACTCAGTTGGTTTTCCCAATAGGGGTTGTCTAGTTGTCAAATAACCTATCAGGGAATTTGGAGCCTAATAGGCAGGGTTAAGAACAGCTACATAAGAATTCTATCTCTCTGTCAAGGATCCGAAACATTTATGCATTAAATGTACAACCTATTGAATCCAAGCGGCACTATCCAATGCCTTATTTCTATAGTGGTGGAACTACAGGGAAGTTGAACACTTCTATCAGAGTCACCCACTATTTGCAGCTGATTGCTGGAAGTCCCAGCACCAAAACACCCTGTGATTGTTTTATTTATTGATTTATTATTAAGGAACCCTACCATCAAAAAAACTGTTAATCCATAAAAAAATAACATACGTTTTAAAGCTAGCTATACACATTGTCAGCTGGACCTACTGATCTAATCAACCATCTGATGGATATGGGAACCTCCCAACTCCCCTTCCACATTAGATGTCAGGCAGTTGGATTTCAATATGTTCAGTCCTTTTACTTATAGGGAGATCAACCACAACCAAAATGGGGAGGGAGAAATAACTATTTCATGTATATGATCAGTTTTAGAATCAGATCTGAATATAAGAATATTTTAACTGAACTTCTGGAGTTGAAGTTTTCAATCTTGAAAGACTATTGTTTGACTGATAAAATTCTATTGATGTGGTATAGCACTCAGCTATCTTCAGCAGTCTCACAGAGTTTGAAGGCAGCAACACTGTTCAACCACCCCCTACTCAAATGGTGAGACTTGGGATCCCCATTTTCATGATCGGTAGGGACCTCCGACAATTATGGCCTATCATGTGATACGGAGTTCATGTGTGACATGTATAACATTCACTATAGGACCAGATGAAAGCCAGTTTGCAGGACTGTCCTTTCTTTTTAAATCTTTTTAGAATTGTCCTGTTGCTGACAGTGTCTCAGCATGGCTGCAGGAATGCCACAGAGGAGCAGCTGTTTAGTTATGGTAAACAATGAAGAAGAACAGGAACAAAGATGCCTCCTGAGTGTGAAAGCAAACAGCAACAAGCAGTCAACAAATAAATGGGTTGTCTGCATCCACTTTCACTGGCCATCCAGCAATTCAGTTGAAAGAGAATGATGTCACAGCTGTGTCCATGCACAGCAAACACTGAGGCCACATTACCCAACAATATTCACCTGATGCTTGCACTGTATCTCATACCAGTTACCTGGAGAAGTAAGAACAACAGGGGACGATTTATCAATGGAATGGACAGAAAAAAATAGCAGAGACTGGGCAACATGTCAGAAAAGTCCCATTTTTATGTTTAACACATTTTTTAGGAATTTTTGGTTGTTTTTTTTCTTAATATTCCATATCACTTTCAATGTTTTTTAATAATTCTTAAAAAGAACCTGTCACACAGGTTATGTCCCCCTTGCTGAGGACAGCACAAGCTAGTGTCAAACCTGCTGTTTCCAGCGCTGTGTCCCTTTTTCTGTAAGATGCTGTAGTTTTCGAGTATATAGTGCTCAAATCTACAGTTTTCAGCCAGAAAAGAGTCAGTCAGTTTTTTTCATACCCCACCCACCTGAGTCCAGCCCCGCCCACCTCAACTGATAAACCTATTACTTTGAATAAGTAGAAACATGTGAATAACTGCCAGATGGGTGGGACTAGCCTTTGGTGGGCGGGGCTAACACCTGCTCATGAATAAGATTTGAGCATTAAATGCTCTAAAACTACAGCATCTTACAGAATAAGGGACACAGCACTGGAAACAGTAGGTCTGACACTAGCTTCTGCTGTCCTCAGCAAGGGGGGCATAATCTATGTGACAGGTTCCCTTTAAGTCTTGCAGTTTTCACTTTGGCCATTAGGCCTTCTTTGCACTGCTTTAAAAGCAGTCAGATATGCTTTACAGTAGCTTCATGCACATAGGAGACTTAATACTGACTCAGTCCCATTCACTTCTATAGGAGAGTTTTCTAGTCATGCTCTGTGACATGGGAAGAAATCAGTGTGCAGGGAGGTGAAAGGGTGAACTGTGACTATTTCCTCTTGTGACTGGTGGATCCTGTGTTATCTATTCAAACTGGTGTCTCCTTTCAGTTTGACCCTCTTTGTGCTGATAATGAGCAGAGTACTGAGAATCTTTCTCTACAGAACAGGAAGTGTCAGACGATTATTAGGCTTAGTGGCCAAAGTGAAAACTGCAGGACTTAAGAATTATAAAAAAATATTGAGAGTGATATGGAAAATTAAAAAAACATAACCAAAAATTCCTAAAAAATGTGTTGAACATAAAAATGTGAGTTAAACAATAAGTCATTTTTGATGACACATTCCCTTTAACGTGCATTAAATGAGTGTATAGTGCGCCTGAATGAATGAACCTATCAAAATCTGGTGTGTGGTATACCTTGCATAGTAAAATTGATGCGCCTAACCTAGGCGCATAGCATAATGTAGGGGCATAGCATATCATTGCTAGCATATTTGATGTGCCTACTTTAGGTGCATTCAAATGAATCATGTCTGGCGTATAATGCGCCTAGTTTTGGTGTACTACAGTTCATTTATATAGAGAATAAGGCATCAACAGTTTTCTGGCGAAAAATACAGCAAAAAAAAAAAAATGGCACAACCGTATTAGGACATGTCACACACTGTGTTTATTTAACTTTAGTCTACTTAGCAGAATATGAACACAATAGCCCAGATGTATGAAAGTTGCTGCGCCAGTTTTCTGTCACAGCTTACGATTGAAATATTGGCGTGCACCATATCTGAAATATTCCTAAAGCATTTGCGCCAAAAAGAATGAGTCTGTCCGACAAGATCGACGCTCTTCAGGGGGCGTCTCTGCCTATTCATATAATACAACATATTTATATAGCTCTCACGCCAAAAAATGTTGCAGTTCATGCGCACGTACTCAGGCCATTTTCAAAGTGGCGAGGCTAAGACAAAATTTGTCTCAGAATACTTTTTTGGGCGCACAGCAGTCTGTCTTACATGACACATTTATAAAGTACCGTGTGACACTTTCATACATATTAACACACTAACCTAATGAGACGTACGACTTTCTAGTCTCAGAAAATTTTAAAATATCTGGCCCAATGGGACACGTTTATCAAGGCAGTTGCGCCAAAATTCTGATGCATTTTGCACCAAAAATAATGGCGTACATGCTTTACACCACATTTCTGATGTGTTTTAGACAGTTTCTAGACACTGCTGCACCTTGTCCAACAAAGGGGGTGTGGCTATGTGGAAAGGGGGTGTGACTTAGCATGGAATGCCTTGCGCCAAAATTTTCGAGCAATTAGCGGCATACAGTAAGTTAACTGATAAAAGGTATAAAGTTAGACATTTCTAACATGTGCCAGATTTATCAACACTATGATAAATATGGCGCATTGTAAGAAGATGTAGTTTAACTTTACACTGTCTAACAGAATTATTCAGTACTAATAAATCAAGGCCAGTTTGTATAGCAATGTACAATGAATGTACATATAGAGCAACATGTCCCATAAGGGCTTCACCATTCTCTTGGTTTATTTTGCACCAAAAAACTGTTGATGCCGTATTCTCTATATAAATGAACTATCATACACCAAATCTAGGCGTATTATACACCAGGCACAACACATTTGAATGTGTCTAAATTAAGTGCATCAAATATGTTATGCAAGATATGCCACATGCCAGATTTTTGACAAGTTCATTCATTCAGGCGCACTATTCACTCATTTAATGCGCCTTAAAATTGGCGTTGCGGTGCCTCTTTTCTGACATGTCACCCATAGTGTGCATATACTGTATTTACCAATTTTTACTATTTACTATTTCTGGTTAGACTACTTCTTAAGTAGTCATTTTTGGAAAAAAACTAACCATTCTATGCCAGTAATAAATTAAGAATGGTATTTACCTGAGTGCTAGCAATTCAGAAGTTTACCGTTTTATTATTGCAGGTGAATAATACTCATGTCATTAAACCAATACAACAGGTACATTTGGCTTTAAATTACAATAAAGACACTATACAAAGACCGCTGCAGGCAATGCCCAGGTTATGAACAAGATAGGTTTGTTCTTAAGATGCATTTCTATGCAAGTTGGAACACGTACATTTCTTGAGTGTTACACCAGCCAAAAATATATTTCAGTTCTGGATAGTATAGGGAAGGCTTAACATCCCTGAATAGTTTGCTTGCTATCTGTGCTCCTGCTCACAAGATCCAACCTCACTTTCTGTCCCTCAGGGAAATAATATGGTTACCATACACCTTAATTTTGTGAGCCTTGTTTACATTCATGAAAGGTATTTCATTTATTTACAGAAAACATTTAGATTAACAGGTATAGTAACTGCAACTAGTAAGATGCTGCAAATGCCAATGTTGAAAATTCAGATATAAGTGTTACTTTTTGGACCGGGTTGGCCTTCTTGCAGTCATAACTCCATTTTTAAAGTGGTGGTCTCACCATGCATTTTCACAGAGCCACAGGCAGCTTCAGGCTCCTGCTTCCTAGTTAGGTGGTGTGGGGGTCTACAGCAGTGATTGACATATCAGCTCTACTATTCCTAACTGATCCTGTTAGAGGGCCATTAGTGATGGAGGGTTCTAAACAGCAGGGCACAAATCTACTGAGCTCTAAAGGGTTAAAGTTTGTCAATAAGTAACATAAACAAGGACTCATGTGCTGCTGATAAGATACAGCAGGGAGTGACACCACCATGCCCTCCACTGTTAGAGCCTGTTATAGCAGAAATAGGTGGTCAGTAACCTAAAGAAGCTTGTGTACACAAGCAGGAAATAAGATCTGCACTAGCTCTGGAAGGGAAGCAATATCAGAACAATAGCGTATTTAATAATAATCTTTATTTACCTTTACTAACATGTTCATGTTATCTATGCCAACTAGAGGTTATAATAAGTCAGAGCCAGACAGATTTCAGGAATTGTGAGGCTAATGATTTTAGAAATATGCATCTGGAACACAAATTTTCAGGTTGTTGCTCATTGATGTTTATGATGATTCTGGGAAGTCTCAGTAATTTATATAACTGACTTTTCCATCCTCCCTATAATGTTATACATATCATATACCATATGTGATCTGAAAGCCCTTCTTCTTATTTCTTGGAAAAGTACTTACAAGTCACTAAACCAAAAATGCGTGTTTTATTAATTAACCTAAAACTAGCCACAAAAGCCCCAATTTTTAACTGTTGTTACATCAAATAGAATGTGGTTATAGAATTTATTGCAGACTATGTAAAAATGGATGGCGTGTCAGAAAAACTATGTTAAAACAGTGCCGGAACTTCTATTCTGTAATAGAAATTGGAAAGAAGGTATTGGTGCACATGTACAGACATGGAGCCATGACCACAGATAACAGTGGGTCATAAAAGGTTCAATGATGGGTAGACATCTCACTGTCTGAGACATCTGCATGGCTGTCTCGCTGACCTCTTGTTCTTTCCGACTCCTCCAAGAACAGACTTGTTCAGCTCCACCATTAACATATTTTATTTCATAGCTTGCAACACTATCCTCAAAAGATCACACTATTGAAATTGAAGTTAAAACATATGGATTACACAAAAGTTATAAAGCAATAAGGTTTGCACATTATTTTTCCAGTACCAGTATTCCACTGTGTTATCTTCGACTACAAAAGCTGTTAAACAATGCTTTTCAAGAGTTCCAATTTAGTAAATTCCTGCTGGTAAATAATTACTTAACAAAACAAATCTCCTTAAGTGAGATTTTCGTTTAAACTAGGGCTATGTCCACACGGCATCGGACAAAAAACGTCAGAAAGTCGACCACTTTTTTCCGATGCACGACCGTGGTTTTTATCACTATTTTGTCAAAAACCACGGTCGCTTCTCATTTTTTTGTCGTTGGCCCATACAATTGACTGTATGGGAAAGCGACTGCAAAACTCAAAGTGACGGCATATTACATAATATGTTGTATAATACACCGGCGCCAGAAAACAAGCAGAGAAAAAAGGATCTGTGTAGACTACAGGTAGTTTTTTCTATTAACATCTATGGAATCCTAAAAGCACTGAAAATATGAATATTCAGGCAGCCCCATAGATAATAATAGAAAAAAAGACCTGGGGCGACATGTATGAGTTTGAATGCGTATTTTTTATACTTGGCGCCAACAACCCAGTTCTAAATAGATATAGAGGAGTGTAGAATACGACAGTATGAAGATTTTTTGCGCATTACATAGAGCTTAATGCGCCAAACTTCTCTCAAAGTTTGGCGCATTACATTCTATGCCCTTACAAAAGTTGTCGCATTAAGCTCTATGCAATGCGCCAAACATTGTATGGGTATATTGTGTAATGCGCCGAACTTTGAGAGACATATAAAGGAAGGTGCTTCAAAGTGAATTACTGCATTCATTATATTCAGTGTATAATGCAAATGTATGAAAGTGGATTTTGTGCAATTAAAAATGGTGTCTAAAGTTCATTGCGCCTCGCCTGTGTGCTTGGCACATAATGAAACTTTGGCGCATTAGTAATGTGCCAAACATTTGTAGAGGCTATAGATAGGCTGGAAATAAGAGAAAAGTCATTAGAATAGCATGTCAGTGACTACCGTGTTTCTCCAAAAATAAGACAGTGTCTTATATTAATTTTTGCTCCTAAAGATGAGCTAAGACTTCTTTTTAGGGGATTTCTTACCTTTCCATGAACAAGAATTCACATTTATTGTTGAACAAAACATCAACATGTATTAATATACTGTAGTGATTTCATCACAAACATCAGCATAAGCAGCCAAACTCGGAATTGCATAAAAAAAATGCACTATATCTGTAACGGGTTGGTGGATTCGCTGGACCACCGCAAGCGATGATAGCTAAGCTACGCTGGAGTCTAAGTAGCCCCCGGTATTCAGCAGAGCCCGCCTAAAAGTGGGATGGACTTGCTGCAGCGTGAGGCTACCAGGTCGCTACCCCTGACGTGACTTGCTTGCGATGGCGGCCGGGGTAATTCGAGGTATAGAATCATAATCCAGAGACGTAGTCGGGGACAGGCAGGAGGTCGGGACGGGCGGCAGAGGTTCGTGGTCAGAGACGGGCAGAAGGTCAGGGCAGGCGGCAAACAGGCAAGGTCAGGAAACGTAGGGGAACGGACTGGTACACGGGTAATCAGACAGGACTTCCAACACTCTCAAGACTTGCTAACGCACACCAACGAACTGGCCGAGAGTGCTGGGGGCGTATTCCTTATATAGGACCAGCGGCCGGCAATGGACTAATTACCTGGGCGCTGGCCCTTTAAATCCAGACCAGCCGTCGCGCGCGCGCCCTAAGCAGCGGGTACGCTTGCGACTGCTGGGACAGGCAGGAGCAGCGTGCACTGGAGCGTGGACGGGTAAGTGAGCCGGCGTCCGGGACCCGGGCAGCAGGGGGATGGTCGCAGGGAGCCGTGGCACCCGCGCCGAACACACTGCGGGCAGAGGGGCAGTCGCGGGGCCCGACGGCACCCGCGACATCCCCCATGACAATGTCTTATTTTTGGGGGTGTCTTATTTTCGGGGAAACAGGGTAGAAACAATGGTAGTGGTCTTGCTTGGTGGACCACAGGTCCCAGCATAACCTGTGCTGTGCTGGCTCTTGTTGTATGTAGAATATAGGGGTATAGCAGCAAAAGTAAATTTCAAATTTAATGTAGTTAAAATTGTAAAAAATCTGGACACCATCAGTGGGTTATTTAATGTAAAGTTAGTTTTAGATTCTATGAATTTTAAATACGTTTTATAGGAGATATTTTGATATTTTTGGGATATATTTTTATATTATTTTTATATGATCAATTTTTGTATTAAATATAAATAATGTAATTTTATACTTTGATAATTATCATAAATTACTTTTTATTATTGTACTGCTGTAAATTGAGAAATACGGGACATTTTGAAATGTATTTTTGCTGCTCTCACCCTTTATTCTTCATACGGCAAGAGCCAGCACAGCACAGGTCTGGCTGGGATCTGTGGTCCACCAAGCAAGATCACTACCATTGTTTCTATTCACTGATGCTATTCTAATGACTTTTCTCTTATTTCCAGCCTTTACACATGTTTGCCGCATTACATAGAGCTCAATGTGCCAAACTTTGTATGGGCATAGATTGTATTGCGCCGAACTTTGACAGAAGTTTGCCGCATTAAGCTCTATGAAATGCGCCAAAAATCTTCATACTGTCGTATTCTACACTCTTCTCTATTTATTTAGAACTGGTCGTTGGTGCCAATTAAAAAAAAAATACGCATTCGAATTCATACATGTCGCTCCTGGAGTCTACACAGGTCATCTTCTGGCGGCGCAGTATTATATAACATATGGTATAATATGCCAGCGCTTTGAGTTTTTTTATTGCCTTCCCATAAAATCAACTGTATGGGCCAATGGCAAAAAAAAAACAGAACCGACCACGGTGTTTGCACAAAGCATGACAAAAACCACGGTCCTGCATTGGAAAAAAAAGGTCAACTTTTGGCCGTTTTTTGTCCAATGCAGTGTAGACATAGCCTAAGCCTGTAGCAGGATTCTAATGACTTGTAGAACTCAGGTTTACATTGGGAAATATTTACACTTCATTTACACTTAGCTCACTCTCCAAGGTGCAGATGGCTTTCAAAGGAGCGAACAACTAATTCCACAATATGTAATGAAGTGCGAAAAGGTATTGTTTGCAGATCCTTCATAACGAGTATTTAAATAGATTTATTACTAAACCAATATTCTACTTCTGCATAAGAGGCTGTATGTCTTTATCTTTAGTTGGCCACTTTTTGGCAACTCCAGAGAAACCTGTTGAGTCCCATAAAGTTTGTAACATAGTATCAGAAGGTGTTGCATGCTTCAGTGATTCTAACTCCAAAACTTTGTTAAGTGCTACTGGGCCATTAACTATCTGCAATCTACCAGGAAGGATGAGCTTCTGAGGCCAATAGGTTCAGAAAGACATTCACAAAATGTACACACCTCCCCCAAACATGTAGCCCTAGGCTATTCTTTTAAGAGTCATCTCCTATTGAGAACAAAGAGCAGCTAATCCACAGCTGGTTTATACTACTAATAACACAAAATGCAATGATGGTTTTCTTACGATGTGATTTGCACATAGATCCATCAATGTGTTATAACTATTACAAATTTGGAAGCTAAGTAGAAAAAATTCTAAACCAAAAAATAAAGAAAATAACTTTTTTTTCAATCAGGAAGTTTCTATCCCCTTAAGGGATGTCCACACAGATTTTTAATTGAAATCATATGGACTTTAATCAGATAAGGGAACCATGGAATGCACACAATTTTTATAAACCACAAATATCAAGGATATTAAAATATTAATCCTTCAAGTTGTCCACAAGATCTTCCTCTATCTGGAATACACCAAGAACTAAATAAAAAAAATCTGAATAATATTTACATTTGTAATAAGGAAGAGAAATCCAAATGTATTCAAATAAATCTGCTCAGAGTATTGGATTTCAATTTCCTTTCTTCATGTTATTATTAGATTTTTTTTTTCACAATGTAGGCTAAATTTAGTAATGTTTAATATTAGCTGTTATATCTTGAGTATAAGTAGCGTATCATGATAATTAGAATTATTATCATTATTATTATTTTGAATGGTAAGATTGGAGGCTATGCAACATATGCTGGAATTCCTAGATAATCCATTATCACTAACAGATACATTCCTCAGCTGGAGGGAAGATAACAGCTAAAACCACATTAGGAAGCCGTATGCAAGTAAGCCTAATGAAAGGTCCTGACTTTTCCATTTCTTCTTTAACAATAATTCCATGCTATGCTAATGTGAGTGAAAAACAAAGTATATGTTATAACTTGGTCACACATGGTTCAAATCTAGAAAACATTTGGTTAAGACTTAACTGAACTGACCCATATACTTCAAATATAGGCAACATGTGCCATTGATAAAAGTTTCAGATATCTGTGGAAGCAAGTTTTCAGCAGATCAGGAAATCATTTTAACAGGTTATTTTAAAGGTCATTTTGGGCAGACGTTATTGACCTAAATAAAAAATTGTCCATTCTTGGCAGTAAAAAATGGAGAGATATAATGAAAACTAAACATTGAATCACTGAAGGAAAAAACACAATGGTATCTCATGAAAAGACAGATATGGATAGTATGGAAAATTCTAGGGTTCAGATCTGAATTTTGTTATCGAAAATTAATCAACACCACTTATTACCATTAAATTAATCCATATTTGACCATAAATGCCAATAGCACTGAGTGTGGCTGCAGACAATATAGGGGGCTTAGGTGACCTTTTTTCCTTATCAACATCTCTATGTACATGTACAACATGGAAGATGTGTGGCGGATTTTATTAACATGCAACTTAAACAAAACTATGAAGTATTTAATAAAATCACCATCAGTATATTGCAGAATCACAGGCATCACCTAAAAACCTATAATCCACTCCACTCAAAATATCTGCGATTATGGATGGACGACTATCCCGGAAGCCCAAAGTGAGGTTGGGGGGCTCAAAAAGGGGAGAACTATCACTAATGCGAGGAATTATTAACATGACACCACAAATTACTAGATGCTGGATAGACAAGTTCTCACACTAATGACACACTTATGTTGGTTAATGTGATCAATATTTTCATACTGCTATGGAAATGAAAACAATAAATCAACAGGCCATAATATATTGATTCCAGCTGTATGGAATGTTCTTCACATTTTCTGTCCCCGGATAAAAAATTTTGTATATTAAGGCCCAATTAGCTATGATAATAAACATATGTGGGACAAATATCTTACTATGTAAGGGTTGTACACATTCCATCACCAAGTAATTTGCCTTAAATGGGTTTTCTCATCTCACACATTGAAGGCATATTGAAAGGATATGCCATCAATGTGTGACAGTCCTACTCCCCTGGGCTGTACTCAGAACTCCCATTAAAATGAATGGCAGAGTTCTGACCACCATTATGTTCTCAACTAAGACTTTCAGGGGCCATTTTCAAAATAGGTGCGGGGCCCACATATCTTATATCTTATATATCTTATAAATATGTGAGATGGGAAAACCCTTTTAATATCACCTATATTTTGGGGGAAGTTTTCTATTCGAGTCAATAAAATTCCTAGAGTGGTCTGACTTGCTCCTTAAGTCTCTAGTATTATATCAATCCCTAACATAGGTGGATAGAAAGATAGATTATATAGACAAATAGATATGAGAGATATTTTGATGGGTATATAGATAAATAAATATGAGATAGGTAGATTAGATAGATAGATAAATAGATAGATATCAGATGGGTATTTAGATGGATATATACATAAATAAATAAATATGAGACAGATATTTAGCTGGATAGATAGATTAGATAGATATTTACATGGATAGATGGATAGGAGATAGATAGATATATAGATATGAGATGGACAGAAAGATAGGTGAAATAGATGAAGGGATAGATAGATAGATAGATAGATAGATAGATAGATAGATAGATAGATAGATAGATATGGACAGAACGATAGGTGAAATAGATGAAGGGATAGATAGATAGATAGAGCGATAGATAGATAGATAGATAGATAGATATGAGAGAGAACAATAGATAGATGATATATAGACAGATATATATGAGTTAGAATGACAGATAAATAGATATGAGATAGTCAGATATATAGATCATAAATAATTGATCAAAGGAAGACATATATGAAACAAATGATGCAGGATACAAATTGTATTAACCCTTTAAGACTTTCTATTGTCTTGTGTGGATGTTTCTACCTGAAGTTAAGGACGTGGCTATAAAAAGATACTTCTACACAGATTCCACAGATTCCTGCACATAATGGACCACTGAAATGTATCAACTTTCCTCTTATCTTGTTGCAGAAAGTAGAACATTTGCGATACAAAGTTTGGTAACAATATTAGAAGTAACAAGTGGAGGAATCCTTGCTCTCTTCCCCACCAGCCAAATGCAGCAGGATGTGGGGATGTGTACAATGCCAGGGAGCAGTATTGTGCCCCACGCAGGACTAGGAATGCAGCTCATCCAGGACTAATCACTATGGAGAGAACTTTTCTCATTCATTACTCAGCAGCAGCTCCCAGTCATCTTGTCCACACAACATCAGTACCTCTATGGGAGGTAGAAGTCATTGGCATAGCAGTATAGGTGCAGGCACATACAGGGATTGGCAGAGCTCACCTCTTAGCTGGCACTGGACCCCAGCACACAGCAGCAAAACCAACAGTAGCCGGCATGGCATGTCTGACCCTCAGTGTAGATACAGGACAGGGAAGGGTGCCCACTTATTTATCTGTCATCCGTGAAGGGGAACTCTGTGCAGTCCCGGCAGCAGCAGCCCCTGCAGATCTCCACTACTTCTCATTCACAACCTTCTCCCATCCAAAGTCCTTCTGAATGGGGAGGGGGAGCAGAGGGCAGTGGGATGAACCATTTGGTTACAGAGGGGTGTTTGCAGAGCAAACCAGCAGCTTCAGTGTCTCAATGTGCGTGCGTTTGTACTGTTTGACCTGGAGGCTGCAATATAACAGGGATTTGTGCAAGGGCAGACTCGGAGCTGGGTTTCAAGGGATTTAGAAAGAAGTCTTATAAAAAGGGGAAATATTCACCCCCTTGGGCAATTTGGTGTGATCCACTAGTGTCCAGCATCTAGAGGAGACTCTTCTCATTGTAGATGGTGGCTCATTACAATGGGTATCAGCACTTAGAGGGGGTGACATAGCAATTCCATGGATTAAGTCTTTATAGGCTTTCATGCAACTGATTTCCAGCTCTAAAAAATGTCAGTCCTGAATCAGCCTGGAATCTATGGCTAAAATCCGTACAGTGGATTCTGGACGTGGATTTGATGCGGTTTTTAAAAAGTAGATTTTCAGCCTCCGTTTACCATGTGAGGATTCAGTGCTGAATCTGCCTCAGGAATTGATTGGTCCGTTCATTTTCAGCACTGGATTTTTCCTTGCAGAAAATCAGCATTGTGTGAAGTGTGACGCGGATTTTCCATTAAAAAAAAATGTGAGGTGGATTGCAGTCAGATTTGGATGCAAATTCTGATGCAGATTCAGCGCTCAATTTGCATTGAATCAGCATCCATATCAGCTATGCAAACACACCCTAATACAGCAGGACAGCCTGTAAAGAGCTTTTTATTTTATTTTTAGAGGGCACTTTGGAGTGCAAGCTCTTATGGGCAAGGGCCTCTCTTTTCCTGTCTCATTCATTTCTATCTCACAGCACTGTACAGAGATGTGTTATCATTCACATTTGTCCTTCTCCCCTCACAAGAGGAAATCCACGTGAACACACCTTGAAGATGTTGTCTATGGTGGGATTTAAAAAACCTAACTAAACTGCTGTGCTGTCCATGCCATGTACCTAAGAATATTTTAAATACTGTTATTACTTATTAAACTAATAACAAGAAATTGACATTAGTTGACTGTTAATTGAGTTTACCATGGGACATACTGAACATAAAATTTAAAGGGGTTGTCTCACCACAAGGATTGCTTTTTAAGTTATAGATCTTGCAAAAACAAGTCACTTTGCAATATGTGTCCATTAACAGTGTCCTACCTATTCCTAGATATCCCCTCTTGTATGGGGTGCATCAGCTCCTCAGGTCGCTATAGATACAGACCTGTTTGATCTATCGTGATAGGCTGCCAGCACTGGTTGCTATAGCTACCGACCCCTGAATTCAAAATTCAAAATGAAACCAAGAAAACAGGACTGAGGTAAGATGAATCTATGTAGTGAGACAACGCCTTTAAAGATTTTCATTAACCAACCATGTTATATATTAGACTTGTTTTGATTGATAAAAAAATATAGTTGCTAAACATGTAAAATTCTGATTGTCTTCAGCTTTAGGGTATGTTCACACGATGTACTGCGGCACGTATAGTACGCGTCGCAGTACATTGTGTGTTTCAGGAGTTCAGCGCGTACTCCTGAGGCACGGAGTAGACATGCATTGCTCTCGGCGCGTAATCGCCGCAAGTACTTGACATGTCACTTATCTCCCTGCGCATACAATATGATCGTATTGTACGTGCGTTGAGAGGAGGCATAATCCATAGTTCTCTATGAGAGCTATGGATTACCGTAATTATGGGGCACATTTCCCCGTGTATTAAGCGTATTAAATACACGGGGAAATGCGCCCCATAATTACACCCCAAAATAAGTAGTGTGAACATACCCTTAGGTTCCGTCCACTTGACAAGCATTTCAAGTTGCATTCCACGTGGATTCTGACTTGAAATACTCATCTAAAATGGAATGTAAAATGATCCCTATTGACCTCAATGAAAAAAATGTGTTGTAGTCCACATAACGCATATATTCAGGAGGTTGGTTTTTAAGAAACTTGGAACATGTTCAATCTTCTGCCATATTCCACTACAAAATGCGTCCAAAACATCTCTATGTTGGATCCGCGTCCAAAATCTCATAGAGATGAATGGGACTTGTTTTCTGATGTGGAATCTGATGGAAAATAACCTACCTTATCCACATGAAATACGTTTTGAAAATCACGTCATTCTTAGGCTTGGTTTACATCTGCATCAAAGGTTCCGTCCAGAACTTCCATTGCAAAGGTGAAAACAGAAACAAAAGGATACGTTTTCCAACAGAGACCAATGGTGACCAACGGAAGCTATTGATTACAATGGATCCGTTGGGTTTCCGCTGTGGTGTCCATTGCTTAGACAGAAAAAATAACGCAGTCTACACAATTTACTGAACGTGCAACTGAAGTTCCAAATGAAACCTCCAAAGTATATGTGAACCAAGCCGTATTTCAGTATTTGGCATCTTATTTAGATTTTTTTTTTTTTATTAGTCAGTAATCATATTGGCAACATTTATTACTCACAAGATTTTGTATATCAAACGGTTGTTCAGCAATGCAACAACCATAGTGTCTAACTAGAATTGGCCCAAGCAGAGTTGATCCCTTTCACAAAGGCTCTGGCATCAGAGCCTCAATCACCGAGAACAGTGCAACATTAAGCACTACTCTCCCTTTCAAAATGATGGACAACACAGAGATACCAAATAGACCTCATCATAAGTCAGTGGGTTTCGTTGGACACTTGGTACCTGCTGTATGAGAGATCCAAACTGTATTGTGGCTTCCATTGTAGGCAGGAGCTATGACAGAGATGTGTCTTAAAGTGAGGTGAGAGTGCTATGGTGTAGGTCCCCACCTGAACTGAGGTTGACTTATTGTTGGTGGATGGGCTCTCATAGTTTTGATCAAAAATGTCCACTAAGAACCTCAAATTTTTATGCATCCAAAAAATAGCAGAAATGCATTTTAAAATAGTTCATGTATTCATTGTTTGACTGTCTCCTATCGTTTGTAGACTGCTGATATAACTGCTGATATGCTTTTGTGTTTGCAGTCACATCAGTGTGCACCTACCTTACTTTCTTTAAAATAGTTTTGGATGTGCTTTTTTTTTTACAGATGTGACCGGAACTCTAGCCAAATGTATGGCAGTTATCACTACGCAAAGTCATAATTATTTAATATATTTTTTAAGTCACTATTCATGGTCACCGAGATCTTGGAGATGTATAGCCATCAGGTTACCTACCCTTCCAACCCCCTTCTACCACCACCACCCTGGAGAGACCAACGTTGTTTTTACGCACCTTGGTTGACCTTTGGCCTCAGTCACCTGGGCTAATGCCAGCAGCAAGTACTAGGATTCTCCCTTAGCTTCATTGAAGTGGGACCACTTGTTCCGGAATCTTGCAGCCTTTTAGCCCAGAGAGGGTGGGAATAAGGTGTTACACTGTTGCACTTTTTTTTTGCACTTGGCTGAAGAAAGCTCATACTCTTGCTTACGAATGGAAAAAATAAGTGTAGATTTATTAAAACTGTCTAATGCTTAGACAGTATAAAGTTAGACTAGAGAGTCTAAAAATCTGCACCAGATTTATCACTGTATGATAAATCTGCCAATTGTTTAAACAATTCAGTCTAACCTTACCCCATTTTTAGTTAGCTTAGTTTGTGCCAATAATTGTGCCAAAATGTTGTGACACAAGACATCGCAATATAGCCATGGCCTTTGTGTCAGGCTCAGCACAGAAATGTCTAAAAACTGTCTAAAAAATTCAAGAAACAAAGCCCATGCATATTATTAATGCATACCAAAAATACTTAAAATAAATATATCTTTATAGTTGCTCACATAAATACATAAATTAAAACCAAGAAGGAAGCATAAGGACCACTTGATATAAGTAAACAGATCAAGTGTTGAGCCAGTGTGCAAAACAAAAATAAAGCAAAAATCCCCTATAAATAATACAAGATGTATAATTTAAGTTTAGTCCTGTAGCATATATCACTATCAGTCCAAAGTCAATACAAGATTAACCAATTCCAATAGATATGCTAATAGGTATAGACCAAACAGTATAAATACACTAAAAGGGGTTGTCTCACTACAAGGGTTGCTTTTTATGTTAAAGCAAGTCACTTTGCAATATGTGTCCATTAACAGTACACTACCTATTCCTAGATATTGTCCTCAGCAGCTCATCACTGCAGGCCAGTAGAAGCAAGTAAAGACTGAATTAAAAAATGAACTAAGAAAATAGGACTGAAGTAAGATGAATTGATGTAGTGAGACAACCCCTTTAACAATAGGAAATTTCAGTAACAATAATTCAGTCTACTTATGCATAATAACCTTATATCCTGACATAGGCATACAGTCAGGGGCGTTGCTAGGGTCCCAAAACATCCGGGGCTCGGGCCCTTAAGTTTTTCTGGGTTCACACGGAATTTTTTGCGTCTCATTGTGAACTGCGGATGTATTTTTACAGAGAAAAACCTTTGTATGTAGGCTCAGGAGAAATATAAGTGATTACACTGCAGTTATATTTAGTGACTTACAGGAGACATCTCTGAAGAGCTGTTCTATTTCCCACCTTCTTCTCCATTTGTCCCAGCCGCCATGATGACTTGTACTGTCCACAACTCTTCACTGAAAAATTTACAAAACAAACATCTTAGACTCCTCATTTTATCAGCATTTCTCTACAATTTCCTATCTCTATACAAAATCCCAATCTATAGTGCCTCAAATGGTAATATTAACCCCTTGTAGGTAAATATTTGCCCCTATAGCCAGATAGTAGCCCACTGTAGCCAGGTTGTAGCCCCCTTTAGCCAAGTAGTTGCCCCCTCTAGCCAGGTTATTAGCCCCTCTAACCAGGTTACTCTGTAGCTAGGTTACTGCCCCCTTTAGGCAGTAATATGCCCCCTGTAGCTAGGTTACTGCCCCCTGTAGCCAGTAATATGCTCCTTGTAGTCAGGTTATTACCCCCTGTAGCCAGGTTACTGCCCCCCTTAGCCAGTAATATGCCCCAGTTAGCTAGGTAATATGCCCCCTTAGCAGGTAATATGCCCCCTTAGCAGGTAATATGCCCCCCTTAGCCGTTAATATGCCCCCTCAGCCAGTAATATGCCCCGTAGCCACATAATATGCCTCCATAGCCACATAATATGCCCCCTGTAGCCAGTAATATGCCCTCTGTAGCCAGTGATATGCCCCCTGTAGCCAGTGATATGCCCCCCTGTAGCCAGTGATATGCCCCTCTGTAGCCAGTAATATGCCCCCATAGCCACATACTATGCCCCCTGTAGCCAGTGATATGCCCCTCTGTAGCCAGTGATATGCCCCCCTGTAGCCAGTGATATGCCCCCTGTAGCCAGTGATATGCCCCTCTGTAGCCAGTAATATGCCCCCCTGTAGCCAGTGATATGCCCCTCTGTAGCCAGTGATATGCCCCCTGTAGCCAGTGATATGCCCCTCTGTAGCCAGTGATATGCCCCTCTGTAGCCAGTAATATGCCCCTCTGTAGCCAGTGATATGCCCCTCTGTAGCCAGTGATATGCCCCTCTGTAGCCAGTGATATGCCCCCTGTAGCCAGTGATATGCCCCCCTGTAGCCAGTGATATGTCCCTCTGTAGCCAGTGATATGCCCCCTGTAGCCAGTGATATGCCCCCCTGTAGCCAGACATATGCCCCTCTGTAGCCATTAATATGCCCCCTTGGCCACATATGCCCCCTTACCTAATAAAAATAAAATACAAAAAACTACTCACCTCAGCACGGTCCGCGCGTCCAGGTCCTGCAGCTTGAGAACGGTGTAAGCAGCGAGATGTCATCACGTTACTTACGCCGTCTCGCGGGGCCTGAGACCTCCTTGGCCGGCAGAGCTGCCGGCTTAGAGGATCCCAGCGTCGCAGGGGGGTGATGAAAGCGATGCGTCACACCCCCTACCACGCTGACGTGTATGTACAGCACCCGGTGAGCGCTGTACATACAGGGGAGAAGACAGGATGGTAACGATCCGTCCTGCCTCTTCCCCGACTCTGACTAAGCGGCCGCCGCCCGCACTAAGGGGTGCTCCAGGCCCACGGCAGCGGCCTGGAGCCGCATACATTCGGGGCACAGGCAGATTTATTCGGGGCTTGTGCCCCGAATGAATCTGCCTAGCAACGCCCCTGCATACAGTACAAAAAGATATAGGGGATTAGTAAACTGGAACAAGTAGACACCCGGATATTGTCTTGCATTGACTTTGGATTGATATCTATATATTCTACAGGACTGAACTCTGAATATACAGTTTATAATATTTATAGGGGATTTTTTCTTTATTGTTGCTTTGCATGTTGGCTCAAGACTTAGGGAGACATGTATGATCAGGTTTTTCACCCTTTTCTGGCGTCAAATGGCAGTCGGCTACAATGTCTAATGCACCTAACGAATGTGTTAGGTGCATTGTTCGTAAGACCCAACACTTTTTAATGCACCTAACATGAGGGGGTGTTCTGGGGGCGTTCTGGGGGCATGTCACACCACACTCGTAATTTGAGACACATATATGAATGTGGTTCGGCAAAACTAGGCGCATTACTGCTCGGACAGTCAGACCTATTTTAATGTGGTCTGCCTGAGCCTGAGGAGTCGGTGGAGCTGGATTTCCTGTTAGGGAAAGATATGTCAAATGTTTTTCAACTTACACCAGTTCAATAATAAAAAGTAATTTATGATAATTATCAAACAATATAAAATTAAATTATTTAAATTTAATAAAAATGTTATAAAATTAATATAAAAATATATAACATCCCAAAATATAAAAATATCTCCTATAAAATATATTTTAAATTTATAGAATCTAAAACTAATTTTACATTAAATAACCCACTGATTATGTTGTTCATATTATGTTATTCAACATACAGCAAAGGCCAGCACACCTCAGGTCTTGCTGGGACCTGTGGTCCAGTAAGCAAGTTCAGTACCATAGTTTCTATTCACCGACATGCTATTCTAATGACTTTTCTTTTATTTCCAGCCTAACTATAGCCTTTATACATGTTAGGTGCATTACTAATGTGCCTAAGTTTTGCTCCTAACACATAGGTGAGGTTCGTCGCACAAAAAACACTTTCATACATCAGGTGCATTATACACTGAAAACAAGACTCAACTATTCACTTTGAAGCGCCTTCCTTCATACATGTCTCTCTTAGTCTGTTTACTTAGGCTATGTCTACACAGCAATGTTAAAATGCCATAGGAAATCCGAACTGTACTAGTACATAGAACCGTAATATGGCGGATTATAAAACATGTTCTATAAACCAGCAGTTTAGAAATCCCACGGTAGAAAATCTGTTCTGTGTAGACTACAGTTCGGATTTACTATTGCAGTCTATGGGCACGGGTAACAGTCAAATTTTTGTGGATTTGAAATACTGAATCCACTTTAAAATCCAACCAAAAACCAGTGCCGTGTAGATATGGCCTTACATTGTAATTTATGTGAGCAATAATAAAAATATATTTATTTGAAGTATTTTGGGTGTGCATTAATTATATACATGGGCTTTGTCTCTTGAATTTTCAGGTGTTGTTCTTATGCCCTTTTTTGCACCTCTCTTTATTTTTGTGGAGCCAACTATGTGTAAATTGTTATAAAAATTGGTTAAAATGCACAATAAATGTGGTGTAAAGCATGTATGTCTATATTATGGCACAAACCGCACCTACCTATGCCCTGTCTTGCCTATTGACAAGCACAGATAAAGCATGCACTGTCTGTATAGAAGGGTGTCTGTTAATGAACTCCTTGTTATTTGTGTACAAGAAGCGTCCAACAATAAAGTGTTTCATCTGTGCCTTATCACCCAGACTGGTAATTCTACCATCAGATATCTCAGAGTATTGCAGTAATGTGAAGGTCAGTGCCCTCCCTTACTGCATATCTGCTGAACACTTTCTTGCAGATGTTTATTCCTGTACTGTAGTTATGTTTTATGAATCTCCTGGTGTCGGCAATACTTATACGGTATAGTTAAATAGCGCTATTAATTCCATTGTACAAGCCAAGGGGTTAAGATACATAATATAAGACCAGGACAAATAATATAAAAATCATACTTGCCAACTTTTGAAAGTGGAAAAGCAGGAGATTGAAGAGGGCGGCGCGCGCCGCGGCAAATAAATTGTATGGACACACCCATCTTGCTGGTGTACCATGCCCCTTCAAAAAAGCCACACCCCTACTCCACCTAACTGCATAATGGCTTTGGAAGAAAGCCAGGTAGATGCCCCCTCCAGCCAGGTAGTGCCCGTATAGACAGGTAGTAGCCCCCTATAACCAGGTAGTGCCCCTTAAAGGCAGGTAGATGCCCCTTGTAGCCAAGTAGATGCCCCCTTTGTAGCCAGGTAGATGCCCCCTTGCAGCCAAGTAGATGCCTCCTTGCAGCCAGGTAGATGCCCCCTCTGTAGCCAGGTAGAGCCCCCTCTGTAGCCAGGTAGAGCCCCTTTTGTAGCCAGGCAGAGTCCCCATTGTACCCAGGTAGTGCCCCCTTTGTAGCCAGGTAGAGCCCCCTTTGTAGCCAGGTAGAGCCCACATTGTAACCAGGTAGAGCTCCCTTTGTAGCCAGGTAGAGCCCCCTTTGTAGCCAGGTAGAGCCCCCTTTGTAGCCAGGTAGAGCCCCCATTGTAGCCAGGTAGAGCCCCCATTGTAGCCAGGTAGTGCCCCCTTTGTAGCCAGGTAGAGCCCCCTATAGCTAATAAAAATAAAATAATAAAAGCCACTTACCTCACCAGGCTCCCTGCAGCGAGGCCAGCGCTGGACATCTCCCGGCCGACCGACTCAGCGTCGCAGGGGGAGTGAGTGCAGCCGCGCATCACACCCCCAGCGCCGCTGATCTGTATGTACAGTGCACACCGGCGCTGTACATACAGGGGGAGAAGGAAGGAGGGGAACGATCCCACCTGCCTCCTCCCTGCACAGTGAGACTCGCAAGGCGGGTGAGCGGCTGTGGCAGCCACTTCACCCGCCTGTAGGAACGGCTTGGCGGCTCCAGAGTAGCGTCCTGACACTACTCTGGCACCACGGCCATTCAAAGAACCCCCTCTGCCTGCTGGCGGCGGGAGGTTTGCCAACTCTGCCGGATTGGCGGGGTTTGACCCCCATTAGCGGGACCACCCTCCCCCCCCCCCCCCCCCGCCAAAAACGGGAGAGTTGGCATGTATGATAAAAATTACACTAAATAACAAACTGATACAGAAGGAAAGAGGGCCCTGTCTGCGAGAGTTTACAATCTACAATTTGTATGTACAATCTACATGTGTATTAGTAATAATGATTTCAAGCTTTAAAGATTAAAATGTTACCACATTCTGCAGTAAACTTATCGTTCACATACTAATTTATAATATTAGCAAAATTTCCCACACATTTCCTATTAGTATAAAACCATTTATCACTATATGAGGTAATGCAGTCTATGCCATTTGAAAAAGAGCTGTTTACTGTCTCTACAACAATGATTCAGATTTGTACAGAATAACAATAAGGGCCCATACCTGATTCTCTGTCTCTATGACTTCATCATGTTTTCATTCAAGTATTAGCCCCAAGATCATTGGTTTTTGGGGAGAAAATGATACCTTATGTAGGCACCATATGACACACAGTGAGGTGCACAAAGAAGGCCTATGGACTTGTAATACAAAACCTTAGGGATTTTGTATATCTTCAGACAGTACATGCTTTGTGCACCTAGGTCTACATGAGGCATAAGGGTACGGTGGAGGGCAATGGTACTGCATCTGGTTATGATTTTGGGTGCATTGTGTATCATATTGTCCTGAGGTGGAGTGAATGACACTGTAAGGGCTTGTTCCCATGACACAGGTTTTCCGTCGGTTTTACAGCTGGTTTTTGGTTTTAAAAGCTGTCTGTAAACCGACTGTCAAACTTTTACATTGACATTAAGAGAAAATCCGTGCAGCAGATCCGAAAAACTTAGAGCATGTTCATTTGAACATAAACATGAGCATGTGGGTGAGAAGGGAGCAGCTTAAATCTGCAAACCGTGGACAAAAGCCGTCCCAAAAAGAGACCAAACACCGGTCGGCATTTCCCGACCAGTATTTGGTCTTTACTGCGTAAACGCAACCTTATAGGGGAGCATTATAGATGCTACTGTTATGGGGGAACTATAGATGATATTAAACTCTTAAGGACAGAATTATTTTCAGATTTTTCTTTTTTGTTTTTTTCCTTCCTGTCAAGAGCCATAACTTTTAATTTTCTCACCTACATAGACAAATGAGAACTTGCTTTTTGCAAGGCAAGATGTATCTTTTAATGGTGCCATTGACTTTATAATAATGTACTGGAAGACCCCTCCAAAAATTCTGTGTGGAGTTCACTTTTCAGTATAAATAACATGCTATCTGTATTCTGAAGGTTGGTATGATTCCAATGATGCCAAATATTTTTAGTTTTTGTTTGTTTTAGTACTTTTTTAAATTTAAAAATGTTTTCTATATTTTAAATTTGCTCTTCAGCACTATTTTCTACAGCCAATAACTTTTTTTTTTTTTTATTTATGGACCTAAGTACAGAGCTTGTTTTTGTTGGCTGAAGTGTAGTTTTTAATGTTACCATATTGGGATGCATGCCACTTTTTGATCACTTTTTATGCCATTTCTTTTTCATGACGTGAAATGACCAAAACTGCGCAATTTTGCTACTTGCCATTTTTTCTCTCTGTGTTGGACACCGTAATTATGCTATATTTTAACTTTTTCATTTGTTTCTTGTCTGTTTATTTGCAAATTGGCAAAAAGGGGGGAGATTGAACTCTACATTTTTTTTAATTTATTTTTTATTTGTATCTTTTTTTCTTTACTTGTAGACTCCATAGGGTACTTGTTTACTAGGGCATACATTCATTTTCACCCTGTTTGATATACCAATATGGCTCTCCTATTACATCCTGTATGGTAAGGTGTAATAATAGTAGTAACATTGCAGCCTTGGAGGCCTTCATTAGGACCCCAGCTGACACCCTGAGTGCTTGTTGTGGGGGACCAATTAGGGAATGGAATGGTGCACAGCATCTAAAGGGTTAAAAGTCCGGTATTTGAGTTCTCATTGACCTTACAGTGGAGTTTCATCTAACATGATCTTTTTATATCGGACATCTGCAGATTTCATGTCTTGTATTCCTTTATTTATGCTCTTGAAGTACATGTTATCGCTAGTTGTCTGCATTCTTTGTTTATCTGTGCAGGGTGATGTTGTGTCTAGTGGGTCAAACAACATCCTGCTAAACCTTTCCCATTTCAGTTGTCTGCTTCATTATATTACAGGGTCATAGCCAACAATGGGCTAAACGGCTTTAAAACCAGATGTTGAAGTGCAGTTAATCACAATGAAGAACATTATTTCCTCTCATCATTTTCTACAAAGATAAAGCAAAAGTTCAATTCTCCTTTGTTACCAAAGTGTAATTTACAAGACACAAATTCACTGGCTCCTTTGTCTTTGGATTTGTCTTATGTGAGGCACAATACCCAATATCAATAAACAAATGCACTTTATACTTGGCAAGAGTTCCATCAGATTGCTATTGCTGATCTGGATATGCCGTTTTATTTAATTGCATATAAGTATGTATTACAGGAACCATTTTACAGGATGAATTTTTGTCAATGAGTGCCAGAAATACCATACCCACACAAAGTGATAAAACATGCCTACCCACAAATATTATGTATATTATGTATATGGAATGCTGTATGTTTCCTACAGGAGTTAATTTGAATTTTATTTTAGAATTTCCGCTTATCTCTATAAAGGACAATAGGATCTGTGGGATTGTGTAGGTTTATATTCATGAGAAAATGGGCTCATTAGCTCATCAGCTGACTAACATTTTATACTGTAGCTCCATGAATACGTATGCGCACATTAGACCAGCAGGTTACAATACTTTTAACTTAGAATGGTTTTTTTTGGATCATCATAAAACAAAAACTGCATTTACTGTTACTTGTAGTATAGTACAATGCTTGGCTGCATCTACTATTTTCTCTCAAGTCGGATTTTAGCAGTCAATTGAGAGCAAATTAATATCCAATGACAGAAAGTGTTATAGCCTATAACTGGATTTTTTTCTGAACTACTAGTAGGCAAGTTTCTGGGCATTAGTAACCCTTCATTCCCCCCAAGTGAGGCACTGGTGCTGTTCTTTACTAGAGCCACATGTGCAATATTAGGCTATGTCTACACTGCACAGGAAAACGATTGTATCTTTGGCGCTTTACGTTTTTAAAAGCGACAAAGATATGATCGTTCCTGCAGCCCCATAGACGGCAATAGGAAAGACCATCTGATGTCTACACAGCTCGTCTCTTCTATGCCCGTTTTTCGGCAGCGGCGTATTATACAACATGTTGTATAATATGCCGGCGCTTCTCGTTTTCTTACTATTGTATGGGCGACATCAGGAAAACGAGAAGCAACCGCGGGTTTTTGCACAAAGCGTGACAAAACTCACGGTCCTGCATCGGAGAAAAAACGACCGCTTTCAGGCCGCTTTTTTGTCCGATGCAGTGTAGATATAGCCTTAGAGGCATAAGCAAAGTAGGGATTACATAGTAAAACGCCCCTCTTGACACAGATATAGTTGAATACTAGGGCAAAGCTGGGTTTGATCAGTTCATTGTCCCATCAAAAATACATGCATGATAGTAGCAAATACAACAACATTTTCATTTATTCATATACTTTATCTTGCTGATCAACCTATACTGCATACAAGCAAGACAGGAATGTACCAATTTTTCAACCTTTAAACATGATCTGTTGATAAAGGTCCCGTTGGTTCCAAAATGTCCAATGGCATCAGATCTTTTTTTGTATTGGATTTACCTGAATGGTAGTCTATGTTTTATTTCTTTGTTGACTAACCAGCAAAATAAAGTATATGAACAAGTGAAAGTGTCATTGAGTTTTCTACTATTGTCAATAGGACCTGATGTTTCTTCACCTTGCACCCGTTGGATAAAATAAAATGATATTGAGGTTGAGTATGGGAACAAAGATTTGATCTACAATCACATGCATAGGCAACAGCACCTAAGACTGACCTTTGAGACTTGATGCAGTGACATCATCATGCCTGTCTGTGCCATGACACTGAAATCACATGCTACAGACTAGAATAGGCCTGAAGTACTCAGCTTATCATGGGAGTGGGATAAGGTGAGTATTATTTCTTAAGGGTCATCTTTTCTATATAGAGACTTCAACTGTATGTGGCATAAAGGGAGAATTTTGGTTTGGAGCACCAACGGAGAATTTTAATTGGTTATGGGGTGTTAAGGAGGCACTTGAACTGTGGCACTAAGGGAGCAATTCAACTGATTGGAGCACCAAGGGGGGGACTTTAATTTGTTGTGGGGTTTTAAGAAGGCACTTCAACTGTGTATGGCACTACAGGAGCAATTTAAATGTATATGGGATAGTAAGGGGACAGTGCAACCTGATTTCAAGCAAGATGTTAATAAAGAAATACCACAAAAAATACCACTGAGGAAAATGTTCTATGGATAAATGAGATAAAATTGGATTTTTCATTTAGCAGAAATGCACAATGCTATTTTTAGAGGAAGATACCACTGTATGCCAGAACCAAAACCTCATGGGAACTGTGAAGCTTGGTGGAGGGAGCATCATAGTTTGGGGCTACTTTGCTACCTCAGGGCCTGGATGCTTTGCGATCATTAAAGGAACATATAATTCAAATGGCGTTTCGAAACATTTTACTAGAGAATGTAAGGGCGGCAATCCATGACTAGGGCTGTAGAGACGTTCTGACTGTGATGCAACAAGACAATTATCTCATCTGACCACTAGAGATGAGCGAACAGTAAAAAGTTTGAGTTCAAACTCGAACCCCATTAAAGTCAATGGGAGAAGATGTTCTAGTTAATTTTTATGCCTATACAGGTGAGGAGAAGCTGGAATTACCATCCATAATAGTAAACTGGATACGTGGAAAAACTTAGTGAAGACAATTTGGCTCTAAGAGTGACAGAAATAATTGAGAGGCTAAAATACTCATTCCTTGCAATGGCTAACTGAAAAGATGAGGACAGCTTGCAAGCAGGGACGTAGCTGTAGGAGGTGCAGCGGTCGCAGCGGCTACGGGGCCCTGCATCCTGAGGGAACCCAAAGCCCCTTTGACACATAAGAAGACACCAGTATTGGAAAAGGCACATGGTAACTAGCAGGATCCCCATTTCACTTTTTGCACCAGGTCCCAAGAACATCAAGATACTCCTACGCTTGTTAGATTTATACATTTGATATAATTGGTGGCAGCAAGAACATCCCAACAGGGAACATGCAGGTTCACTTGGCAGGGGAGTAGTAATGAGGGTGCAGCAGTAGCAGCTGCTATGGGGCCCTGCATCCTGAGGGGGCTCAAAAGCCGCTTTGACACATAAGAAGACACCGGTATTGGAAATGGCACATGGTAACTAGCAGGATCCCCAATTCACTTTTTGCACCAGGGCCCAAGAACTTGCCTCTGCTTGCAAGCTTTGTACATGTGATATATGTGGTGGCAGCAAGAACATCCCAACGGGGAACATGAAGGTGCAGAAAAAAACTGAAAACTATTAAAATGGTGTGTCGAACGCCATGGTGAACTCAAATATTTACTTGAACGAACAGTAAAATGTTTGATTCAGTTCGAATTCGAGAAACTCGAGATGTTCGACTTGAACTTAACTTTTCTCGAATGGGTTGATCAACACTACTGACCACATGACTTTCTCCAAAGCCTCCTCTGGATCATCCAGATGGTCATTGGTGAACTCAAACAGACCTGGACAAAGCCAGTTTTGGCCTCTCTAACAGAGCCTAATTTTTTAAATCTGGCATGTGTCACTTTATGTGAGAATAACTTTTTACACTTTTACCTATCCATGTGATTCCGAGAGTGTTTTCTCGTGACACATTGTGCTTTAAGATAGTAAGAAGCTTTGGTCCAAAAAGTCCTTGTTTGTTATTCCACTCAAAATATTTTATAACGAGCATCTACCATATGTCTACTGTAGGTTGGCATAGTTTTTAAAATGTCTTTTCTTATGACATTAGGGGGCTTAGAAATTTTGCAGTCATTTTTTTCATTTTCAAGAAAATTTGCAATATACGTATTTATAGGGACCATTCCAGTTTTGACATGACTGATTGGCCTGTATGTTAGATGCACCCATAAATGACTCCATATAAGAAACTACACCCCATAAAGTATTCAAAACAGCATTTAGGAAGTTTGTTACCCCTTTAGGTGTTTCACAGGCATTAAAGAAAAGTAGAGGTGAAATTTAAAAATTTCACTTTTTTGCAGATTTTTAATTTTTATCTATTGTTCACAAGACCACGGTAGATGTGACCAGGGAAATGCAACTTAATAATGATTCCCCAGATTCTGCCGTTTTCAGAGATATCCCATATTTGGCACTAGTGCACTATTTGGCTCAATGACAAGCCTCAGAATAGGAGGAGCACCTACTGGACTCTGGGGTCTCATTTTCATTACGATTTTATTTAGGGGCCATTTCAGGTTTGTGGACAAGGCGCTACAATAAATACTTAATAAACACCCATAAAAAGACCCCATATTGGAAACTACACCTTTTAAAGAATATATCCAGGGGTGCAGTGAGTATATCGACCCCACAGGTGTGTCACACATTTTTTTAGTGTTAGGCTGTGAAAATGAAGACTTTTTTTTTTTTTCCAACAATCTGCAATTTCAGCTGAAAAGTTTTCATTTTTACAAGGCATCCTAGAAAAAAAGACCCCCAAATTTTGTTATGCAATTTCTTCCAAGTTTGGTAGTACCCTATATATAGGTGTAAACTGCTGTTTGCGCAATACACTACGTGGAAATCCCTAAAGAAGCATTTATGCTATCTATCATACATGAAAAAACTTTGAGACTCTCGGTTCACATATTTTGATCAAAAGATGTTTAAGCTGCCCACGACTTTCAACGTGATGTCAAAATCGGGCAGTCCTATGCTATCTTTACCTCTCAATCGAGCCAATTCACGGCCTCTCACTGGGTCAACCGACCTCCATTATTCAGAGAGAAAAAATAAAAAACACCCAACCTGCAAGCTGCCCTTCTTATGACAGCCTGTGAGAGTGGGCGGGGACAGAAACCCAAAATGGAAGCAACCCCTTCCTTCCCATATAGGTTAAAATCATGTACACCAACTATACCGTATGTTTCTGCACACAAAAACATTTCTGAAAAAACGTATGCAAACCTGGGTGCCACTGGCAGGGCTGCGGCACACAAAGTATTCTACATGTGCACACACAGACCGCCGCCAGCGGCACACTACTGCAAAAAGGGCAATACACTACGTGGAAATCCCTAAAGAAGCATTTATGCTATCTATCAATACATGAAAAAACTTTGAGACTCTCGGTTCACATATTTTGATCAAAAAGATGTTTAAGCTGCCCACGACTTTCAACGTGATCTCAAAATCGGGCAGTCCTATGCTATCTTTACCTCTCAATCGAGCCAATCAGGCCTCTCACTGGGTCAACCGACCTCCATTATTCAGAGAAGAGAAAATAAAAAACACCCAACCTGCAAGCTGCCCTTCTTATGACAGCCTGGGAAGTGGGCGGGACAGAAACCCAAAATGGAAGCACCCCTTCCTTCCCATATAGGTTAAAATCAATGTACACCAAGTAATACCGTTATGTTTCTGCACACAAAAAACATTTCTGAAAAAACGTATGCAAACCTGGGTGCCACTGGCAGGGCTGTGGCACACATGTAATTCTAACATGTGCACACACAGACCGCCGCCAGCGGCACACTACTGCAAAAAGGGCAATACACTACGTGGAAATCCCTAAAGAAGCATTTATGCTATCTATCATACATGAAAAAACTTTGAGACTCTCGGTTCACATATTTTGATCAAAAGATGTTTAAGCTGCCCACGACTTTCAACGTGATCTCAAAAATCGGGCAGTCCTATGCTATCTTACCTCTCAATCGAGCCAATCAGGCCTCTTACTGGGTCAACCGACCTCCATTATTCAGAGAGAAAAAATAAAAAACACCCAACCTGCAAGCTGCCCTTCTTATGACAGCCTGTGAGAGTGGGCGGGGACAGAAACCCAAAATGGAAGCACCCCTTCCTTCCCATATAGGTTAAAATCAATGTACACCAAGTATTGAGAGGTAAAGATAGGATAGGACTGCCCGATTTTGAGATCACGTTGAAAGTCGTGGGCAGCTTAAACATCTTTTGATCAAAATATGTGAACCGAGAGTCTCAAAGTTTTTTCATGTATGATAGATAGCATAAATGCTTCTTAGGGATTTCCACGTAGTGTATTGCCCTTTTTGCAGTAGTGTGCCGCTGGCGGCGGTCTGTGTGTGCACATGTAGAATTACATGTGTGCCACAGCCCTGCCAGTGGCACCCAGGTTTGCATACGTTTTTTTCAGAAATGTTTTGTGTGCAGAAACATACGTATACTTGGTGTACATTGATTTTAACCTATATGGGAAGGAAGGGGTGCTTCCATTTTGGGTTTCTGTCCCCGCCCACTCTCACAGGCTGTCGTAAGAAGGGCAGCTTGCAGGTTGGGTGTTTTTTATTTTTTCTCTCTGAATAATGGAGGTCGGTTGACCCAGTGAGAGGCCTGATTGGCTCGATTGAGAGGTAAAGATAGCATAGGACTGCCCGATTTTGAGATCACCGTTGAAGTCGTGGGCAGCTTAAACATCTTTTGATCAAAATATGTGAACCGAGAGTCTCAAAGTTTTTTCATGTATAAACTGCTGTTTGGGCACATGGCAGGGCGTACAAGGGAAGGAGTTTTATTTTGCTTTTGGAACTCAGATTTTGCGGGGTGTCATGTCACATTTGCAACACCACCAAAGTACCAGAACAGGTGAAACCTTCCAGAAGTCGCCCCATTTTGAATTCAACACCCCTCATGGATCTCATGTAGGGGTGTAGTGTGCATTTTGGGCACACAGGTGTTCCATAGCTTTTTTTTAGTATTGGGCCATAAAAATGGGGGGAAAAAACGCAGTTCGTCATTGTTTTTTGGGTTTCAATTTACAGCGTTTGCAGTGCGGTATAAGTGACAGGATAACTTTACTATGCGGGTCAGTACAATTACAATGATATAAATTTTAAATAGTTTTTTATGTTTTATTACTTTTACATACTACAAATATGTCTATAAAAAAGTGTGTTTTTATGAGGCCATATTCTGACAACCATAACTTTTTTATCTGTATACGGAGCTGATTCTGGGATTTTTTTTGAGGGATGAGTTGAAGTTTTTATTGTTACCTTTATGGGGTTCTTTTGTCACTTTGATCACTTTTTATTAAGGTTTTTCTGAGACATTTTGAACAAAACACAGCAATCCTAGTAATGTTTTTTATTTTTTATTTTTACTGCGGTCACTGTGTTGTATAAATGACATGCTAGTCTTACTCAGCAGGTCGATACGATTACAGAAATACCCAATTTGTATATTTTTTATGCTTTACTGCTTTTACACAATAAAATCACTTTTATTCAAAAGGAAAACACGTTTTCGCATTGCCATAGTATGAGAGCCATAACGTTTTTATTTTTCTGTGTACGGAGATGTGTCAGGGCTTGATTTTTGCGGGATGAGTTGACTTTTTTTTGGTACCATCTTTGAAGGGACAAGGCTTTTTGATCAGTTTTAAATCTGTTTTTTTGGAAGGAAGGGTGAAGAAAACACTGCAATCCTAGTAGTGTTTTTATATGATAACTTAGTTTTACTCTGTGGGTTGATGTGATTACGGCAATACCCAATTTATATAATTTTTATGTTGAAGCTCTTTTAAAAAAAAGGTTTTGCGGTGTAAAACAATATTTATGCATCACTATCTTCTAATAGCCATAACTTTTTATTTTTCCGTATTCAGAGCTGTGTAAGGACTTTTTTTGCTGGATGAACCACTGTTTTAATTGATATAACTTTGGCATTTATATGAGTTTTTGTTCGCTTGTTATTCCATTTTATGTGCTGCGGGATGAACGAAAATCGCAATTCTTTGATTTTTTTTTAAATTTTTTAATGCCGCTGTGGGTTAATTAACATGACATATTTATAGGGCAGGTTGTTATGCAGGCGGTGATACCAAATATGTGTACGTTATTTATTTATTTTTTTTTTTGGGCGAGGGCGGTGTCCGTGTTTTTATTTTTCGTGTTTGTGCTTAATTTTTTCACTTTTTTGTTTTTACTTTTTTTACCCTTTTCCCCATAGGGGATTTTTATTTTATTTGTCGTGTTTGTGTTTCATTTTTTTTCTCTTTTGGTTTCACTTTTTTTACAGTTTTTTCACTTTTCCCCATAGGGGATTTGTATGAGTTGTGTGCCCCAGGGCTCAGTAATGGGTCCTCTTTTATTTAATGTATTTATTAATTATATAGTGGAGGGTATCAATAGCATGGTTTCTATTTTTGCAGATGACATCAAGCTATGCAGAGTAGTGAAATCAATGGAAGACACACTGAGTGTTGTGGCATTTACTTGGCAAATGAGGTTCAATGTGGATAAATGTAAGGTTCTGCATCTGGGTACAAATAATCTGCAGGCACCATATGTCCTAGGGTGAGAAAAACTTGGAGAATCGCTTGTTGAGAAAGATCTGGCCGTTCTTGTAGATCATAGACTACAGAACAGCATGCAGTGTCAATCAGCTGCCTCTAAGGCAAGCAAGCCATTGCTATGTATTAAAAGAGGCATGGACTCACAGGACAAGGATGTGATTCTACCGCTGTACAAAGCATTGATGCGACCACATTTGGTATGTGCTGTTCAGTTCTGGGCCCCAGTTTATAGAAGAGATGTAATGGAGCTAGAGAGAGTGCAAAGACGAGCAACCAAACTTACAAGGGGAATTGAGCATCTTAGTTATGAGGAGAGGTTAGTAGAATTGAACTTATTAAGTCTTGAGAAAAGACGGCTTCGGGGGGGACATGATTAATTTATATAAATATATAAATGGTCCATACAAAAAGTATGGGGAAAAACTATTTCATGTAAAGCCCCCTCAAAAGACAAGGGAACATTCACTTTGGCTAGAGAAAAAAGGATTCAATCTCCAGAGGAGAAAAGCGTTCTTCACTGTAAGAACTGTAAATCTGTGGAATAGCCTCCCTGAGGAGCTGGTCACAGCAGGAACAGTTGGGAGTTTCAAAAAAGGTTTAGATAACTACATTAAACTAAAGAATATTAATGCGTACGTAGCTATGTAAAGTTCTGGATACTGTCTGGTGGCGGCTCTGGGGTCAGAGATGGAGTCTCTCCTGGAGCAGATTGGTTCTTGCCTTATGGGTTTCAGGGCATTAACCAGTGGTGAGGCTGGGCTTGAAATCCTTGTCTCCCTCCCTTGATCCACATTTTACCCACCCTTGGTTGAACTTAATGGACATATGTCTTTTTTCAACTGTACTAACTATGTAACTATGAAAAGGAGACTTGTACATAGCATATCTGCTGTATATTGGTCTCCATGGTGATAGGTTTAGCCAATTGAGAGTGATTACACACTTACTGTCCAGTACGGGAGTGGATGTAATTTAGAAGCAGCTGCAGTCTGCTATCGCTCCTATTATGATCAAACACAAGTGAAACAATCGTGCTCAACCATATAAGCTGTCTGGAGCCCGACCAGAACAAAACTAACTCTTTTTTTGCCAATAACAAGCTTTTATACATTCTGGGAGTTGCTCACTTCATCATAAGGTGAGACAATGTGTAACTATATCTTATCGCTCTGGTTAAAGCGAGTTAAAGCCAGTGTCTTGTCCGAATAGCTGTTCTGAAGACGGCAAATACACACATTGTCCAGGTTTCCTTGGAGATTGTAAATACACACATTGTCCATTTCAGCAAAATTTCAGAGTTAACTCTTTCCTGACTCCATCCTTCACAATGGCAACTGTCAATCACCATGCCCACAATGCATTGGTGACTAGTGATGAGCGATTGTGTCAACTATCGTTATCGAGTCGATAGTCGATATCGTCAATTATGATGACGATAGCCGATAGTCGATAACAGATTATCGCCGATGATTGAAGCTATAAATGTGTAGCTTTGTACGGTTGTAGTGCGACACGCCTCCAGCATGTCCCCCATCTCAGGCGCATTACAAAGTGCCGTGGGTGTTGTGTAGAGATGGACGAATTTCTCAAAAATTCGGTTCGCTCACTTCGCCGAATTTCCCGATAAAAATAACTTCGGTCCGAAGTACTTCAGGACTAGTGATGAGCGATTACGTTGACTATCGTCATCGGGTCGATAGTCGATATCGGCAATTATCAAGATGATTTCCGATAGTCGATAATAGATTATCGTCGATGACCATTAAAGTCTATGGGAGAGGAACAACAGCTTCATTCTTACACCCAAACAGGGGTGGAGAAGCTGGAATTAACATCCACAACAGTAAACTGGATACGTGCTACATCTTAGGCAAGACAATTAGGCAACAAGAGTCACAGAAAAAAAGTCTATCCCTGTCCTGTACCACAGCATGACCCTTAAACCTGCATGACCCACAAATTAAAAAGTGCCAGAAGGCAGTATTATGTGAACCATCATTTTAGTTGAACTGGACATTGACTATCCCTGTCCTGGAACGCAGCATGACCCTTAAACCTGTTTGACCCACAGATTAAAAAGTGCGGAAAAAGGAGTCTATCAATCCCCATTTTAGTTGAACAGGACATTGACTATGCTTGTCCTGGACCGCAGCATGACCCTTAAACCTGTCTGACCCACAGATTAAAATGTGCCTGAAAAAGGAGTCTTTGAACCACCATTTTAATTGAACTGGACATAGACTATCCCTGTCCTGGACCGCAGCATGACCCGAAAACCTGTATGACCCACAGATTAAAAAGGGCCGGAAAAAGGAGTCTTTGAAACACCATTTTAGTTGAACTGGACATTGACTATGCCTGTCCTGTACCGCAGCATGACCCTTAAATCTGTATGACCCACAGATTAAAAAGTGCCGGAAGAAAGTAGTCTTTGATCCACCATTTTAGTTGAACTGGACATTGACTATAGCTGTCCTTTCCACAGCATGACCCTTAAATCTGCATTTCCCACATATTAAAAAGTGCCGGAGAAAGGAGTCTTTGAATCACTATTTTGGTTGAACTGGACATTGACTATACCTGTCCTGTCCGCAGCATACCCTTAAACCTGTCTGACCCACAGATTAAAAGTGCCGAAGAAAGTAGCCTTGACCCAACATTTTTGTTGAACTGGACATTGACTATAGCTGTCCTGTACCGCAGCATGACCCTTAAATCTGTATGACCCACAGAATAAAAAGTGCCGGAAAAAGGAGTCTTTGAACCACCTTTTTAGTTGAACTGGACATTGACTATGCCTGTCCTGGACCGCAGCATGACCCTTAAACCTGTCTGACCCACAGATTAGAATGTGCCTGAAAAAGGAGTCTTTGAACCACCATTTTAGTTGAACTAGACATTGACTATACCTGTCCTGTACCGCAGTATGACTCTTAAACCTGTATGACCCACAGATTAAAAAGTGCCGGAAGAAAGTAATCTTTGAGCCACCATTTTAGTTGAACTGGACATTGACTATACCTGTCCTGTACCGCAGCATGACCCTTAAACCTGTCTGACCCACAGATTTAAAAGTGCCAGAAAAAGTAGTCTTTGAACCACCATTTTAGTTGAACTGGACATTGACTATACCTGTCCTGGACCGCAGCATGACTCTTAAACCTGTCTGACCCACAGATTAAAAAGTGCCAGTAAAAGGAGTCTTTGAACCACCATTTTAGTTGAACTAGACATTAACTATCCCTGTTCTGGACCGTGGTATGACCATCAAACCTGCATTACCCACAGATTAAAAAGTGTCGGAAGAAAGTAGTCTTTGAAGCAGTATTTTAGTGAAATGGACATTGACTATCCATATCCTGTAACGCAGCATGACCCAAAAACCCCGAAAGGTGCCCTTATGGACCATCAAGAAATTTCGTAGTATGAAATAAACATTTAAAAAAAATATTTTTTCAATACTGCTGCTGCTAGAGCTACTTGCCATTCTACTGGTGACATTGTTCCACCGTGACATTAGAATGGGAAGCAAACGAAACAGATGTCCCCAGTAGGTCAACGAGGCCTGTCTGAAAATCCTGCATTCTACTGTCAAGTGGGTTGAAGGAAATTACTGATCAAGGCAGGTGAGGCTTTAAACGTGAATCATGCAGGTTCCACAAGCAGAGCCGGAGTTACAGTGGGTGTGGTGAGAGCCAGGGCTGGTGTTCGTCATCCATTAACACGGCAAAAATGCCCTTATGACGAAGCAACGAAAACAGTCATGCTGAAGCAGAGTGCAAAAGTGGAAGTGTGAGCTAAGACCTCCAGCCTTCCTCAGTACACATTCAAGACCTGGGTAGCGCTTGAGAAATCTCTGCCTCTACGAGAGTGCTGGCCCCTCCATATGAGTGCGGACAAATTGAGCTTCACTTGGAAATGCTGCTGGTTGATGCTCGTGTTCCACCCAGGTGCCCTTTTTCTAGGCTTTTTTTTCTCGTTTTACTCTACGTGCTGGAGGAAATTGTCTCTTTTCTTTGTTCTCTGTCCGTGCTCCAAACTCCATGTCCTCTGAATAACCTACATCTGTTCAAGTCTTCCTGTACCTCCCTTGTACAATACACATACAAAAATGTCCAGAAAAACTCTTCTCAAGGCAGGGCATGTCAAAGTATAAGCCCCCTTTCGTAGTGACCCCCTCTCAAAGAATCAATATACAAACCACAAAAAGCACAAGAGTTTATGGGGTAAAATTTAAATACTTTATTTAAATTCCAAGCATTAAAAGAAGTAATAGAAAAAATAAGTATAATAAAGAGAAACACCAAAAATAGAAATTACGAGTACGTGAAAAGATCCTTGGATGGGGACATTATGTGTGATCCACAGGCAAAAATAGTAATGGCCTATAGAGTAAGCCAGAAAGTCAGTGTCCCCGAACTGGATCATCAAATACAAATCCAACAGTGGGCCAGCAGGTGTAATGACTGTATTGCAAACAGCAATTAAAAAAATTTAGCCATACCATGACTTACCCAGAACGGGATACTGACAAAAAGTTAAGAATACATATGTATAAACGTCCAATCTGATCCAAAGGGACTTACCAAAGATGTTATAAGTACTCGAGACCCCGACGCGCGTTTCGCACTAGTCTTGCTTCCTCAAGGGGTACTCGAGGATCTTTTCACTTACTCGTAATTTCTATTTTTGGTGTTTCTCTTTATTATACTTATTTTTTCTATTACTTCTTTTAATGTTTGTAATTTAAATAAAGTATTTAAATTTTTACCCCATAAACTCCCTTGTCAATTCAGAGGAATATTTGTATCAAATATTTTTTACATGCAAGTTTTTAGTAGTTTAATTCTAGAAAAAAACATTTTTAAATAGGATGGAAACCCACCACGTCTTTGTTTCTCTTTTTTTAATTGTATAATGGGTTGTCTCACTACAGGGATTGCTAGCTATGTTAAAGATCTTGCAAAAACAAGTCATTTTGCAATATGTGTCCATTAACAGTGTCCTACCTATTCCTGTTTTTGACAGTACCATGCCCCATAAAATTTAAAACATGACCCCTTCAGTCACTGTTGACAATTGTGAAGAACAAATGTCTGTTAGAAACCACATTTTTTAAAATAGGACCTGTAGTACAGCTGTATTTCACAGAAACATACCCCCAAAAATTAGAAACATGACCCTTTGGCCACTCTTGACAATTGTGAAGAACAAATGTCTGTTAGAAACCACATTTTTTAAAATGGGACCTGTAGTATAGCTGTATTTCACAGCAACATGATCTAAAAATTATAAAAATAACTTCTCAGCCACTGTTAAAAATTGTGAGGGAGAAATGCCACTTAGAATCCACATTTCTGTTCAAAAGGACCTTGATTATAGCTGTATGTCACAGCACCATGACCCCAAAACCATTGATGTTGCGAAAAATTTTAATGAAGAAGCGAGTAAATGGAATATGTTTTTGGTGTCTTTTACAGTCTCCTCACCGCAAAACCAGCAAAATGACCTTTTGGAAACTGAGAATAAAAATTGCAGTAGGAAATGATCATTTAAAAAAAAATTTGTTTTAAGAGGACCATTTCTTTTGGAAGCAGAATGTAAAGTAGATCGGCAACTAATCGGTGACCTCGGCAATTGGGGCCACAAAATCATCAGAGATCCACGCCTGATTCATCATGATGAAAGTCAAAGGATTGACATTATCAGTGGAAAGCCGGATGCGTTTGTCTGTAATGACTCCTCCAGCTGTACTGAAGGTCCGCTCAGATATGACGCTGGCTGCTGGGCAGGACAACAGCTTTATGACGTGGCGAGCAAGCTTGGGCCATTCATCCATTTTGGATCCCCAGAAGTCGATTGGGTCCAGAACATATCCAAAAACATCGCTGTTGAGACGCAGCTAGTCATGCACCATGATCTTAAGCCGGTCTCTGTGTGTTGTATGTGTGCCCTGCATTACATGCGTTGGTGAGGTGGTAAATAAGGATTGCCAGAGGTCACCCATTAGGCTTCTGCCACAATGCTTGCTGCTGCTGCTGCCGCTGCGGCTACTTGGCACTCTACTGCTGTCACGTTGCTGACGTTGTTCCACCGTGATATTTGAAGAACGTGAAGCAGATGCAACAGATGTCTCCAGTTGATCAATCAGCATGGTCTCCAATTCCTGCATTTTACTCTTTATTTGGGTGGGTGGAAGGAAAGTTCTGAGTTTTGATTTGTACCGGGGATCGAGGAGGGTGGCCACCCAGTAACTGTTGTTCAGTTTGATAGCCTTAATGCGAGGATCATGTGGGAAGAAATGGAGCATCCAAGCACTCATGTGATAGATGGAGCCTTGATTTCATAAGCCTCTGTGTCAAGGGGCACTAGCAAACTGATCTTCCTCATCTTCCTCCTCCGCCTCAAATCCGTGCCAACCTCTTTCCAAGGCAGAGACATCGGTAATGTCGGTGTCCAGGAATACCTCCTCCTCCTACTCTGCCTCAGCTTCAGCATAGCCCTGACTGGCCCTAGATGCTGTACCCTGCCTAATGAAGACCGATAAAGTTGTGAAACTGTCGGGCCTTTTGGATTCGATGGAGAGAAAGGCTCTGTGTCCGCATCCGTGTCCGTCTCCTCCTCTGTCGCTAGTGGGACCTGCTGTTTCAGAGTGTCCAACGATCGCTCCAGATCTAAGATCACCACAATGCTCATGCTGACAAGGGCATTGTCCGCACTGACCATTTTGGTGGCTTCTTCAAAACTGGCAAGGATGGTGCAGAGCTCTTTCTCCTGCGTCCACTCTCGGTGGCTCAACAACCCGAGATCCGCACCGCTACTTGTCAGGCAAGCATTAGCCACTGAAGAACAGATTGGCGACGCTGTTCGTTACTGAGATTCACAGGGCACTGACCCAGCGATGACAGGCCTGACGGTCCTGCAACCGACGATCTGCTGGCTTGCATGTTGTCGCCAGCAATGGAAGAAGCACCTTCTCTCATCCCTCAAACATGCATTACCCACAAATTAAAGGAGGAGCACCTTCTCTCGTACCTCTACCTCCATGTCTTACACCCCTCTTTGCTCGCTAACCACCTGCAGTTCGCTCCATGTTCAGAAAGATAAAAATCTAAAACGGTATGGAAGAGTTTTTGACAGTCTATTATTGAAAGATGGCAAATCACAGCAATTCTTAAATCCCACTAATTTCCAACAGCCAACTAGGATTAGAAACAGAATTGTTTCTATCAAATATCTGTGAAATGCGGTCTGGTGGAAGAACCGTAACACCAAATCAACAGTGTTCTTCCTTCAGTCCCTGAGATTTACAACTGCCCAGTAGGCCTAGCAATTGATAGTTTTCAACAAACTATCGTACAAATGCACGATTATTGCCAAACTGAGACGCACTGAGTGAAATAGAAGTATTAAAAAGTTATAGGGATTAATATGGCAGCCTTCGCACCACTGAATACAAGCGTAATTTACTAGGAAATATGTAGAATACAATATGCGTACAACTGAACTCTTTGCGCCAAACTAAGACGCACGGACTGCAATAAGAGTATTTAAATATTATATGGATTAAAATGGCAGCATTAGCACCACTGACAAAAAGAGTAATTTAATATGAAATATGTAGACCACAATATGCGTACAACTGAACTCTTTGCGGCAAACTGAGAGGCATGGACTGCAATAACAGTATTTAAATATTATATGGATTAATATGGCAGCCTTCGCAACACTGACTACAAGCGTAATTTACTAGGAAATATGTAGAACACAATATGCGTACAATTGAACTCTTTGCACCAAACTGAGACGCACGGACTGCAATAAGAGTATTTAAATATTATATGAATTTATATGGTATCCTTCACACCACTGACTACAAGCGTAATTTACTAGGAAATATGTAGAACACAATATTCATACAACTGAACTCTTTGCGCCAAACTGAGACGCACGGACTTCAGTAAAACTATTTAAAAGTTATATAGATAAGCTAAGCCGGTTTTTGGGAACACTGACATGCAGTAATTGCAATAGAACTGAAAACACAGGGACAATTTCAACTGCTAGCAGAGGTCTCCTGGCCAAAAAAGTGGTAGAAAACAATTCATTTTCAATTAAAAATCACAGAACAAATTGAGCTGCAAAATATCTCCCTTAGTTTCAAAAGCCTCTCCTGCTGCCGTCCACCGTCCACCCCCCCCCCCCCCGCGCAGCCCGCGACTACCCACACCAGTAGATATCCTTAAAACTTTCTCTAAATAAGAAGTGCAATTCTCTAATCTAACTCTATTCTAAGCTGTAGGTGGATGGTTTCTTGTATTAAAGTGACTATCAGAGTTGTTAGAAGAGCTATTGGTTAAACACAGAGAGACACGTCCTGCTGTGAAGTGTGATAGACAGAGTATGAGCTCAAACAGGAAATGCAGCAGCATAGATAAAACAAAGTCACGTGATTTTTGCAGCCAATGAGATCCATACACCACAAAGTGGTGACATTGTACATCCTCCTCACCCCCCCCCCCCCCCTATACTCAGAGCTGATTGGCTGGCCGCCAAAATGACAGGAAACGTTGAAAATGGCGCGATAGTAATAGATTATCTGTAAGATTGTCACCTAAAACATTGCGTGATCGGCAATTTCCGATCAGCCTAAAAATCATGCCGATTTCAACTTTTGTCGATAATATCGTTCATCCCTAATGGTGACGTTACAGACAGCCCAGGAAGTGCTGTCTGGCAGAAGACGGTAACGGCACGATCATGCCGTTACTGCACAGAGAGCAGGTAGGAGGAGCTCCCTCCTTCTGCTTGCGACTTAGCTTTGACGATCTTAATAAATTGTCGGAGCTAAGGGGTTAATCACCTGTGGCCGGAGCTCACTCCGGCTGTGGGTGATGCGGCATGAAGCCACCGATAATATACCAATGGTCTCATGTCGCGAACGTGCAGGGCTCGCTTGTAAGCCCACACGATCGCCAGGATGTACCCATATGTCCATTTGCCCGAAGGGGTTGACCAGGTCCTCCTGGGTAGTTCTGGGCTGATTCCTGACCTTTCTCAGAATCTTTCTTTCTCCACGAGGGGAGATCTTGCATGGAGTCCTAGACCAAGGAAGAATGACAATCATCTTTTGTTTCTTCCATTTTCTAATAATTGCTCCAACAGTTGTTGCCTTCTCATCAAGCTGCTTACCTATTGTCCTGCAGCCCATTGCAGCCTTATGTAGGTCTACAATTTTGTTCATCGTGTCCATACACAGCTCTTTGGTCTTGATCATAGTGGAGAGGTTGGAGTGTGATTGATTGTGTGTGTGGACAGGTGTCTATTATACCGGTCACAAGTTCAAACAGATTCAGGTAACGAGTACAGAGTAGGACGGCTTCTTAAAAAAAAAAAAAAAAAAAACAAGTCTGTGAGAGCCGGAATTCTTGCTTTTTTGTAGGTGATCAAATACTTATTTCATGCAATAGAATGCAAACTAATTATTTAAAAATCATGTGATCTTCTGGATTCTTTTTAGATTCTGTTTCTCACAGTTGAAGTGTAACTACAATAAAATTACAGACCTCTTCATTCTTTGTATGTGGGAAAACATGCAGAATCGCCAATTTATCAAATACTTATTTTTCCAACTATATATAGCAAAAATAGACTTGACACATAAAACACCACAATAACACAAAAAAATGCTTTCAATGGCTTCCGTAATGATTAAAGAGCAGATAACAAGGAAAGCTGTGATACCACCATTAAACGGGTAGTCCTATTCCGGAAAATTCTCTTCGCCAGCTGCTCATTGCTATTTGAATTTCCCGAAATGGGACTACCCCTTTAAGTTAAATTTTGCTGTATCTGTAACTTTACAATTGAAAGTCCTTGTAATATATTTGGTAGGGTGAATATATTCTACAAAATCACAAATGTCAGATGAATAATTGTTTAAATCAAAGGCCTAAATAGTTTCAATAGACAAATATGTGAAAGGGCCACTATCTACTATAGGCATTTATAATACTGGTGGCTTCTGTGACTTTGCCTTTGGGCCCTTCCAGCAAACATGGCCTGGCATACATATTTAGTTACCACTGATGGTTCTAAGCACTGGATGTTAAATTTAATATGGATAAGGACACCCAAGAACATGTTCTGCTTCAGTATTTTTCACTTTCAATGAGAAATTCTTATCTCATTTATTTCTTTGATACAAGCTGGATAAAGTACTTCTTTGAAACAGACAGATAAACAAAATTCAGCACATACTGGATACACGAAGAATGTGATAAGTATATTGGACCCAGTATTAAAATTGCTGTGTTAATTGAAAGGACAGACATTCCAGTGGATTAATTATTTGCTTCAGGGCAGATTCTATACTGTGGGAATGACTGTGCACTCAAGCAGCCACATTGCACTAATTATAAATGTTTGTTTTGTAAATGTGATAGTGATGGCCCATTTGCTTCTTTTACTTAGTTCCCTTGAGTATGTGTCTGTCTTATTCCATGTTGAAGTTGCAAGTTTAGTGCAATTATGTCCTGATGGATATCTGCTAATACTGACATTGCAAAATTTACATACTTGACCATGCAAGACCTTTTACCATGTTTATGTAGAAAAGAGTCACAATATCTGGACTGACTTGAAGCTACTATTTTGACCAGATTCAAAATTGCCCTTTTATGTTGGATCAAGTTCAATTTTTGGCTTAACAAGGCAGACAAAAATGCACCAAAATATCACAGTGTGAGTGATTCTGAAAGGCGCAGGAGAGCAATACAGTGGTTTGCCTTCCCACCATTACCGCCTCAGGTGTGGATGTACCATTAAATGTATCGATCATAAGTAAAACTGCAGTGCAGGACTGAATTCAAACATAAATTTTAAAGAATGTAATGAGTTGAAAAGTTATTTTAAAATTTTTGTAAATAGGGAATAGAGCTCACAGTAGAGCTCTATTCCCTATTTACAAATATTTTAAAATAACTTTTCAACTCATTACATTCTTTAAAATTTATGTTTGAATTCAGTCCTGCACTGCAGTTTTACTTATGATATAACTTTATCCTGGCTGTATGGGCCACTATTTAGGATTGCTGGTCTTTTGCTACTAATCTTATAAATGTGTCTCTAAGCTTCCTAAAGTGGTGATGGCAGCCGGAATTTTATTATTAAACTCCAGATGGAGCTCTGACTCATATATTTTACAAAAGTGAATACACCCCTCACTATTTTGTAAATATTATGGGCCACATGTATGAAACTCTTTAGGTCTAAAACTCACAATTTTGCCCATAGTAACCTATGAGTCATCATCTCAACCACTGGTTCAACCTATAAGAGCAGAGAGAGGTGGTCAGTAACTATGGAAACTGGTTTGCAAAAGCAGGAAAAAAATTTTTCAATGTATTTGGTAATAGTATTTATTTACATTTGCCTTCATATTTAAGGCTAATCAATGTAGTGAGAATACCCCTTTAAGAGGTACACTACATAACATGGTTGTAACGGTCAGTGGTAGTGGATCCTCTGGACCACCACAAATTATGGTATAAGCCACGCCAGGGAGCGGAGTCTAAGTAGGTCCGGTTTTCACCAGAGCCCGCCGCAAAGCGGGATGGCCTTGCTGCGGCGGATTGCTGCCAGGTCGCTACCCCTAACGTGACTTGCTTATGGTGGCAGCCGAGGTGTTGCGCAGTACAGAATCGTGAAGCAGGCTCGTAGTCGGGGACAGGCAGAAGGTCAGGACAGGCGGCAATGGTTCGTAGTCGGGGACAGGCAGAAGGTCAGGACAGGCTAATGGTTCGTGGTCGGGGGACGGAGGCACAGTAGACAAACAAGATACTCAGGAACGCTTCCTCTCAAGGCACAGGGCACTATCGATTCGGCAAATTTACTGGTAAGGGGCAATCAATCATCGGCGCTCTGTCCCTTTAAATTTGGCTGCAGTACCGCACGCGCCTTAGGGGACGAACGCGCGCCTGGCCAGCCATTGGAGCGCACGCCTGGCCCAGAACAGGAGCGTGGTGAGGTAAGTGCCGGCCAGGGAAGGACACTGCGGGCTGCGGGGACGGAGCTGCGGCATTGCCCGCTCCCGGAGCTGCAGCAGAGGTGCGGGTGCGCCCGCGGCCAGGCACAGTGGCCGCGGGTGCACCCATAACAGTACCCCCCCTTCGGCCTAACCCTCCTCCCAGCCCGTAGAAATCTAGTCAAAAGACCCCGGTCCAGGATGTTCTCCACCGGCTCCCAAGACCTCTCCTCAGGACCAAGCCCCTTCCAATCGACCAAGAAAAATCGTTTCCCCCTAACCGTCTTCATGGCCAAAATTTCCTTGACGGTAAAAACATTGGTGGAGTCAGCTACGGGAGACGGGGGAACCACCGACCGGGCAAACCGCTTAAGGATGACCGATTTCAAGAGGGGAAACGTGGAAGGAGTTTGGGATGCGCATAGTTGGAGGGAGCCGGAGTTTGTAGGCCACAGGATTGATGCGCCTCAGGACTTCAAAGGGACCTAAAAAACGGGGACCCAGCTTGTAGCTAGGGATTTTAAAACGGATATATCTGGCAGACAGCCATACCCTATCCCCCTGAACAAAGGAAGAAGGGGGTCTTCTCTTCTTGTCCGCTTGGGTCTTCATACGGGCAGAGGCCTGAAGCAGAGACTGGCGCGTCTCCCTCCAGACGGCGGATAGGTCGCGGACCAGATTATCCACAGCAAATACGTCTTCCCCGGGGGTACCCCTTGGAGGTTAGTGGGAGCCACGGAAAACAGACGTTCCGGAGGTACGATATGTTGTGGAGCAACCTCTTCTTCCCCACTAACATTGAAGGCACGAGAAAGGGCATCGGCCTTGACGTTCTTTTCTGCCGGGCGGAAATGGATAATGTAGTTAAACCGGGCAAAGAACAGAGACCACCTCGCTTGACGAGGGTTCAGACGTTGCGCTGTCTGGAGATAGAGGAGATTTTTGTGGTCTGTGAAGATATTCACAGGGAAACGATCACCCTCCAGGAGGTGGTGCCATTCCTCCAGAGCAAGCTTAATGGCTAAAAGTTCCCGATCCCCGATGGTATAGTTCCTCTCTGTCGGTGACAAGGTCCTGGAAAAAAACCCACAGGTCTTGCCCTTGGGCCCCTTTTGGGTGAGCAGCGCTCCAGCCCCTATGGAAGAGGCATCGACTTCTAAAAAGAAGGGTTTCTCGGAATCTGGCCGGGATAACACAGGTGCGGAGGCGAATGCTGCCTTCAACCCGGAAAAGGCTTCTTCAGTGGCCGGAGGCCACAGTTTCGGGTTGGCATGTTTTTTACTGAGAGCCACAATTGGTGCTACCAACGTCGAGAAATGCAGGATAAACTGTCGGTAATAATTGGCAAAGCCCAAGAAGCGTTGTATGGCCCGAAGGCCAACGGGTCGGCGCCACTGTAGTACGGCAGAGAGTTTGGTGGGGTCCATCCGCAGACCATTATCAGAGATTATGTAGCCGAGGAAAGGAAAGCTTGTCTGGTGGAATAGGCACTTTTCCAGTTTAGCGTAGGCGTTTCAGGACCTGGCGCACATGCGACTGCTGGGATCCCAGATCGGGTGAGAATACCAGGATGTCATCCAAGTAGACCACTCGTAGCCAGGGACAGGCAAAAGGTCAGGACATGCGGCAATGGTTCATAGTCGGGGACAGGCAGAAGGTCAGGACAGACGGCAATGGTTTGTGGTTAAGGGACGGAGGCAGAAGGTACGGTACACAGTAGACAAACAAGATACTCAGGAACGCTTCCTCTCAAGGCACAGGGCACTATCGATTCAGCAAGTTTACTGGGAAGGGGCAGGACTTAAATAGGATCAGCGCCCGATGAAACCAAACATCGGCGCGCTGTCCCTTTAAATTTGGCGCCCGGCCCGGAACAGGAGCGTGGTGAGGTAAGTGCCGGCCAGGGAATAACGCTGCGGGCTGTGGGGACGGAGCTGTGGCATTGCCCGCTGCCGGAGCCGCAGCAGAGGTGCGGGTGCGCCCACGGCCAGGCACGGGGGCCGCGGATGCACCCGTAACAATGGTTACATCATCCAGAAACAGAATCCTGGTATTATCAATACACCTAACATTGTACTGTTGTTTAATCGTCGAACCACTTAGCTAAACGAAATATAACACTGACATCTGTATAACCCTCTCAAGTTCCTGTCCACCTCACAGAAGCCATACCCCAGGTCTGTTTTAGCTATCTATTCATCTTCTATATTTTTCTCCCTCAGCTCAGGTCCTATTGCTCAGAGGCCTTTTTATCTCCAGTTATCCCAGAAACTACTATCAAAGGTTTTAGTTCTTTTCTACTAAGGCCCTTTAAGGATGAAACTGGTCAATCTAGTTCCCTCAAGTTTAAACTCAGTACCATTCACCCCTCCTTCACTCTCTCCATATCATCTCCACAACCATCCCAGAAACCTCCAGATCCGCCATACCTAGGCTTAGCGTACACACATTCTTTAGTACTTCATTAGTGACTTGCACGGCACACTGCATAGCTTCTTTATAGCAAATCTCACTAGCCCTGTCTTTAAAGCACTCACTTGATAGGTCACAGTCTGCTGTTGTGACAACCATGCACTGTTCACCAAAGCAGCCAAATTCCTTCTCCTGAGAGTTTCATTTTAAAGACATTTTTCTCAGGTTCTTCATCACACCTCAAGCTTCTAGCCCACTGCCATTCTTTCCAATGGGCAAGCCTCTCTGTCCACAAACACTCCTGATGTTCTAGTCTGCACTGACTTTCACACCACAATCTTCTAAGGTGGAGCAAGCTCCGGGCTTCTGCACAGGTCAACAACAGCTTCAATACGCACTGCATGTGAACCATCACTCTCTCCCATTTGTTGCCAAACCTCCCTTTGTATCTCCTATGAACTGTATCTTCTAGCATCTACTTATCACAGCATGCTAGCATGGCACATTGGCATTACCGGTCACATCTTTCTGGTAACACCAGGCTCTTCCTGTGCCTATTCAAATATCCATACCTATCCCTGTAAATGATAACCAAGAAACTGAGGCCACTGGGTTTTTGATGGGTGATGCTGACTTGGCTAAATATCCCTTTTGCTTTCCAAAGACCCAGTGGGTCAAAAGCAAATTGAGAATTTGTTACATCCAATCGAGGGTGCCTGAGCTTCCCATAATGCCTTGTGATGTGCAGATGCTTCGTGGAGTACAAAAGGCAATTTCGAATCTCCACACGCCTATATGGCGCTCTCCCTAAGGAGAGATCTTCCCTTTCTGAACCGTAGAAGAAGAAAATTCCAAACGCCCAATTTGTGTTTTTTTCATATCCTCAAAACATTGGAATAAAAAGTGATCAAAAAGTTGCATCTATCTCAAAATGGTACCAATAAGAACTACACTACAGCCCACACTTTTTGCTTCAAATTTTTTTTCACTATTTTCACCTCTAAAACCTAGGTGTGTCTTGTGGTCCGGTGCATCTTATAGTCCAAAAAATATAGTATTTATTGTATATACAGTCACAATTGCACATATATACAAAGCAAATTCAATTATAGCTCTTAGCAGTCTATCAGATAACATATCAGTTCTTTTAAAATCAGGCAACCAGTAACAAAGAATGCATCTGTAATGCATAAGATGAAAGAAGTGTGAGTAAAGGCTTCATCCCTTTACAAGTGACAGAATTTTAGAAAGATGACCATAACCTCAAACACCTGTCCTATATATGCAATACATAACGTAGGATTTATTTTCTATGACACTGCATTCACCTAGTTAAATGTATGCATTTAATCCACAGCTTGTTTAATGGCCAAGAAACTTCTGGCTTGAAATCACATGTACATTGCTTGAATGTGGAATGATTACTGGAAAAATGCTAAACACATGCATGTACTATAGAGATAACATCTGCTTAAAACATCCTATAGTCATAATGTAATTCTAGTAGAAGCACAGTATTGCTTGAGGTGTTTAGGGCTTAATGACAGGGGTTAGTTTGGGTCACATTGGCATAAATAGTTGAATTTTTGCTTAACTATTTTCTCAAATGTTTTTCAGGTCTTTTTCCTTTTCCTAGTACTTAGCAAGGGATAAGATAAAAGAGCCAATGATGCAAACTAATACACCAAGTTGTGGGTTTGACATATTGGGACTAGAGATGGGCGAATATCTAAAAAATTTGATTCGGTGACTTCGCCGAATGTTCCGACAAAATTTGTTTTGGTCCGAATTACTTTGGGACGAATCGCGTTAAAAAACAGCTATTTCCAGGCTGTACATAGACTGCAGGGTGATTTATAACTTTGTGCCATGCTTAAATATGCAGAGGGAGCTTGGTTTGGTCTTCATATAATGTTGTATTTTAGTATGACACGCACATGACTGCCGCCGCTCTTAGAATCGCTTCACTATAAAATTCCCTAGGCACTTAAGAGGGCAAAACTGACCAAAAAACTGAAGGGGGAATGTAGCCTGATAAAGTCATGGCAGCGACAGCTGGAAAAAAAACAAGCTGAGGGCTCAGGTGGCAACATTAGTGACAGAGTGTGGAGGTGATGGCGGCAGCCACAGCAGCATGAGGTCAGAGAGTGGCACAATGACATTCTGGAGGTGGCAAAAACAGGACTAGGCCACAGAGTGGCACAATGACAGAGAGTGGAGGTGACGGCAGCAACAGCATGAGGTCAGAGAGTGGCACAATGACACAGTGTGGAGTTAACGGCATCAACAGCAGCAACAGCATGAGGTCAGAGAGTGGAACAATGTGGGCTCAGGTGGCAACATTAGTGACAGAGTGTGGAGGTGACGGCGGCAGCCACAGCAGCATGAGGTCAGAGAGTGGCACAATGACACAGTGTGTAGGCACGGCAGCAGCCACAGCAGCAGCATGAGGTCAGACAGTGGCACAATGACATTCTGGAGGGTGCAAAACAGTAGTAGGCCACAGAGGGGCACAATGACAGAGAGTGGAGGTGAGGGCAGCAACAGCATGAGGTCAGAGAGTGGAACAAAGACATTCTGGAGGTGGCAAAAAACAGGAGTAGGCCAAAGAGTGGCACAATGACACAGTGGGGAGGGCATGGCAGCAGCCACACAGCAGCAGCATGAGGTCAGGCAGTGGCACAAAAAACATTCGGAGGGGCAAAACAGTAGTAGGCCACAGAGTGCACAATGACAGAGAGTGGAGGTGATGGCAGCAGCAGCATGAAGTCAGACAGTGGCACAAGGACACAGTGTGGAGTTGACGGCATCAACAGCAGCAGCAGCATGAAGTCAGACAGTGGCACAATGACATTCTGGAGGTGGTAAAAACAGGAGTAGGCCAAAGAGTGGCACAAGGACACAGTGTGGAGTTGACGGCATCAACAGTAGCAGCAGCATGAGGTCAGACAGTGGCACAAGGACATTCGGGAGGTGGCAAAACAGTAGTAGGCCACAGAGTGGCACATGACAGAGAGTGGAGGTGACGGCAGGAGCAACAGCATGAGGTGAGAGAGTGGCACAATGACATGGTGTGGAGGTGACCGCAGCAGCCACAACAGCAGCAGCAGCATGAGGTCAGAGAATGGCACAATGACAGAGTGTGGAGGTGGGTGGCAATACCAGTCCCTGGTAAAGATGGTGGTAGGCAGATGGAGAAACTGTCACAGATTTTGTGGCATCAGACGGGTGGCGGCATCAGAATAATGGTGAAGGGAGGTAGTTTTTACCCCAGACTCATTCTCAAAATTTGGTTTAGGCGTCATGGCTGATGTATTCGATGCCTAAGGCATTGGTGTGTGGGAAAACCTGGCCAATCCACGCCTGATTCATCTTGACAAAGGTCAGTCGTTTCACATTTCCCGTGGACAAGCGGGTTCTCCTTGGGGTAACAATGGCCCCCGCCGCACTGAACACCCGCACTGATGACACACTACTGGCCGGGCAGGACAGCTTCTCCACTGCAAACTCCCGGGAAGTTGCGGCCACAAATCCAGTTTGGCTGCCTAGTAGTCCAACGGATCTTCTAACTGGGGTGGCAGAGTACATCTGGACCGGGAGATGATGGCAAAGAGAAACAGTTCCCTTCTGCAGAGGTGGTGCAGCCTTGACTGGCTGCAATGGCATGTGTGCCACTGGGCGCTGCTGCTGCGACGGCGGCAGGATGGACCACCACATCTGAGCCACGTTTCTCCCAGGCCACCGGATGGTGACGCTGCATGTGTTGACACAGGGCCGTGGTGCCAACGTTAGCTCCCTTGCCACGCTTCACTTTCTGCCCACAGATTCTACATATACCAATATTCAACTCCTCCGGTGTCTTAGCAAAGAACTGCCACACCACTGATTATCTGATTTCACCGCCAACGCTCCGCACTGAGTGACTACTGCTGCCGCTGCCTCGCTGAGCCCCTGTACCGCTACTTTCTTGGACCTGCTAAGCGGGTTTTCTACCCCGTGGGCGCTTGGATCCCGACCTGACACTGCTGCTACCCTGCTGGCTCACGGCCACACAACCCACTTGCTGGCTGCCCAACTGCCTGACGCGCAAGCTGACGCCCTCATCTCCTGACGATGATGAAGCCCTTGCTTCACCCAGCTCCCAAGTGCGGTCGGCTACATCATCATCAATTTGTGTTTCATCGTCACTGCTGTCCTCATCACCGGTCTTGGTATGCAGAGGCTGACTCCTCACAACATGACCTCCCATGCCACTTTCCACATCTATACTTTGCCGTCTACTGCAGGAAGTAGGGGATATTGGCCCCATTTCTTCGCTGCCAAGTAGCTGCTGACTGCCCTCCTCAAATTGTTCATCCTCGCTATATAGTGGCGCTGAGCCCAGACCACATAGTAGATCTCTGGCTGAGGGAACCGGATGGGACAGAGGCGGGTTAAGGACAGGTGAGGCCGCTGACCCGCTCCCGGGTCATGCCAACTAAGGGTTGTGTCTGATGTTCCCACGACTCTTGGCTGGGGTTGTTAGATGTCATCTGGGAGGAAGTGGATGACCTAGTCAACCAATCAAGAACCCTTGGGTTGCTGGTCAGCACACGGCCGCTAGATGACAGCGGCAGTTGTGGCCTCACCGAGTGACCCCTGCTGCGACGTCCCCTTGCTGTGCTGCGACCTGGGCCTGCTCCAGGAATGTTTGTGCCACTCCCACTCGCAGGTGAAGAGCCTGCCACCTCTCGTGTCTGACATACTGTTTGTTCTAAAATGTACAGACACTGTTTGATGAAGATATCTGTATATGATAAATACACACCCTGTATTTGACTCCAAATGAACCCAGTAACAAGCTTGGGTAACCATTGGATATAAATTGCGCTCCACAAATGGCCAGGAAAAATTGACTTGTATGTGCAGTTTAAAAACACTGTGTATGGGGGGCGTGGTTTGGTCAGGGGGGCGTGGTTTGGTCATGGAAGCGTGAGGCCGCATCTTAACAGGGCTCCGTTAAGAAACTTCACTTTCTGGCTCGCTCACACTCCTAACCATGGGGAAACCCTCCAAAAGACGAGGCATCAAGCCCCAGGCTCACCCCTCCTCATCCCGGGGTGATATCGGGTCCTATCTCCTGCGCCCGGTGGCAATCTCCCCGGTGAACCCGGCCCGCGGACCTGTGCAAGATGGCGGCGGCGGCGCCACGTGCTCAGAGCCGCCGCATACAGGAGCGCACTGCACCCCTCAAGACCGGTACCCGCCGCAACTGCCGAGGGACTCACCCGACTCCCTGACCAAAAAATAAAAAAAAGGGGGGGGGGGGGGGGGGGGGGGGGGGGGGGGATATAATATATATGGGGGGGGAAAGAATGTGGGGGGGGGGGGGTGGGGGGATAATATATTATAAAATTTTGCAAATTTAAAAAATTATTATTATTATTTTTATAATAAATTGGGTTTTTTTTTTTTTTTTTGTTGGTGTAGTGGTTTTTGGTTATTTTTTTTTTGTTTTGGGTTTTTTGTTTTTTTTTTTTTTTTTTTGGGGGGTTGTTTGTTTTTTTTTTTCTTGGGGGGGGGTTTTTTTTTTGGTTTTGTTTTTTTTTTTTGTTGGTGTGGGGTGTTTTTTTGGTTTGGTTTTTTTTTTTTTTTTTTTTTTTTTTTTTTTGTTTGTTTTTTTTTGGGGGGGGGTGTTTTTGGTGGATTTTTTTTTTGTTTTTTGGGGTTTGTTTTTTTTTTTTTTTTTTTTTTTTTTAGTTGATGAAAAAGAAGATTTAGAAAAAATATAATATATTAGAAGAAGTTATATAAATAGTATGATTAAGAAATATTATATGTATAATAATTATTTTAAGTTATAAAGACTGTAGCCATTAATTAAAACATATTTACCGCCGTATTACCCCAAGTAAGACAGATTACAAGCTACTCCACACTGTTCAGCAAGCGCAGGACAGCCCACCCGCTACCCTGCAAGTTCCATCAGCCTCTTCTCTCCTCACATATACAGGTACACCAGCTGGGGACTATACCCTCCTATAGACATGGACACTGCTCTGCCATCACCTGCAGCACTACAAGGACTCCTTGCGTCCACCCACAATTTATCCCCATACCCTAGCCCCTTCTGCCCCTAGGTTGTCCTGCAGGACATCTGGGTGCCACTTCAGCGCCTCCACTCATATGGAGTCTCCTGTGCCTCTCCTCTCAAGTGCCTTGGCCCTCGCTAACCAGTGCTGCAGCACTCCCGGGCCTTGGTCACGCTGCCGGCTCCCTCTCATACAGGGACACTATCTCCCTCTACCACCACTTAACGAGCCTGAAATGCAGTGTACAACAGAATGCTTTCTCCACCACCAATGTCAGTCCTGCCACCCGTTACTGCACACCTTAACGCGTGGCACACAAATCCTTCACCGGTGTCAATGCCGTCGCCACAGTGGTCTACCGGATCGCCATGGGGGGAACAACCACAGCCCTTCCGGAACAACCAGGGGTTCAACGCATTTTCCCTCCTATATCGCAGGTTTCCCCCCCAAATGCGTGGCCTTCTCCCCAAACTCAGATGTTTAATACCTCTCGGGGGTCTCCCCTTTATTGCCCAATTGTCCAGGAGGGGTTTCCCCAGATGAATTTGTTCCCCCTCCGGGCCCACCCTCTGCCGCCCCCTGCTCCCGGGTATCCTACCAAGTTTCTTCCCACCACCCAAACTCCCCAAACTCTCCCCTGATGACAGCCCGACACCTTGCCGACCTACGCCAAGCGCTGAAAAACGCTGCTGTCTAAAAGCGGCACTCCCACTAGCTGGGCAATATTTTACGAGTGCAAGCGGGAATTGGGGTTTTTTCAGAAAGGAACAAACCTGGGGCAAAAAACCCCAAAATTGTCCACTCTTAATAAAACCCGGGAGTCAGCCGTGGCCTCTATTCAAGCCTTCAATCAAACTACGGGGTCATCAGTCCACCCAGTTTTAAAATGCGCTTCAACAGAAATTAGACGACCTGGAAAACAGGGCCGTCGCAACAATATAAGGATCCGGGGCCTTACCCGAAACTGTTTTTGCCCCGCGGGCATTCAATTGTTTCCCAAAATTTCAATATTCCCCAACCACCCCTGGGGGGGCCCCCCTACCACATTCAAAGGATTTGGGCAAAGGGAATAGGGCATTGCGCCCCCCCTAACCTGGAAACCGAAAAGCCCCAGGGGTGTAATTTGTAGAATAAATTTCTAACCCAAATTAAAGAAGACCCTCCAAGGAGAGCCCCGGGAGAAACGGGCGATCCGGTATATTTATTCGCCCATAAAATATTGCGGAGGGTCTCTCCGACAAAACCCAAACTCAAAGGGCCCGCCTTTAAAACCCCCATTTCAGGTGTAAGGAACGGGAAACCCTTCCATACAGATGGGATTCCCCCTTTTCCCTCATTGTCCCCAAGGGGCACTTTGACTTTTTCTCTTCGCTCCCCCACGCGGGCCCGTCCTTTCTTCAGGACTTGAACATTCAAACTCTGGTCCTCCCACCCTGGCCCACTTTCACTCCTCTGCCTGCTGGGCCCACGTCTACTACAGCTGGACCACTGCCGCCAAGAAGATTGCGCAGAAGACGTTATCCGGCGGACTCATCGCCTTCTTCCAACCCAACTTGAACCCTTGCAGTGGACTTTGCTCGGGTTTTGGTATCCTATTTTGGTAATGTAATTTATGGCCTCTGTTACTCTGTCAGACCACTAGATGGCGACATGTTTCTACAGAATTAAGGTTGTTTGAGATTTTTCCTCTAAATACTTTATACTATGTTATCATTGTTACATGCTTATGTCGCCATCAGGATCTCTTTGTGACCCTTTGCTCTCTCGCATTGTACTATACTCTATTGTGGTGGGTCGATTTCGACTCCTTCATGTTTTCGATAGAGGCCTCCCCTCTTTTATTGATTGTTGCAATGCCGTGTGGGCATGTGAGCCTGCCATCTTGATTATATTCTATCAGTTCTACGGAGCCCAACTATGTGATTTCTGTGCTTTTCTATTCACTTTCTTTTATCCCCCCCAATAGGATTTAGTCCCGATATAGGCTTAATTGTCAGTCTAGGGACTACGGACTCTACATAGTCAAAACTTTAGTTCCAGCCGCGGGCTGCTGCTGTGCCTGCTTTTTGGTGCTCTCCCTCCCTTGCCCCCCCTAGTTTCTTAGCCTCTCTCCCCCTCCCCCCCCCCCTTTTTTTTTTTTTTTTTTTTTGTTTTGTGTGTGTGTGTTTGGTGGTCTTTTTATTTCTTTAAATGATGTCTAACTTAACAGTGGCCTCTTTTAATGCAAAGGGCCTTAACATACCTGAGAAAAGGGCCCAGGTTTTGTACCATTTCCACAAACGTAAGGTTCAGATAGTCTTCTTTCAAGAAACCCACTTCAAGATAGGTCATGCCCCGGCGTTGCAAAACAAATATTATACCAACTGGTTATTTGCCAACAATCCTAGTCCAGAATCCAGGGAGTGGGCTATTGCCCTGCATAAATCCTTGGCGCATCGTGTTCGGTTGACTCTGCCGAGTGATCCCCCGTGGCTCGTACCTCATGCCGTATCTCTGTCTGCTGATCGAGGGTCATGATTTGATTCACCCTAGTTAACGTATATGCCCCTAAACCAGGGAAAGTAGCTTTTTTTTTCGGAAGATGACGATATTCTGACCCCTATAGTGAAAGGTACTGTTGTTTTTGGCGAGATTTTAATTTTGACCCTGAACCCCCACTCTAACAATTTCAATCAAGGTAAATCTGCCCTCTCTCCTACAATCCTAAAACAGGTTAGGAAGGCCCGTCCTGCAACTTGTTCCAGCTCAGAGATGCCTGGCGCCGCTTCAACCACCCCTCATGATAGGACTTCTCGTTCTTCTCAGCGCCGCATAACTCCTATAAGTCGCTAGACTATATTTAATGGTCTCACATAGTGCCCTTCCGTGTTGTCGCACCACTTTATCCCTTGGGCCAAGCATCCTTTGGTCGGAATCATCGCACCTATTTACACTGCGGCTTTCTGTTCCATCGATCTCGCGGCCGTCGGTGGTCGATGGCGCCTAAGAATGCTCTGCTCCTGGATACTGTATGTGTCTCTGACCTATCTCAATCTAATGAGCACATCCAGTTGATCAATCCCAATAGTACATCATCTCCATGTGTGAAATGGGAAGCACTCAAGTGTGTGTTCAGAGCTCTTTGATCAGGCACGGGCGCGAGAATGAAAAGGGATAGGGCTCTCAAAATTTGCAAGCGGCGCTGCGGCGGGTGGAAGTCTTGAAACCAAACAAAAACACTTTGAACCCCGAAGTGTTTAGCAACCTTCTTGCTGCAAGCTGGAATGAAAGCAGCATTTAGAATTCTCCTTGGAAACGATTCTTTGCAGACTTCCGTAAGTAACTTCTATGAATATGGCAATAAAACAGGCCGTATGCTGGCAAGAGCGTACGCGCCAACCGAGCATTACTAGTCCCATATCCCCTGCATTAAAAATCGGCTACTGGGGCCCTTGGTTCACACTACCGCTCGAAATTATAAAAAATGCCTTTCACTCTTCTACTCTACTCTGCTATACAATATACCAACCTTCCCTGGCTCCCCTGAAGGGACGTCTCAATACGAACCTGTCCTTCAAAATACCGGAAGTCTGCATTTCTGAATTGGAGGCTCCTTTTCACTAAACAGAGCTCTCTCTGGTTATCAAAAGTCTACCAGAGGGAAAAGTCCAGGTCCAGACGGTTTTCACGAGCAAATTTTATATAGGGTTGTTCCAGGATTCCCATGCCCTACAAATGCAGAAGCTTTCAATTTTATCTCCTGCAGACAATTTCTTTCCCAGCCCAATCATCCCCGGGGCCCATATCGCGGTTACCCTAAACCGGGTAAGACCCCACAGCCAGTGGCAGTTATAGCCATTTCCTTACTAAATGTGGACATCCATATAAATGCCAAGTTACTGGCATAACAGCTGAACCCGCTACTTCCGCGAGCCTGATTCCCCGGTTTGTACCAGTGGGATTAGTTCCGGGTAGGGAGGCCCGCGACATTAACAACCCTAGAAACGCTTGACAACATCCACCGCGCCCCGCTGCCCAGGGAACTCCCTGATGTGACCTGTCCTCTGACGCCGAGAAGCCTTTGATAGGATCTATCTTGGCCCTGGGGCTCCCTGTTGTCCACCCTCCGTCGTCCTAGGGATGTGGCCTCTCTTCTCTGTTCAAGATAAGGCCCTCTACCAATTCTCCTTCTGCTGCGTCAGCTCCAAATCAATGGCTCCCTCTCAGGATCCCTTTAAGCCATTCATAACGGCACGAGCAGGCTGCCCACTTTCGCCTCTCCTAATATGTTTTTGGTGATGGAGAACTTGCTGGCTGCCATTTTTCGCTCCAAATCGGATATTAGGGTTCTCTCCGTCGAGGGGCATGAATAAAAACGGTTCTGCTTTCGCGGATGACCTTCTGCATTATATAACTGACCCATTGACATCTATGCGCGTTGATGGTCCGAGTTTGGAGCGTTTTTGGTTTCCTGTCCAAATTTAAAGTTAATAATGTATCCATATCGGAAGACCTTGACATTGGTCTCGCCTCCGGGTGTACTTCAAAGCTGCACCTCCTACCCATCTCGTGTGGGCCCCCCGCAGGTTTATCACCTACCTAGGCATTAAAATTCCCAGGGACTTTGGCCAAACTTTTTCTTTCTGAAATTATGGGGGGGGGGGAGTACTCTATTTTTCGAAGGATCTCTCGATTTAGATAGTTGGGGGAAACTAAGTTCTCCTTGGTTTGGAATGGTGAACATCCTTAAAATGTCAATCCTCCCCCGACGTACTGTACCTTCTCCAAACCATACTATCTATATTCCTAACTCGTTCTGAAAGAGAGTCCAAGTATATTTACCAAGTTCATTTGGTCCTCACATCGACGAGACTTGCTTACTCCCTGTTAACAAGCAAAAAAGTGTTGGGGTTTGGCCTACCGGACTGCAAAGAAATAATATATGGCGGCGGCCTACTCTCGGGTTCGGACTGGAGTGCCGCGGGAGGTCTGTAAACTTTTGACTCCAGTTGGCTAGCGCGGTTTTATTTTCCTTGTCTTTTTGGCCTCGCTCCCTTGGATCTGGACTCAATCCCTGGTTGACAGGTATCCAACCTCATTTACCGGACCCTTCTAACACTCTCCACGATCCTCACTTCAAATTCTCCTAATCACATCCTATTGACCGAACTGGACCGTTACTAACCTTAGTTGATCTAATCCTCCTGCATTCCCTCCAGGCCTGGTAAGCTCCCTTTTTCTCGATCCTCTTAAATAAATCGCACATCGCTTCATACTTTGGCACGAGATCTGACATTTTTTCCCCCTCCATCCCTCCCTACGGAAGTCGACGGCGTAATCCCCTCTCTGTCACTTTTCAATATGTCCAACTAACGCCACTTTTTAACTCCCTCAGCAAACCGGGTGATTTGGGGACTCTTTTTCACCCTTTCGACACAAATGTGCCTTCTTCAATAGCACCTCTCCGCGGCATGTCATCTCTTCCATTTACAGGGAATTATCCTCTACCCCACTGGTCCACAATACCATCTGTTTCTGAAGGACTGGGAGGAACGAACTGCATGTATCTTTTTCGCTAGCCCAATGCAAACGCTGCTTCACACCCTTACTTCTAGAGCGTGGATTGCCTCTAGAAGCCTCAGGAAACGTCTTTTTAAAATTCCACTCCAGGTGGTATAGGGTTTCCCCTCCCTTGTGCATAAGTTGGTTCCCTTCTTGCCAGATACTTGCTGTGGAGGTGTGGGCTGGAGAGGTGCGGGCACCATGTACATATCTGTGGGAAATGGTCAGTCATTGGAAGAGTTTCTGGGAGCAATTTTTGACATTATTATAGGGAGTGCTTACCCAGACTTTGGATTTCCTAAGACCCCGGAGGCAGCTTTACTTTTCATGTTTGATTCCACAATTTCGGTCTATAAAAAAACGTTACTCCGCATTTGTTGCAGGGCTGCCAAGACCATCATCCCTAGGCACTGCGTTCCTCGACCCACCTTGCTACTCAGAATTGTGTGCCGAGGTTTCCACATGACCATATGGAGGAAGCTCCTGTGCCTTGCTCTCATGATCAGGTGCAACAGCCTCCATAGGACGATGGACCGCCTTGGCTCACCTTCTTAAACCTCCCCCCGCGTCCTCATTTCTAACATTAGAGACAAACTGTGATTCCTCTGCGGATCCCTCCCCTACGTTTTGAAGTGTTGCCGCCGTAAGTGGCTATAACCGATGTGTGACTGGTGGTTGTCCCCTTTTGTTTTTTTTTTTATTTTATTTTTTTTTTTCCCTTTCTCTCATCTTCCCTCCTCCCTCTTCCCTGTGTTTACGCTGTTCCTCCCTTCATCCCTTACTTATACTGAAAATGCATTCTTGCCATCGCGTATCGATTGTAATGAGTGGGTCTATATATATTATATATATATCTATATATATATATAGTATATATATATATAGATGCCATACTCTTTCGGATTATTACCATATGATATATTAGGTACATTATAGTCCTGTTACACTATCATTTATGCTTTATATGCGTTTTCTAGCTTTCATTGATTGTTTTGTTGTGAATTGTGACACACTTCAACTTTATGTTTCAGGCCTTAGGGCTTCACTTCTTTGCTAATATTGATATATGTTGTGGCATTTTCGGAGATCCCCAAGTCTCCCTGTTTGGCATTTGTTTCTTCTTGGTATAATCATGCCACTCTTTAATAAAGCATCTTTTGAATCATAATTGCCGATATCAACTATCGACCCGATGACGATAGTCAACGTAATCGCTTATCACTATCCATCACCTTATTTCAAGCAAATTCCAAATATTAGTCCTTGGAATGATTGACTTCCAAGGGTTAAAATTTTTAAATAAGCTCAATGATAGAGCGATAAAATTACAGCACTACTGATTGGCAGGGCCTTCGTAACAATATGGCTCACTAGACTGAGCAGTGCAGTTGGACCCTCCCCAATACTTGACATTAACTAACCATAGTACTAGCCATGCCGAAACATGACTCTGCATGAGGTCATGCGCACACCGTTGTTACTATGTTTTCAGCCCAAGTATCCAATGTGAATCCACAGCGATGTCTCTTGTTTTTGCCATGCACATACCGATATCATCACACCTTCTATGTTGGGGCACCATGTTGACGTCTTGTAGGCACCATGCAGCTTACAAGATTGGCAAGGCAGGGAGCAGATGGCTCCGTGTTCCATCATAGTTGCACCACCATTCCTGGGACATACATTCACCTTCTGGAGCCCCTATTTTTGTGGGGTCTATTGGCAACTGCTTTGTGTGACCAATGGATCATAAGCTAACTCTGCTGATTGGAAGTAAAGCCTCTTAAAATCACATCCAACCCAAAAATGAACCTTGAAACATGACTACAAATTAAAGCCAAGCCAGTGGAGCTCCCTGCTCCACCATAGTTGCTCCATCATTCCTGGGACAGACATTCACCTTCTGGAGCCCCTATTTTTGTGGGATCCATGGACAACTGCTTTATGTGACCAATGGATAAGATAACTCTGCTGATTGGAAGTAGAGCCTCTTAAAATCACATCCAGCCCAAAAATGAACCTTGGAACATGACTGCAAATTAAAGCCAAGCCAGTGATGCTCCCTTATCCCCCATAGTTGCTCCACCATTCCTGGGACATACATTCACCTTCTGGAGCCCCTATTTTTGTGGGGTACATGGGCAACTGCTTTGTATGACCAATGGATAATATAACTCTGCTGATTGGAAGTAAAGCCTCTTAAAATCACATCCAACCCAAAAATGAACCTTTAAACATGACTACAAATTAAAGCCAAGCCAGTGATGCTCACTTCTTCACCATAGTTGCTTCACCATTCTTGGGACATACATTCACCTTCTGGAGCCCCTATTTTTGTGGGGTCTATGGGCAACTGCTTTGTGTGACCAATGGATAAGATAACTCTGCTGATTGGAAGTAGAGCCTCTTAAAATCACATCCAACCCAAAAATGAACCTTGAAACATAACTACATATTAAAACCAAGCCAGTGATGCTCCCTTCTCCACCATAGTTGCTCCACCATTCCTGGGACATACATTCACCTTCTGGAGCCCCTATTTTTGTGGGGTCCATGGGCAACTGCTTTGTGTGACCAAAAGGTAACTCTGCTGAATGGAGGTAGGGCCTCTTAAAATCACATCCAACCCAAAAATGAACCTTGAAACATGACTACAAATTAAAACCAAGCCAGTAACTCATCCTTACAGATAGTCCCACCTATAAACAGCTGTTTCATGATGCTTGCACCTCTTCAGTGCAAGACTGGGTAAGAGGCTTTAGATATAGCTTAAAAAAGGAGAGGTTCCTTATTGGGTAGTGAGCACCGTGAAGGTGTATGAACACTTACAAGCCATGAATGCTCCTCTACAAATTAAATATCCATCAAAGCTCAAGAAACTAAAGGTAGGAATCTAGCGCCACATATTGAAAGTGGTGTCCCTTGAAATTATATTCAGCCCATTAGAGCTTTGAGGTATGGGTAGGGAATTAAAGCTACTTAAGGTTTCCTAGGCATTTTCAAGGCTCTTTAATGGGTTAGAATAGGGTTAGATAAAAAAGATTAGGTTTGGGACATGCCCACCCGAATATTTTCCACAAATTGAACCTATACCTTAAAGGCAGGACTGGGACAAGGTATTCTGGTGCCCTAGGCAAACAAGGCATAAAGCACCACCTCCTTCCCCCACCATGGGAAATTCAAGCTACTGCATACCTCATTGTGCCCCCTTCGTGCCTGGGATGAAGTGGTACCCCAGGTGGCGCTTACTTTTGCCTTCCCGTTGTCGTGGCCTTGTGTAAAGCCATTATACATGATGTTATTATATATACTGTCCTATATTTACAGCTCTAATCGCCACATAAATCATCTTCTCCCTTTTAGGCAGCGAAATTGTGGAGAGTGAATTGGAAGATATTCATATCGTGAAGTCACCATTTAAAGTTCTATATACCAAAACCTCTAAACATTTCAAGCCGGGGATGCCTTTTGACCTTATGGTAGGTGACCCTTTTTAATACATGTTATGCATGAAAATACATGATGGCTAAAAACCTATGGGTGTGAAGATCCATTAATGCACACCTCACCATAACATATCCAAACTGCATATCCTGTTATCTTACATATCCCTTATATTTCCATTATCTTACCATAGCAGAGCCCCATTATTATCCCACAACCAGAAACCCTAAAGGTACCCAATGTGGTGCAGTTGAAAAAAGCAACCCATAGTGCAAAAAAGAAACACTGATATAGCCACATTGATAAAAGTAATAAAAAGTAATGGTCTAGAACTACATTACTGGAAAAAATGTAGAAGAAATGCATGGCTCTTAAAGGGGTTGTCTCACTACATTGCTTCATCTCACCTCAGTCCTGTTTTCTTGGTTCCACTTTGAACGTGTTTACTGGCTTCTACTAGGCTGCAGTAGAATCCAGGTCTGTAGCTATAGCAACCAGTGCTGGCAGCCTATCAGGAGAGATCAAACAGTTCTGTAGCTATAGAGACCTGAGGAGCTGATGCAGCCCATACAAGAGGGGATATCTAGGAATAGGTAGGACTCTGGTAATGGACACATATTGCAAAGTGACTTGTTTTTGCAAGATCTTTAACATAAAAAGCAGCAATCCCTGTAGTGAGACAACCCCTTTAAGGCCCACAATAGGGATTTTCCAGAAGTTCAATATTTATAGCCTATTTTTATGATAGTCTTCTGTCAAATCAATTTGTTATGGGTCTAACTTCTGACACCCCCATTATCAGATAATTAAATGTGCCACAAGGACAAATTGTTTGCCTGACACAGCATTGTACATTAGGATAGGCTGTGCACATTTATTATGGGAACAAAAGAGTTATTCTCACCACATTGATTAGCTGTAAATCTGTAGGTAATAAGGTTCATTACTAAATACGTTGCTGTTCTTATTTTGCTTCATTTCAGAGCAGTTCTTATTTCCTGCTTTTCTACAAATGCTTTCCTAGGTAACATACCACCTCTCTCTGCTCTAGCAGCCCTGACTAGGATGGTGACATCACTTCCTGCTGTGTCTTATCAGCAGCACAGGAGCTTTTTTATGTTTCTTACTGTCAAACTTTAAACCGTTAGAGCTCTGTGGCCTTGTGCCCTGCTATTAAAACCCCTCCATCACCTATTCGCCTCCAGCAGACTCAGCTAGGATGAGCAGAGCTGAAGTGTCAGTCACTGCTCTGGACCCACTCACAAGGTGACAGGAAGTGCTCTGTGAAACAGCCAAACCTAATTAAGGTGTTCCTTCACTGTTAGATGTGTTCAAGCTTTTTCTATTATATGGGGACAACCACTTTGAGTTTATTCATGGATTAGAATTATAAATGTCATCTTTCTCCGTTACCAGAGTATGAACCATTCTTCAAGATAAAGGGGTTTTGCCATGAAGTGAAGTTCCTTACCTCTTTTCTGCTCAGGAGAGAAGATAAACAAAGCATAAAAAGCTGCAGGGGGGAGAGGGAGGGGATTGAGCAGACCCAGGAAGCAGGGAGCGTTTCTAATGTTTACTCAAATAATAACATTACAACCAGTGGATTCTCTATACAGCAGACAGCCTCATACACTGCACTTTTCTCCTCAGCCCCTTGGAAGCTTTTTCATGTTCCCTGTCATCAGATAAGAAGTGTAAACACGCAAGCGCGCCCAGATCAGCTTTTGTCAGTGCCCTGGTCGTGTCTAATGTAAACTTTCAGGAAACTCAGGGCATCTGATTAAGGCTGTAGCTCTCAGAGGCTTCACTTTTTATAATCACATATATTTAGAAAAGTGATTAAATACCCATTTTGGAAGATCCCACGTCAACATTACATCATGGGAAAATCCCTTTAAAATCTCTGGTGACTACACATCCATTCTGCACAATCTTTACAATTTTTTTTTTTTTTAGGTCTGGTTAGTAGCATGCTTTAAACTGTTCCTCACATAGTTGCAACTCTATATGGGGTGGCAGTGACAGATTGGGGTGCCAAAGGCCCTCTAGTGACATTTTATTGAGGGGGGGTACTAATGGAGTTATTCTATCGGGCCACTAGTGAAGATGACTCGAGGGTCCACCCTACAGCTATAGTACATCCCTCTTATACTCTGCTTCTTGCTTTTTGTCTCTTTGACTTTCTGTCTTTCCCAAGTGTGTGTATATATATATATATATATATATATATATATATATATATATATATATATACATAATTTGCAGTGTAAAAGAAAGTCCAGGTCTACCATGCTCAGGGGCCCACTGGCAGGGGCATAGCTATAGGGGATCCAGAGTTAGCAGTCACTATTGGGCCCTGCAGCCTAAGGGGGCCCAAAAGCTCTCTTGCCACACAAGGAGATACCAGCATTGTAAGCGGCACATGGTAGCTGGGGGGCCCATTTCACTTTTTTGCACTAGGGCCCCGGAGCTTAAAGTTACACCTATGCCCACTGGGGGTTTTCCTGTTTATGACGTGGAGCAGATTTCTTGCACATATCTTTTTTCTAATGAATTAGGAATTATGCACAGAACTCACTGAGCATCACATGGTTGCCTTCCCTTACTATAAAAGACTTGGAGGAGTGCATGCAAATTTTGTTAATACGATAAGGCCAGTTAACGCTTTTTTCAATGCTTGATAAAGGCAGGTGAACATACGGCCATTTCAATATAGAGCTACAGGACAATACTTTAGGCTTTTTGTTCTATATATATGTCTCTAAGTTGACTTTCTTGTATTGCAAAGGTGTTTGTGACCAACCCAGATGGTTCTCCAGCGATTCGTATCCCAGTGGTGGCTGAACCAGGAAAGGTGGAGGGTATCACAGGAGCAGAAGGAACGGCAAGACTAACGCTGAACACGGCTTCAAATATCAATAGCCTTCCAATTACTGTGAGTAAATAAATCTATTAACCAGAGTTGACAACAAGAAAAAAAACCTACACCCAATAAACTTCAACGGACACTTTTTACTACATTCAGTTGGTAGAAAAATGGCTGCTCAGTTGAAAGGCTTCAGTCGTCATACCAATAGTGAATAAATTCATGACAATCCTTGATGGTCGTACAATTAGGAAAGAAATTTATTGAGACGGATTCTCAAGAAGATGATATAGATGGAGGCTTTAGACATAAGAATTCCCTTGGTCTCGGGAATTTGGCACAACATTTTGGCTGAAAATTTCCTTTATCAGATCTGATCAGTAATTGTAGGCTGCAAGGTATGTAGAGGAGACAGCCTTGTGTGATAGTGTGCTTACTGCACCCACACTGTCCTCTGCATGTCCTCTACATACCCTACAGCCCACATCTAACAATCCAACCCACTGAAGGGTATTTGTGGTTGAAATGTTGTGCTTTATTGCCCAGACATAGGAATGTTTATAAATGTTACATCTATATCATTCTATCATCTCATAGCATCACATGGCTTTCAATACCAGCTGTATGCTGACGAAACCCAACTTTACATCTCCGGCCCAGACAATAACTCTCTACTCTCCCAGATCCAAGACTGTCTATCATCCGTATCCTCCTTCTTCTCCTCCCATCTCCTAAAACTTAAGGTAGAGAAAACTGTATTCATCATCTTTCCACCGTCCCACTCCATCCCTCCACCTTATCTCTCTATTACAGTCAACGGTTCCACACTCTCACCGGTCCCGCAAGTTTGCTGCCTTGGAATAACCCTTGACTCCTTTTTGTCCTTCAAACCACACATCCAAACCCTCACCTCTGCTGCCGCCTCCACCTGAAAAATCTTTCAAGAATCCGCTCATTCCTTAACCCTGATACTACAAAAATGCCGGTCCATGCCCTCATCATCTCCTGCCTAGACTATTGCAACATCCCTCTCTGTGGCCTCCCGTCTAGCACTCTTACTTCCCTCTAAACCATCCTTTGCTGCCCATCTTATTTACCTTTCTCCTTGTTACTCCTCTGCCTCTCCCCTCTGCCAATCCCTGCACTGGCTACTCGTTGAGCGAATCCAGTTCAAGTTAATAAACCTGACCTTCAAGGCTCTCCATAACCTCTCCCCTCTATACATCTCGGCCTTAATCTCCAGATATTTCCCCTATCACAATCTCCGCTCCTCACAGGACCTTCTTCTCTGCTCTCCTCTTGTCAGCTCCTCACACAACCATCTCCAAGACTTCTCCTGTGCTTCCCCACACTCTGGAACTGACTGCCCCAACACATCAGACTCTCTTCCACTTTCACCAGCTTCAAAAGCAACCTGAAAACCAATCTCTTCAGGACCCTAAAACTATTGTAGCCCTGCTGTCACTACACCCCCCCCTCCCAAATTTTTCTGCCCCCACCTTCTGTCTCTTTCCCCTTCCTTGTAGATTATAAGACCTCGCTGGCAGGGTCCTCTTTCCCTCTGTACCAGTTCTTAGTCATCTGTTGTCACCATTGTACTTGTTTGACTTATGTTATGTATGTAACCCCTTGAATGTACAGCACCCTGGAATCAATGGCGCTCAAAAATACATAATAATAATAAGTATAATAATATTCTCTCTGAGAGTCATCCTGTATGTCGAAATTGCCACTATATTAAATTTATTTCCTAATTGCACAACCATCAAGAAGGTTCGTGGATTTATTCACACTTTGTAGTGCTTTATTTCTCCTGTTGTGGTATAGCAGGAAAATTAGACTTTCTGCCCAGCTCCTAGACTATAGCCGATTGTTGAGGCTCCTAGAAGAAGAACAACCGGTGATCAACTGAATGTTGAGAGATTGGCTATCAACAAAGAAATGCCCAAAGCAAGCCAATAAAGCTTGACGCTGACAACTTTGCACTGAAAACATTGCGATGGTTGTCTTTATGTGGGTTACTCTTTGTTTGATGTTAATTTACATGAAAGTCCTCAGATTCAAAGATCCGATAGTTTAGCTTCTAATGGCACAACATTGCAATGTATGAGGTCCAATAGTTATGTGTTCAGTGAAAACGAAGGGAGAAGAAAACTTTATATTTTGAAGCAGAACTTGTTAATAGTTTGTAACGTTCTTCGAGATCAGCTTCGTGAGGACTTGTCTTGACACATATTTTGTCTATGTTCTTCCCCAAATAACTGTTTCTTTACCTGTTGACCAAATATGACTCTTCTTATCTCTTCTTATCACAGGTGAAAACAGCAAGCCCTATACTGACCCATGACAGGCAAGCAACCGCAGCAATGACCGCCAATGCTTACCAGTCTGGTGGAAATTACCTGCACATTGGTATCACTGCCTCAGAGGTCAAACCTGGAGACAACCTTGCTGTGAATTTCAATATTCGTAACACCAACCCGGGTGTTCAGAACCAGATACAACACTTCACCTACCTGGTAACTCGACTCTGTTATAGTCGTGATGGAATCAAAGAACTATCTAGGGATAGGGGAGCCCACTGTTAAGAGTTTGTAGAATTGTAGATTGGGAGATCCTTGGGTCTGACAATATATAGGTTCTTTCTTTAATGAAATTTGTAAAGCTGTACTTGTATCATGATTACTCTGTTTATGTGGATTTTATAACTAATAACACCTGTGACCAGTTGGACCTAAGTTTGAGCTTCTTTTTACCATTTTCACCCTTCCTAGATCATGAACAAGGGCAGGATAATTAAAGCAGACAGACAACCTCGGTTACAGGGTCAGGCTCTGGTTACCATGTCTCTCCCCATCAAAGAAGAATTCATTCCATCCTTCCGTATCATCTCCTATTACATTCTTGGGAATGAAATTGTCTCGGATTCTATTTGGGTTGATGTAACGGACTCCTGCATGGGAACGGTGAGGCGTCTAATTTGAATTAAAATATCTGTTGTCCATGTGATCTTACATTTTACAGAAATGTACAAGTAAAAACAAGAAGAAGACCATAAAGGGTTTGCATACGTTATCTTACCTTTAAAGGGGTTTTGCCAAGAAGTGAGTTCCTCACCTAACAGGCTGATACTACCCTCTTGAGGCTTGAAAAAAGGGGTGTTGTGTTTCTGTGTTTAAAAAAACAAGTACCTCCTCTGTGATGTCATCACTCCACCTCTCATGCACGTTCCTGATACTCATTCTCTGTAGTTGAGCAAACATTGATTTGCTAATCCACAGAGGAGAACTGTGTTGTGCACAAGTCATATGCGTTTTATTTCTACCTCTTATTTGCTCAGGAGAGAAGATAAGCTCAGAAGGCAGCCTTCTTTCATTCCTTCACAAACGGCTGCAGGGGTAGAGGGAAGGGGCTGAGCAGGGAGCATCTGCATGTTTACTCAGATAATTACATTACAACCAGTGGATTCTTTATACAGAAGTAACAGGATCTTTCTCCCCAGTCCCTTCAAAGCTGGTTCATGTTCCCTGCCATCAGATAAGAAGTGCAAACAATGCAAGCGCGGCCAGATCAGCTCCTGGTCGTGTCTAATGTAAACTGTCAGGAAACTAAGGGCATGTAAGTCAGGCAGTAGATCTCACAGGCTTCACTTTTTTTAATGACATATATTTAGAAAATTGATTGAATAGCCATTTTGGAGGATCCCACGTCAACATTAGATCGTGGCAAAACCCCTTTAAAGTCTCTATAAAACCTATTGTATGATATTACTATGTACCTCTCCTATAGAAAGAATGTTTACTAACTTACCTATGTTATACTTTGAAACAGCTGTTGGTGACGGGTAACACAGAAAGAGACAACAAACCCCAAAGTCCTGGTTCTTCTATGAAACTGAAAGTGCAAGCCAATCACAAGGCCAGTGTGGGTCTGGTGGCCGTAGACAAAGGTGTCTTTGTGCTGAACAGCAAGTTTAAGATATCCCAAAGGAAGGTGAGGAATATCTACAGTATCATATCATATAAAAGTGTGGAAAGTTATCCATTTGTGAGGGTTAAGCTTACCTATGCCTACCTTACTTGTTTAGGTGTGGGAATACGTGGAGAAATCAGACATTGGCTGCACACCTGGGAGTGGTGCCAACAGTATGGCGGTGTTTTATGATGCTGGTTTGGCCCTACAATCAAGTTTCCAAGTAACAACTCAGCAAAGATCAGGTACAGACATCCTCTCCTGTTGTAAAAAGAATATTTTTTAAATAATAGATCTTTCCACTGGAAAAATAAACTTTTAGATTGCGTTGCCAGGCTTTTAGAGCAGGAGAGTGTGCAATGACTTAAGGAGTCCTAACAAAGAAAGTACTATTTCAAAAGAAGATAAAAGGAAAGGAGTGGTATAGGCCAGAAGGAAGTACAAGAAGAGTTGATTGGTAAAGGGAGAGGCATGAGACCAGTCCAGAAGGAGAGAACATAAAGAGGTGATAAAAAGTCAAAAGGATGGACATGAGCCAAGTCCAGAAGAAAAGAAGATGAGGAGATGAATACAGGAGAGACATGAGACCAGTCCAGAAGAAAAGACCATTAAGAAGTGATGAGTAAAGGAGAGGCAAGAGACTAGTTCAGAATATAAGACATTGAAGCGGGGAAAAGAAGAGGAAAGGATCTACAAGTTCAGAAGGAAGGAAAGTAGAGGAGAGAGACAAGACCAGTAAGGCAAGAAATAGGTTTAAATACAGGAAAGGTTGGGCATGGGACAACTCCAGAGGGAAAGAAACATAAAGGGCGATATGTCCGAAAAGTGGCGTATCTATGCCAGTTTTAGGCGCATTAAATCAGTGTAAAGTGAGACTGAATGTCCGATACTTTCTAAAAATTGGCGTCAGGTATACCTTGCATAGAAAACTTAAACCTAAAATGACACATCGTATAAAAAAGGGCGCATTGCATCAAAAAAGGGTGCATTGTATAAAAAAAAAGGGCATTGCATCAAAAAAGGGGGCATCGTATCAAAAAAGGGCGCATTGCTCAACTCGCGACACATAGCTTATCCTTGGTAGTATATGGTATGCATCTATCGTGGCTCAATGCCCGACGGGGGTGCATGACATATGTAAGGCGCTACAATAGGCGCATTTCGCGATGGGGGCGCACAGTGCACCATATTTAGGCGCACTACAAAGTGTCGTGTCCGGCGTATAATGCGCCTAGTTTTGGTGTACGACAGTTCATTTACAACAAGAATGTGGCGTAAAAAGTGGGTTTGCCGCAAAATAGAACAAAAAACTGCCGTTGGCGTGTTGGGACATGTCGCCCAAAGAGTTGATTAATAGAAGAGAGGCATGATACCAGTCCATAAGGAAGGATCATGAAGGGTGAAAAAAAGAGGAGAGGGAAAGAACAAGAAGATTTGATGAGTAGAGCAGTGACATGGGCTAGGCCCAGAAGGAACGAACGTGAAGAGTTGATGAGTAGGCGAGAGACATAAAACCAGTTCAGAATGAAAGACATTGAAGAGGTGAAAAGAAGAGGAGACGTTTGGCTAGTTCAGAAGAAAAGAACATGAAAAGTTGATGAGTAGAGGAGAGTCATGAGACCAGTGCAGAATGAAAGACATCTAAGAGGTGAAAGGAAAATGAAAGGGTTGGCTAGTTCATAAGGAAAGAACACAAAGAGTTGGGGAGAGGCACAAGACCAGTCTAGAAGAAGAAAACATTAAGAGATGATGAGTAGAGGAAAGGGTGGGAATGGGACAAATCCAGAGGGAAAGAAAATGAAATGAGCAGAAGAAAGGCGTGGCACAAGTCCAGAAGTAGGGAACATTGAAAAAGTTGTTACAGTGGTGGCCAAAAGTATTGGCACCCCTGCAATTCTGTCAGATAATACTCAGTTTCTTCCTGAAAATGATTGCAATCACAAATTCTTCGGTATTAATATATTCATTTATTTTGCTTGCAATGAAAAATCATAAAACAGAATGAGACAAAAATCAAATCATTGATCATTTCAACCAAAACTTCAAAAATTGGACGGACAAAAATATTGGCACCCCCAGCCTAATACTTGGTAGCACAACCTTTAGCCAAAATAACTTCGAACAACCGCTTCCGGTAACCATCAGTGAGTTTCTTACAATGCTCTGCTGGAATTTTAGACCATTCTTCTTTGGCAAACTGCTCCAGGTCCCTGAGATTTGAAGGGCGCCTTCTCCAAACTGCCATTTTGAGATCTCTCCACAGGTGTTCTATGGGATTCAGGTCTGGACTCATTGCTGGCCACTTTAGAAGTCTCCAGTGCTTTCTCTCAAACCATTTTTTAGTGCTTTTTGAAGTATGTTTTGGGTCATTGTCCTGCTGGAAGACCCATGACCTCATAGGGAGACCCAGCATTTCTCAACTGGGCGATACATTATGCATGCAAAATGTGTTGGCAGTCTTTAGACTTCATAATGCCATTGCACACGGTCAAGCAGTCCGTGCCAGAGGCAGAAAGCAACCCCAAAACATTAGGGAACCTCCGCCATGTTTGACTGTAGGGACCGTGTCCTTTTCTTTGAATGCCTCTTTTTTCCTGTAAACACTATGTTGATGCCTTTTCCCAAAAAGCTCTACTTTTGTCTCATCTGACCAGAGAACATTCTTCCAAAACGTTTAAGGCTTTCTCAGGTAAGTTTGGGCAAACTCCAGCCTGGCTTTTTTGATGTCTCGGGGTAAGAAGTGGAGTCTTCCTGGGTATCCTGCCATATAGTCCCTTTTCATTCAGACGCCGATGGATAGTACGGGTTGACACTGTTGTACCCTCGGACTGCAGGGTAGCTTGAACTTGTTTGGATGTTAGTCGAGGTTCTTTATCCACCATCCGCACAATCTGGCGTTGAAATCTCTCGTCAATTTTTCTTTTCCGTCCACATCTAGGGAGGTTAGCCACAGTGCCATGGGCTCCGTCCACATCTAGGGAGGTTAGCCACAGTGCCATGGGCTCCGTCCACATCTAGGGAGGTTAGCCACAGTGCCATGGGCTTTACATCTAGGGAGGTTAGCCACAGTGTCATGGGCTCCGTCCACATCTAGGGAGGTTAGCCACACAGTGCCAGGGGCTCCGTCCACATCTAGGGAGGTTAGCTACAGTGCCATGGGCTCCGTCCACATCTAGGGAGGTTAGCCACAGTGCCATGGGATTTACATCTAGGGAGGTTAGCCACAGTGCCATGGGCTTTAAACTTCTTGATGACACTGCGCACGGTAGACACAGGAACATGCAGGTCTTTGGAGATGCACTTGTAGCCTTGAGATTGCTCAGGCTTCCTCACAATTTGGATTCTCAAGTCCTCAGTCAGTTCTTTGGTCTTCTTTCTTTTCTCCATGCTCAATGTGGTCCACACAAGGACACAGGACAGAGGTTGAGTCAACTTTAATCCATGTCAACTGGCTGCAAGTGTGATTTAGTTATTGCCAACACCTGTGATGAAAAAGATGAGGGGATAGGCATTAAAGAAATCAATGAAGAAGAAGGAAAAAGTATGGAAAAAAGGAAAAAATTTCTAGAGGCTCAAAAAGTAGAGGAGGAGTAAGAAATGGGGCAAAAACTGAAAAAAGATAATATGAACAGGTGATGAGCAGTGGAGGCCAGGGGCAAAACTGAGATCCTGAGGACAAAAGTGTGAAATGATCAGAGTAGAGGTATGAGTGAAGGGAGAAGTCTTAAAGATGAGAATTGATAAAGTAAGAAAATAGGGAAAAAGTTATGGTAAAGTAGAGAAATAGAACACAAGAAAAGTCCTGAAAATAAACCTGGCCACACACATTGGAAATGGTCAGCCATTTTGAATTATCATTAATTCGGAAAAAAACATATTGACCAATCTCTGCTAAAAAAATTTTTTAAAACAGGTATATTGTATGTGATATCCATTAATCATTCATTTTATTTGATTCCATCAGAACCACAATGTGAAGTCCGTGCGGCCCGCAGACGCCGCTCCTCTGCACAACTGATTGAACAGAAAGCTACCTATGGTGAGATAAAGGCATTGGGCAACGATTAGCCAGTTAGCCGTTTAACTTTTTCTTTTTTTATTTTATTAACTTTAATTTCAGATTTTGCTTGGCTTCAACAGCAGATGATGTGCTATGGTAAAATTCAGGGAAATTGTAGGTTAAGAGCAGTTGACTTGGACACGTACGGAACCCGTATTCTACCTTTCACGATGGAGTTTGAAGGCTTGTAAACTAAGTGAAAGGAAATACTGCTACCTATACTGATTCACAGCCTCACTAGAGCTGGCCACACATATTATATAGCAGTAAGCTGAAAGCTTCTTAGGCTTCCTTCATCCTTCTATATACATGCTCAGCCTGACCAAGTATATACAGTAGGTGTACAGAATGGGGAGATCGGGAAAGAGATGCTGCCATATAACTTATGCTCCAGAGAACAAAAAGATGGGGCAGTTGTTTAGACACTCGAAATTCAAGTTCCCAAAGCTTATCATTATTTCCCCTAACGTCATGAGTAGAAAGTTCCCCATACACTGTAGAAGGTCATCTGGTCCCAGTTTTCTAGATACAGTAGGAATAGACCTCTGTTGTGGATATTAAAATATAAAGCATGTTGGTTTAGGTCAGGAATTTTTTACAAATTTGTTGTGGATTTATTCCATTGAGTTCATTGGGAAGTTAAAATTACTGAAGCCCAGATGTAAAGAAACCAACTAGGGAACCAGGTAAGCATTGGGAATGCTGGAGAGGTGAATAAAGCTTTTGTTGGTGCAAGTCTTCTGGCAGATGTTGGCCTGGACTTTGGATCCACAAATGTATCCACAATGATCACTAATCCACTCTGATTAAAGGGGTTTTCCCACTGCAAAGATTAGCTTTCAACATGAAGGGACAGGTAATTGAAGACTTTTTCTAAAATACATTGATCAGTAGATTTTACTTTAGTCATGAGATAAGATTTTATGTGCTCTGAGTTCACAGAGGTGTCTATGGCTACATGACCATAACTCTGTTATCTGATTAGATTAGAGAAAAAAAAGCAGGGAGCGACATCACCATGAAAGGTGGAGCTCACTACCTCAGTCCGGAGCAAACTAATTATCTCTAACAATATTACAGATAAACAATTGTTTTTACTCCTCACACGATATGTACCTTTAGTTTACTGAAGATTAGCTCAGCTACACTTGTCAGTGTAATGGCTCAGCTAGTTGCAGAGATGATAAATATTCTAATCACTGCTACAGAACCACCCACATCCTGAGAAGACAGAGCGAGTGTAAAACTGCTTGTGAGTCAGAGAAATATCCTAGTGAGAAAACCCCTTTAAAGGGAATGTGTCATCAAAAATAAGTCAGTTTTTAAGTCCCATTTTTATGTTAAACACATTTTTTTAGGAATTTGTGGTTGTTTTTTTTTTATTTTTCATATCACTTTCAATATTTTTTACTAATTCTTAAGACTTGCGGTTTTAACTTTGGCCTTGTTTGCAGTGCTTTAACAGCAGTCAGAGAGATGCTTTACAGCAGTTTCATGCACATAGGAGTCTTAAGACTTACTCAGTCCCATTGACTTCTATAGGAGAGTTTTCTAGTCATGCTCTGTGACCTGGGAAGAAGTCACTGTGCAGGGAAGTGAATGGGTGTACTGTGACTATCTCCTCTTGTGATCCTGTGTTATCTATTCACACTGGTGTCTCCTTTCAGTTTGACCCTCTTTGTGCTGATAATGAGCAGACAACTGAGAATCTTTCTGTACAGAACAGGAAGTGTCAGACTATTATTAGGCTTAGTGGCCAAAGTGAAAACTGCAGGACTTAAGAATTATTTAAAAATATTGAAAGTAATATGGAAAATTAAAAAAAAATCTAACCAAAAATTCTTAAAAAATGTGTTGAACATAAAAATGTGATTTAAACAATAAGTCATTTTTGATGACACATTCCCTTTAAGACAAAAAGTTCATGACACCAGTTGATTTAAGTTTGTAACCGCATCACCGATATCAATTATACAGCAAATATCCTGAATCTTCTCTCAAGCTCAGATCCCGTGTTGTATACTGATGTTAGCTGACCCTTCTCCATCTTACTCATTGTCCATAAAATGATGCCTGTCCTTTGATGTGTGAATATGACTTCACGTTTGTTACGAAAAACTATTTTTCAGCTTCCAAGTTCAAGGATTCGGTGAGGAGGTGCTGCATAGATGGCATGCATGATAATCCAATGGGTCACAGCTGTGATAGACGAGCATTAAACATCTTGGAAGGCCAAGAATGTGTGGACGCTTTCCTGGAGTGCTGCAAATACATCCAACAGAAGAGAGCCGAAGAGAGGAATCTAAAAGACCATGATGAAGAAGGCAGAAGTGAGAAGTGGGAACTTATTGGGTTCTAGAAAATGCACATTAGAATGTAGACCCCTAGTGAAGCTATGTCAACCGTAAGGGTGTATGATGTTTCAGGGTGAACAGAACGCCACTGCTACAACCTCTTTCGGGCTGTGGTGGTCACACAATACTTTTCAGAAGTCAAAGCTCCAGACAGTGACGTCGAGCAGTGCAAATTGACCACTCTAGCCAATAAGAGGCTGCAGCAGTGAAATTCTGTTTGGCCAAAAACAGTAAAAGACCGGTGCAGAGGACAGGGAGGTACTTCACAGGATGGAACATACGTTCAGAAGAGTATGGGATTTTTTGGGTTTCTCACATCCTCTGCAACATACATACATTTAAACAGGGGGAGTTGGACAATCCCTTTAAGATAGACTGCTTCCAGGAAAACTCTAGCAACCACAGTTTTTTAAATGGGTACTGAACTTAAAGCAGACAAGGAGTAAAAGTACTTGATGGACTTGATGGGACCTAAAGAGAGAAATCTAAAAGAGCATGATGAAGAAGACAGAAGTGAGAAGTGGGAACTCAATGGGTTCTGGAAAATGCACATTAGAATGTAGACCCCCAATGAAGCTATCTCACCCATAAGGGTATATGATTCCACTTGGCAGAAATGTCATGTGAATAAGGCTAGCAGAAGGCCATGTGTTTGGCAGCAAAAGAGCCCCATGCAGAATAAATAGAATGTATTTCAAGTCCAAAATACTTTACAACATTCACTTTAGGTCATTATATTTGAAGGCCTAAAAGAGTGTACATAAGCTCCATCTTGAATGTTTTTGGCTGGCAAAATCTTACAAAATTTACTCTAGCTAACCACGGTCCAATCTGATTAATACCAATGCTGGGAACTGTGGGCACAATGCCAGATCGGCTTTAGAGCTGGCCCTCCAAATAATCTAAAGGGGTAAAGCTTAAGTCTGGGTCCACACGACAAAGAACAAAATACTCACCAAATTCTGAATTCTATAACCTCAGTGTCCGACGAGTATTTGAACAGTATTTTACACAAAAAAGGATTTTTAACTCCGTTTTGGTTTTTGCCTTGGTTTTTGTATAAGGTTTTCGGATTTTTTTTTTTTTTTTTAAAACAGTGGTTTTTAAAAACGACAGTCATAAAATAATAGATGTGTAGAGTGCAACTTGGATTTTCCATTGATGGTTTTACAGTCGGTCTTTGATGGTTTCGAAAATCCAAATCTGCGTCAAAAACCGACTGTAATTCCTTGTCTTGTAGATGTACCCTAAGGGTAAGTTCACACGGCTTATTTAGGGCCCCAGTCATTACGGTAATCCACAGTTCTCATAGGGAACTATGGATTACGCCTCCTCTCCCCGCTTGTACAATACCTGCTCGTGCCGCGAGTAATGACAGTCTATGGGCCCGCGGGCCGCCCGCCCCCCCCGCCTCCCCGCGCTGCGAGCTCCAAAACACCAGGCTTAATTGCGGGGCGTACTGTACGCCCCGCAATTAAGCCGTGTGAACATACCCTAAGGCTACATCCACACAGCAATGTGAAAATGCTGTCCAAAATCCGACGGCATATTCACATCGCTGGACCATGTGGCATTGCCATTTTTTGACCAAGATACTACGGTTAGATTTTGTATTCCTGGTGGCCCAGTACATCGGCTGCACAGGAATCCGATGGAAACATGTTCTATATTCCTCCGGATGGCCGGTGGTTTAGGTTTCCCTCAGCGAAAAATCTGTTATGTGTAGACTACAGCACGGATTTTCTATTGAGGGCTACACAGCTCTGGTCACAGATGGATTTTCTACGGAATCTAAATACTGAATCTGCCAAAACTCCGACCCAAAACTTGTGCTGTGTAGACATAGCCTAAGGCCAGGTCCACACAGTACAAGTTAAAATGCCAACTGAAAGCAGATGGTATTTCAACTTCACCGCACCGCCATTTTTTGCACAGTTTTTGCGTGAAAAATCACAGCCGGATTTCGGATTCCCAGCGGCCTAGTACATGGGCTGCATGGGAATCCGTCAAAACTCTGGCGGAATATACAACATGCTCTATATTCCGCCGGACGGCTTCGGATTTAGGAAACCCCCAGTAGAAAACCCGTGTTGTGTAGACTACAGCACAGAGTTTCTATTGAGGGCTACACAGTGCTGGGTACGGTTGGATTTTAGGTGGATTAAAAATACTGCTGAAAAAATTACCAAAATCCAGTGCCGTGTAGACATGGTTTAACTTTGATGAGCATGAAAACCTATTTACTTCTTTGATCCTCTGATGCACCTACCTATACTCTTCACCAGACTTCAACTGTCTCCTGTTTCAGGGTGAACAGAACGCCACTGCTACAACCTCTTACGGGCTGTGGTGGTCACATAAAACTGTTCAGAAGTCAAAGCTCCAGACAGTGACGTCGAGCATCGCAACTCGACCACTCCAGACAATTAGAGGCTGCAGCAGTCAAATTCTGTTTGGCCCAAACCAGAAGACAGTAAAAGAGTGGCGCAGAGGACAGGGAGGTTCTTCACAGGATGGAACATACAATCAGAAGAGTATGGGATTTTTGGGGTTTCTCACATCCTCTGCAACATACATACATTTAAACAGGGGGGAGTTGGACAATCCCTTTAAGATAGACTGCTTCTAGGAAAACTCTAACAACCACAGTTTTTTAAATGGGTGCTGAACTTAAAGGGGTTTTGCCACGATCTCTTTTCCCTTTCCTCCTGAAATCCAGCTCTTCAGCCCTGGTAAAATTGGCCCCCGGAAGGGGGGTGTGTGATTTTTTTATGAATTGCCTATCATGTGCCCCCACCCGGATGACATCCCCATGCCTTTTTCCTCTCTCTAGCAAAAAAAAGGTCTGTTTATGTGTAGAGCGGGGTAATTTAGTTAAAATTTAGCTCAGGGGTAAAACTTTGCCCCCAAGGAAAACAAAGGTCCCCCGGGGTTTAAAAACCCCTTTGCGGGAAACCAAAACCCTGTGGTTTTTTATTTCTCTTTATCAATGCCCCATACCTAAAACGGGGTTTTCCCTTTTTTTTATTTTTTTGGGCATTTTTTTGACTAATTACTAAGGAGTAAAATGACAGCACCGGGGGTTTGAAAAACCATCCTTAAAGGGGCCCGGGGGGGAAGAGGTGAGCCCTGACTTTATGGGGACCAGGCCCTGAGGAGCACTTACCCCTGGTGGGGTTAATCCCCGGGAGCCCGAGCTGTAAAAATGGATCACTAAGGAACGGGCCTAAGAAAAAAAAGGGTTTCCAAAATTTTTTAATTTTGATGAATGGTGAAAATGTTTGTTTTTTAAATTTTAAAAACTTCCCCACAACTTTTTTTACTTTTTGGAAAACCCCCCTTTAAGCAAAAAAGGGGGAAAAAGTACTTAAAGGGGCCCTTTAAACCGGGCCCTATCTTTTAATCTCATTCTGTTTGTAAAACCCCTTTGGGGTAAAAAACACCTCTTGAAATTTCAATGATTTTCTTTTATAAAACACCCCTTTCCAAAGGGCCCCCAACAATAACCAACCCGTGTTTTCTTCTCCGGGGGATGATGTTTGAAGAATAAACCCAAAATGCTAAATTAATAATTCCGGGAACAGGATTTTCCCCCGAGTCATGGTTCGGGAAAAGTGGAACAGATAAATAAAACCCAAACCGGGTTTAAAAAGGGGTTGGTCCTAAAAACCCTTTTATTGGGTTTATATTTAAAAGGAGTTTCCCCATCGGGCATTTTGATGGCTTTTACATATTTAAAATTTAAAAGAAAATTTTAAAAGAAAATTTTAAAATTGAAAAAGTCCCTCCCGGAAAAATGTGGGCATTTTAAAAATAAATAACGATTATTTTTTTATGAAAAGGATATACCAGCAAAAATGTGCGGGGATCCCACCCAAAAAAGGGCCTTTTTACAATACATGGAAACCTCAAAAGAAGCTTTTAAATCTATTTTACAATACTTTAAAAAAAACTTTTGAGATTTTTAAATTTCACATGTTTTGATCAAAAAATGCTTAAGCCACCCCGGGTCCCAAGGGGGGAAACCCCAAGGGGGGTTTGGTTTTCCCTTTAACGTTTATCTTTCCCTTTCTCATTTAGAGTAAAATTTCCCGACTTCCCCATTGGGTCAACCGACCTCCCATAATCCAAGAGAAAATAAAAAAGCACCAACCTTGAACCCAAAAGAAACTGATTTTTAAAAACCCTTTGTGGAATTTGGGGGCGGGGTTTTGCAAGAGACCAAATTAGGCCCCCTCAGGGGGAACAAAATCAATCTAGAGAATTGGATCCCTAGAACCCCGCTTTGGCCAGACTGGAAAAGATTGGGCCGCCCATGTGCACGACTCTCCATTCTCTCTTTTTGGGGCCCCCCAAGTACAGGTACCCCCGTTTACCAGCTTTTCCTGGAATTTCCATAGAACAGAATAGTTTTGCTAGCCGTGTTCAAGTACAACCTCCTCCCTGCTCTGAATGGAAAAACTTTAGGTGGGGTTTCCACCTTTCCAAAGCCCCCTTTCCAAAAGAGAGGGCCAAATCAAAGTCCCAAGATGGGGAACACCCTTTATAAGAAATATTAGTACTTTTGATGTAGCAGTCATTCTCTATGGTAAAACAAGTAATCACTTCTATATGTTGATTGGGGAAAGACATTAAATTTAGAATTTTTTTTCATATGTTTGGGTTTTTAAAATAAGATAAGTTTAAAAAGAAGACAGAAAAGTCCTATATTAATAATAATAAAAAGTGCCCCATGTTATGATGTCAGGTTTTGCTACCCAGTTAGAGAAATCTTCTGTTTTCACCTTTCCACCCACTTCTCAAAAGATGTGTGAAATCCAACACTCCTCAGTAAATGAATAAAAATGCTTCTTTAGTGAGAATTCATTAAAAGACTTTGGCCCTTTTTCATAGGAAGTAACAAAAGCTGATTGCATTTCCCAAGCCCTAGTTTGGGTCTTTGTCATGACTATCACTAAGAGTCACTAGGCTTGAAACGCATGAAAGTTTTCTTCCTAGAAATAATGGGAATGGATGAAAAGAACCCAAACTAATAAAAAAACCAAAAAAATTTTAAATAAAAATTTATAAAATATAAATAAAGTTAAATTAAAAAAACCCCCTTTTTGCCGCAAAGCCTGAAAAGTAGTTTTGGGCCCGAATTTTTTTTTTTGTTTTTGCCTCCCTTTTGGTTTCAACGTTTTAACTTTTTTTTTTTTTTCCCAAAGATGCAGTTTTTTTAAAGGAGCCTCGTTTTAATTTGAGGGCAAGTTTTTACTTTATGGGGGAATAGTTTCAGTTCACTTTTTTTAAAAAATTGCAGTATTTTTTTTTTTTTTTTTTTTTGTTTGTTTTTTTTTTTTTTTTACACCATTTTAATTTTTACACTTTAAAAACTTGTAGATTAAATTCTACAGGTTATTATGGTCGTGTGGATACCCAATAAAGTTTTTTAGGTTTTTTTTGTGGTGTAATTTTAAAGCCCCAATTTTTTTTTATTATATTATTTTTTTTTTTTTTAAATTTTTTGTTTTACCCTATTTTTTTTCACCCTTTTTTTTTTTTTTTACTTTTTTTTTTTACTCCCAAAAACGCGAACTGTTTAACATTTTTGTAATTTTTTTTTTACACTTAGTAATGTTTTAGCATATTCATATATGCCAATACATTCTAATCTGTGTCACTTTGACACAGGCAGTGATCTGGACAGCACAAAGTGCGTCCTAGTCACTGGCTTACAAACAAGAAAAAAATCAGCTCAACCGTAGATACTCAGGCATCCGTCCTCAGGAGCACGGCCAGGTGGAGTCCACACCCAAGAGAAACGAACATCATAGAAATGCAGCCAGCTTCATCCGAGAAACCAGATAGAGGTTAAATAAAACGTCCAAATTTATTTCCAACTTGGTTAAAATAAATTGTGCAAGGAGGATAGCATCTGATTCAATGCAGGAACAGCACCAAAATATATGACATGGGCCACTTCAGACCGACGCGTTTCGGGAACTTTATCCTTAGTCGTGGTCACACAGACAGCTCTGTTGCCACTCTAGGTCCCCAGAGCTGACTGTGCAGCCATTCCCCGGGCTCTGTCAGGTCACCGGGTGTTCCGATCAACCGACAGAGCAGGGAAACCCTTTGATTGTGTTGCGGTAACGCACCGCCGTAATCAAAGGGTTAAAACACCAGGTTGCGTAGGCTTCCGCCGCTCCCCGGTGCTCGCAGGAGATGCTCTGGGATCAGGGCTGTGTAGTACAGCCCCGATCCCAGCGCAATTGCAGCGCAGGGCGCCGCAAACCCCGAAGTCTGCAGCGACGTCTAAAGTCGGCGGGCGGTCGTTAAAGGGTTAAATATAAAAACATACATAAAGCAGCATAGACACAAGATCCTAAAGAAGTGGTGGATAAGCAGGATCAAACAAAATAAATAAAAACAGCAAATACCAGAAATTGTGATGATGCCCCAATTATATATGTTAGTCCCAGAAAAAAAGAGCAAAATGCGTATATATAAAACACACACGGCGCTCAAATTCACAAGGAAAAACCCAAAGTTATCTAATATTTAAAAGAAAGTGCAATCATAACAAAGAAAATCTCATCACAGGATTATGATCCCGCATACCCATTAGAACACCCGAAGCGCGTTTCGCTCACAGCATCATCGAGGTGATGTGATTTTCTTTGTTATAATTACACTTTCTTAAAATATTATATTACTTTGGGTTTTTCCCTGTGAATCTGAGCAGTGTGGTTTGTTAACGAACATCGCTCTTTTTGCTGGGACTGACATATATAATTAGGGCATCATCACAATTTCTGGTATTGTTTGCCCTTTTCATTTATTTTGTTTGATCCTGCTCATCCACCATTTCTTTTGGATCTTATGTCTGTGCTGTTTTATGGATTTTTCTATATTTAATAATAAACTTAATTTATACTGTTTATTTTCTTTGATGATAGAGCACTTTCTTTTGTCATTATAAAGCTTGAAACGCGTCGTGATACTAAATGTCTTGTGGACTTTGCCACTTTTTTTATTAATGAATTTTCAATTAAAAAGCATTGTATTCATTTACTGAGAAGTGCTGGATTTCATACATCAGTTTTGGTCTCTAGAAGACACTGACGGGAAGAACAGTCGAGCGGTGAGCTGACTTGTCTCTGTTTTTTTAATAATTCTCAACACATTTATTTGCTAACAATGAAGTTTCTTTTAAGAGTCTTACCATCCATAGGAGACAAGACTGACTCAGTTTGCAAACCTCTGTTCAATAATCCTAATCCTTCAATAATCCTAATCCTTCAATAAACACATTAGCATGTGTGACTTGAAATTAAGGCTACGTCTACACGGCAGTGGACAAAAAAAACTCACTGAAAATCAAATCCTAAAAACGTTCAAAAACGGGTTTTTGCCATTTCCCTGTCAAAACTGCTGAAAAAAAGTCCGGTTTTTGGGGCATTTTCCGTTTTTCTTTTTGCATTTTTTTTACGCCTTTTTTTGCGAAATGCAAAGCTTTATAATTGCTATAAAATTTCTGCAAGAAAAAACGGCAAAAAATGTCACGCTTTACTGGTTTTCAAAAAATTTATCTGCCCAGCCAGATTTTTTTTTGCAACCTATTTAACAACAAACAACCAGCAAAAAAGAGCAGTAAAAAAACTTCTGTTGAGACTATAGAACGTTTTTACTACAAAAAACACGAACCCCTTTTTTTCAGCGTTTCCTTTTCTACATCGTTTTTTCGCAGGGAGACACGCCAAACCCCCCGCCTTTTAGGTTGAGTGATTAAATCGACAAATTTAAAAATCTCCTTTTTTTTGGGTTTAAGGGAAATTTTTTCGATCACCTTTTTTGGGTGAGAATCCGCATAATCTATTACTATCGGCCCCTTTTTTGGGCGCTTCCTTCATTTTGGGGGCCACAAATCACTTAGACATAGACAGGGACTGGGTGGTGATGTCATGACTGTGATTTTGTAGGGTTTGCATTGCGGGAAAAACAATACCCCGTTTTACAAAGAAAAGCCCCCTGTTTAGCCATGTTGTTTGTGTCCAAAAAACAAGGGCAACGCTAGGGCCTCTCAAACCAGCTCGCGACAAGTTCCTTTGTTTCCCCAGACACTTGCTTTTAGCTGTGAGCAAATTTGAACAAAGGTAGTAGAGAAAATTTGTTCTTTAGGCTGAGACTTTTAAAGAAACATCTACGCTGTACACCCCGGGGGGGAAGGGGGGGGGCACACCGTGGGGGGTGTGGGAGAGGGGGGGGGTGGGGGAAAAACGACGGGTTTTGAAAGGAGAGTGTATATTGGCAGCCCCCGACTTGCTTTGAACCTACAATTTAAAAAGGGTTTTTTTACCAGATTTTTTCCCGCACACCTTGCCCCTGAGTTAAAAGACCCTATTATTTTGTGAGCCCGTTTTGGTTCAAAGACCCACCTTTTACTTACATTAGGATACAGAAATTTCTAGAAAACCGTTTTTATTTCATAAGTGCCAAACCCACCTTTATATCCTACACAAAATTTAAATTTAAATTTTTTTCACTTTGGCGCAGGGCCCTTTTTTTTTTCAAAGACCCACCTTGTATTTTTATTTGGATAAAAGAAATTTTTTAGTAATTGCTGTTTTATTTCATAGTGCAAAAACCCCCTTTATATCCGACCCCAAATTTTTAATTAGATTTTTTTCCCCTTTGGCGCAGCCTTTTTGTTTAAAGACCCCCCTTGACTTTCATTAGGATACAGAAAAATTTCTAGTAATTGCTGGTATTTCATAGGGTGCAAAAAACCCCTTTTATTTTTTCCGTAAAAATTTAATTGGTTTTTTTTCTTTGGGACGGCCCTTTTTTTCAAAGACCCCCCGTACTTACATTTTGAACGAAATTTTCTAGTAATTGCTGTTGTATTTCAATAGGGAAAAACCCCCTTTATTATCCATACACAAAAAATTAGATTTTTTTTTACTTTGCGCAGCCATTTTGTTCAAAGACCCCCTTTTACCATTAGATACAAAAATTTGCTAGAATTGCTGATGTATTTCATAAGTGCAAAAACCACCTTTTTTTATCCGTACACAATTTAATTAGATTTTTTTCACTTTGGCGCAGGCCATTTTTGTTCAAAGACCCACCTTGTACTTACATTAGGATACAGAAATTTGCTAGTAATTGCTGTTGTATTTCATATGTGCAAAAACCACCTTTTATTATCCGTACACAATTTAATTAGGTTTTTTTCACTTTGGCGCAGGCCATTTTTGTTCAAAGACCCACCTTGTACTTACATTAGGATACAGAAATTTTCTAGTAATTGCTGTTGTATTTCATAGGTGCAAAACCACCTTTTATTATCCGTAAACAATTTAATTAGGTTTTTTCACTTTGGCGCTGGCCGTTTTTGTTCAAAGACCCACCTTGTACTAACATTAGGAAACATAAATTTGCTAGTAATTGCTGTTGTATTTCATTGGTGCAAAACCCACCTTTTATTATCCGTACACAATTTAATTAGGTGTTTTCACTTTGGCGCAGGCCATTTGTGATCAAAGACCCACCTTGTACTTACACTAGGATACAGAAATTTGCTAGTAATTGCTGTTATATTTCATAGGTGCAAAAACCACCTTTTATTATCCGTATAACATTTAAATAGCTGAATTGCACTTTGGTTCGCCCCAGTTTTTTTTCAAATTGCCACCTTCTACTTAAATTTGGATACAGAAATTTCTTAGTTACTGTTGGCGTATTTCATTGGTGCAAAAAACACCGTTTGTTATCCATATAACTTTTAAATAGCTGTATTGCACGTGGTGCGGCCTCTACTTTTTTTCAAATAGCCAAGTTGTACGACAATTCTGATAGAAAAATTTTCTAGCAACTGTTCAGGTTTGGGGCTCATGCTGTGACCCAGGACAGGTATAGTCAATGTCCAGTTCAACTAAAATGGTGGTTGAAAGACTCCTTTTTCTGTCACTTTTTAATCTGTCTGTCAGACAGGTTTAAGGGTCATGCTGCGTTCCAGGACAGGTATAGTCAATGTCCAGTTCAAGTAAAATGATGGTTTAAATCATACTGCCTTCTGACACTTTTTAATTTGTGGGTGATGCAGGTTTAAGGGTCAGGCTGTGGTACAAGACAGGGATAGTGAATGGTGTGTGACTTTTTTTCTGTGACTTTTATAACCTAAGTGTGTTGCCTAAGATGTAGCACGTATCCATTTACTGTTGTGGATGTTAATTTCAAATTCTCCAGCTCTGTTTGGGTGTAAGAATGAAGGTGTTGTTCCTCTCCCATAGACTTTAATGGTCATCGGCGATAATCTATTTTCGACTATCGGCATGATAATTGCCGATATCGACTATCGACCTGATGACGATAGTCGACGTAATCGCTCATCACTACCGCCTATCCTTTGCGCTTTCTCCTGTTCTGCTGCAAGACCATTGATGTCTCCTATGGCTATTTCTAATACATGCAATATATCCTGGGAGTGGCAAGCCTCAATGGTTTTCGTTCTTGGGCAATTCACTCTTAAGGGCCGTTCACACGGCTTATTTTGGGCACGGATTCCAGCCGTATTGCACGCCGTACTGCACTGCAGTACGGCTGGAATCCGTCCCAGCCATTACGGTAATCCACAGTTCTCATAGAGAACTATGGATTCCGTCAGCGGGATACGCGCCGTCGCCGGGATATCCATGACGGGATATGCGCCGTGGATAATGGATATCTATGGGGCCCCGCTCCTTATTTAAGCCGTAATTGTGGCCGAAATCCGTCCCGCAATTACGGCTTGAATAAGCCGTGTGAACCGGCCCTTAAAGTATGACCACAAGAACCACCATAGTAACTTCATCATCTTAATGGGCTTTACAGAAGTAAACATTGCATAACAAACTATTTGATGCAAGTAGTTTATATATCTTCCACACTGATAAATTATTCCTTTTTATAGAGTTTCAACAAAGGTTCTTAACGTCTTCTTGAAGGACTCGATCACTACCTGGGAGGTTCTGGCCGTGAGTCTCTCACAAAATAAAGGTAACCTTAAAAATAAGTGTTCTGTATCCTCCTGGATAAGAGGACGTTCACACAACGAGTACAATTTACTCCTCGTTGAAAACCGCGTCATCCAATGCATTTTTATCAAGTACATTCTTATGCTTTTGGATTTAGTGTGATTTTTTTCAGATTTGGTTTTACACACGATTTACAGTCCAAAGAGTCCTATTCATGCCTGTTGGTTTTGGACGTTGATCTTTCAAAACCACATGCAATACTCGTATAAATGTTTGTGTACTGCATGAGGTGCTTAACCCCTTAAAGGGGTTTTCTCGTTACGAAGATCATAGTTCAAAAGGAGGGGACCAAAAATCTAAGCATGTCTGTCCTTGGTTACCATAAGCAAACTGCTATGGTGTAGGAGAACGGACTGTTTGTTTAGTGCTTGGGAACCAAGTGAGAGCTCCAGTCCCAGGTCCCACCCACGGTCGTAATCGGGAACGTGCGTCTGAGGTAGATGGATGAAACAGGTCGCGGACGGGATCGCGCAGGGGGGGGGAGAAAGAGAGGGACTGTTTTCACTGACAGGAAGCAGTGGTAGGTTCAACATATGCGTGCAGGGTTTACTCTTTTCACTGACAGCAATCAGTGGTAGGTGCGACGTATGCGTGTGAGGTTTGCTCTTTTCACTGACAGCAATCAGTGCTAGTTACGACGTCTGCGTGCGGGGTTTGCTCTTTTCACTGACAGCAAGCAGTGGTAGTTGCGACGTATGCGTGCGAGGTTTGCTCTTTTCACTGACAGCAAGCAGTGGTAGTTGCGACATATGCGTGCTGAGTTTGCTCTTTTCACTGACAGCAAACAGAGGTCCTGCAAGAGAGAGAGAGATCTTGTGCGGTCCCATGTAAACACAAGCAGATAAAGTATATAGTTTTGTTCTGCAGATCTTTAAACGTCAGAGGTGTAACAATCTGCAGGATATATCACTGTGTCAGAGAGACAGAGAAAAAAAAATCACCCATCTTTCCTGAATCTCAAATGCCCATTCTAGTTACAAAGTATGTAGAGAGAGCGAGAAATGTAGATATACACTATCGAGTTACACTTAGTGTTTCACTGCTAATGATTCCTTTGTCTCCGACAGCTGAGACACTCTCCCTCCCCCCAGCTCACACAGAATGAATCCTCACGCGCACACTTTTGGGGCCTGTCTGCAGAGAGTGAAGACACTCCCTGCTGGGAGGAGAAACACGCCCCTCCATTTCATAAGCTCTGCTTAGCAACCAGTATAAATGGCTGCCAAAGTATGAAATGATAAAACCCCTTTTACGTCGAGGCCTATTTTTACTGTCTAAATGTCAGAATGTCCTTGTTGCCCATAGCAACCAATCAGAGCCCATAGCAACCTATTAGAGCTTACAGCCCCCAATCAGAGCTTGTAGCCACCAATCAGAGCTCATAGCAACCTATCAGTGTTCATATCAACCAATCAAAGCTCATAGAGACCAATCAGAGCCCATAGCAACCAATCAGAATGCATAGAGATAAATCAAAGCCCATAGCAACCAATAAGAACTCATAGCAACCAATCAGAGCTCATAGTAACCAGAGTCCATATCAACCAATCAGAGCGCATAGTAACCAGAGTCCATAGCAACCAATCAGAGATCAGCTTTCATTTTTCCAGAGCAGTATAAGAAATGAAAACTGGGCTCTGATTGGTTGCTATGAGCTCTGATTGGTTGTTATGGGCTGTGGTTGGTTGCTATGGGCTCTGATTGGTTGCTATGAGCTCTTATTAGTTGCTATGGGGTCTGATTGGTTGCTATGGGCTCTGATTGGTTGCTATGAGCACTGATTGGTTGCTATGGACGACTGTCTTACACTTAGGGTATTTCCAGACGACAAATAAAGTTTAATTGTTGGATTCTCACTGGATTCTGCCGTTGAAAGCTGTGTTGGACGATGCGGTTTTCAACATGTATTTCATGAGGATTTAGGGTCGTGGAAGTTTTCCAGCGGATTTACGGTAAGAAACACATCCCATTAATCTCTATGGGGCTTTGGACGCAAATTTGCATCCAAAACTACATGCCAATGTTTTGGACGCAGTTTTTAGTCATCTCCATTGACCTCAATAGTAAATGTTCCGCATGGAACACGACCATAGAATGAACACGGTCTTAGGCCCCGTTCACACGGCGGTTTTGGCCACAGGTTTTGCCGCGGCCAAAACCTCGTCGAACCTCGCCACAAACTCGCGTCTCCCGATCTCGGCGCGGGTGGGGCATGGTTTGGGGCGCGGCTTGCGCCGAGGGTTTGCCCCCATGTAAATTAATAGCAGGGGGCAAACTGCGCCGCGAGCCGCGGCCCAGCCGCGCACCACCCGCACCAGAATTGACAGGAGAGTTCTCCACACGCACAGGTTTGGCCATGGCCCCGAAGCCGTGGCCGAACCCGCGACGTGTGAATATGAACGTGGTTTCCAACAGGAAACCATGTTAATAAACTGGGCACGATTTGGGCACGGTTTTGGTCGCGGAAACCGCGCTGGAACCCGCGGCCACAACCGCGCCCCAATCCGCCATGTGAACAGGGCCTAAGTATTTAGTAGTTTAAAAACCGAATACGTTGTATGAACGGCATTTTTCCTTTGAGGTCAATGGGGATGATTTATTTTTTGGTTTAAGATGAGTATTCCAGTCAGAATCAGTTTGAATTCCAGCTACACAGCACAAGTCACATTCGAAATTTTTCAGTGGATTCTCGACCCAAATCCTTTGCTGTGTAGACCTAGCCTTAGACAGTCTCCATAAACGTGGTCCAAGTGGAGAAAACAGTATTTACTGATTATGGTGATGATTTTTAGATGCCTACCTACACCATGAGCAGAACATTGCTCTACTGAAATCATTGGATCATGTTCGAGTTGTGTTCCTCCTTTCAAACAGTTTGTGCTTTGCTTATAGGCCATAATCAGAAACCACGTCTGGGCTACAGCCCATTACATACATTCAGATATGAGCGGGTATCTTTCTTGTCTGCAGGTATCTGTGTAGCCGAGCCTTATGAAATCCAAGCCATGATGAACTTCTTCATTGACCTGAAGCTTCCATATTCTGTGGTGAGGAATGAGCAGGTGGAAATTCGAGCCGTGCTTTACAACTATGGCCATGACAAAGTCAAGGTAAGGAGGGTCCCAGCAATTAAGAACTTTTCCTGAGTCGGTCTCACTAATGACATTGTCATGGACAAATTTCTTTCCAATTGGCTCTTCACGTGACATCAAAACTTCTTTAGGATACAAATTGTGCACAAATACATCACTTGGCACAAGTCAAATGTTCTACATATTCTTTCGAAACCTATTCCAGATCTTCTACATGGACAGTATTTGCAGCCCTATACTCTTTTCCATATAGTTTTAACTTGTAATGTCTTCATCTCAGGTGCGAGTGGAGCTAACTTACAATCCAGAATTCTGTAGCTTGTCTACGGCCAAAGCAAAATTCCGGCAAATTGTTGAAATTAAACCTGAGTCTTCTGTAGCTGTTCCTTTTATCCTCGTCCCATTGAGCCTGGGTTATCACGACGTGGAGGTGAAGGCTGCGGTTTCTGGACAGTTTGTGTCAGATGGTGTCAAAAAGAAAATTAAGGTTGTGGTAAGTGAGCACGAAGCGTGTCTATGTGGTCAACGTTGCAGAAAAATGTAGAGAAATAGTTGACTCTTATCTTAAAGGAATGTATACAGAATCGAGTCACATTATTATGACCATCAGCTAATATTGAAAGGAACTTCCGTGTGCAGCCTGGACAGCAGCTAGACGGACTGGGGGTGACTCGATAAGGCCCTGGTAGGTTGTCATAGGTATCTGGAGCCGACTGCATCGCACAGCTGCTGAAGGGGCCATGAAGCCAAGACCACTGTCCAGGGGCCCCGCACATGCTCAACTGGGGTCTGGAGAATTTGGGTCAAGGTAGTACTTGGAAGTCTTGGTTTTGCTCTTCCAACCAATGTTGGACATTTCCAGCCATGTGACATGTTGAATTGCCTTGCTGAAAGATCCCATCTGCCCCAGAGAAGACACTCAGCCTGTATGGGTGGACGATATTTCAAGAATGGTTTCCTACCCATATCGGTTCTGAGTGGATGAGTGGTCCAGATAATGCCATGAAAACATTCCCCAGATTATAATGCTGCCACCACCAGCTTGTGTTCTTCCAGCAATAGTTGTAGGGTGTTTGTTCTCTGCTGTTTATCACCTGATCAGCCAACATCCATTCATTTGATGAAGCAGAAAACATGACTCATGTGAGAAGGCAACCTACTGCCAATCAGCAGAGGTCCAGTTCTGATACTGCCTGCAAAATTGAAGTCTTTTCTGCCGATGAAACTTCATTAGCAAAGGTGAAGTGATATCTGTCTGCTTTGGAGCCCCATACGCAGTAGGGTTCTCTGAAATATTGTTTTAAACCCATACCCAGTAGCCCCCTGGTTCATTTTGGTGGTAAGCTTCTCCACTGTAGCGTTTCAGTTTACCTTTGTGCACCTCCGTAGCTGACATTCCCCTCAACTCAATGACACGTGATGATTCGCAGTTTCCACTTCGCTTATTCACAATGTCGCCATTTGTCCACTCATCATACATCCTTACCATAGCAGCATACTTACTGTGCAGTCTCAGAAATACCACCACCCATGGCCAGGAAGTCAATATTCATTCCTTTCTGCAACTCTAAAAAATTGCCTCTTTTACCTATGACAGCAACGAAGGACATGTGTGCAGACAGCCTATCACACCTTATATACCCACCAAGTTAGCTGACTTGTGACTTTGTTCGTGAGCTACAGTATGGGCTTCCACCGTCCAAAGGAGGAAGTGGTCCCAATAATGTGACACGACTATGTATATCCAATCACAATCAAATCTGTTTTAATCAAATATAGTGTTGTGGTACAATCATCATTTTTATCACCTTCTTTCTAAAACAAGATTAATTGCGACCATGTAGCTAAACATGTGCCTACACCTTCACGAGCCCCCTCTCCATTCCTACTCTTTTAACCACTTTGGTCATTTTCAAACCAATTTCCAAAGCAGATAACAATTTACAATAAATAAAAAAAATTCGGATTCTAGATTTTCAAAGTCTTCTTTAAAATTTTACCAAGAGGTCCCTGCACCTTCCGTGATTCTATTTTTTGCCTTTCATTGCATTGTCCACTTGGACCCAATTTATTTATATATTTATATTGTTTTTCAGCCGGAAGGTGTTCGGGTTACAAAAAATGTAAAATCAGTGACACTGGAACCACAGGTCAAAGGAAAAGGTGAGCTCATTGTTCAGAGAGTAGCTCATGACTGTAGAATATAAAAATACATTGAACCTTATGTATGAAAACTGTGTAGCCGATAATAATCAAATGCCCAAAGCCGCCTGGGTCATTTTCCTTGCTGAAATCCCACACTGGGAAGCATTACTAGTATGTGAAATCACAAGGCTTTATGGGAAAGGAGCTGAGAAGCATAAGCGCCCTCTATTGGATGTAACAAGTCCTCAATTTGCTTTCGAACCACTGAGTCTTTAGATATTATCCAAGCCAACATCACTCATCTGCATACAGATGTTTTGGGGTTTTGCCCCTCGCCAGTGCAGAGCAGAGAGATACTGGCTGGTTGGATAGGAGGCAATGAGTGGTTCAGAAAAGGGAAGATCTCTCCTTGAGGAGAGCACCATATAGGTGTGTGGAGATTTAAAATTGCCTTTTGTACGCCCCGAATCATCTACAGATCACAAAAAAGAGATGGCGCTCCTCGTGTAATACTGCTATTTATAGCAGAAAGCACGTAGAATAAGTGTATGAAGGCTCACGTTTTTTTGTTATGCTAATTCCAGGCACAACGCTTTACAGGGTTTTTTTTTTTTTAAATGTTTTGAGCAAACTACTGGTTCGCTGCAAAGGGGTCCAGCGTGGGTCCAGCGATGCACAATCGGGAATATCTGTCCTCAGAAAACCAGCCAAAGAAGATGCACTGGATTCTATCTTTATAGATGTCTTTTTTCAAAGGAAAATGCGTTTTATGTATATCTGACACTTCATCAGTTCCATCCACTGTTCCATTGATGGAACTGATGAAGTGTCGGATAGACACGAAACGTGTTTTTCTTTCGAAAAAATAAAAAAATACATCTATAAAGATAGAGTCCAGCTCATCTTCTTGGGCCAGTTCTCTGAGGACATATCAGCAACAGCTAATCTTAGCCTTATTCCCGATTGCATGGCATTTAAACAAGGAAAGTAGCTCAATCTCCCGCACTGAGAACCCGCCGTGTGAACTCCCCCTTAGGCCGTGTTTACACGGCACATACCATATACCAGTCGGGATTCCCTGACCGGTATTTGGTCTGTTTTTGGCACCCAGGGGGGTATCTTTTCTCCGACATGTTCATGTTCCACCCGAAAACTGGGTGGAAGAATGAACATGTTTTATGTTTTTCTGGACCACCGGCGGTGTCAAAAACCGTCTGGCGGAAAATCCGTGCACGGATTTTCCATTAAGGTCCATTTAAAAGGTTGACAGCTGGTTTACAGACAACGTTCAAGACCGAAAACCATCTGTAAGTCCGGCTGAAAACCCTGGCTGAAATCACTAACCTTCCTAGAACCGTGAATACTGGGACTAGGAACTGTGCCTCGTCAGCGTCAAGGCAGTTGCCTCCTGTAAGTTAAGCATAACCAGCTGTGTGTACTGTGTCTTTTTGACTGTTGCGCCATCATTTGTGTGGGTCAAACTTGTTCAACTTCCTCACCTTATCTAAGGGTTAACCCCATATCCTTATTTTGGCAAAAATACAAGCATATAACTAACCATAGAGTGATTTGTTATTTACCTCCAATAGATGGTGTTCAGCAAGAGACTGTATCTGCACTGGATGAGAAAAACATTGTACCTAGGACGGAAGTTGAAACAGTTGTGACTATTCAAGGTCAGTACATGTTATTTATGACCATGCTGCTCTCTACCAGTGCCCAACTGATATAGTGTATATTAGGTATAAGGAAGGTATGTAGCCCATACCAGTAAATAGCATAGGATTAGACGCACAAGTCCCCTGTGCTGCCCTCACAACAGACAAGGGTTGGTAACACACACACACACACACACACAAACACACTGTCTGTTAATGATATTTTACAACCATCATCATTGAATAATTTAATAATCGCTATTTAACCAATTAGCTGCTGTGATTATTGCAACTGCGGCATATAAACCATTAAATAGGGGTTCCCATGGTCACCTGGTTCCTTCCCATCCGTGGGACATATTAATGAAAAGATAACAGGAGATCATTAAAAGGTCAATAATCTGCAATTTATAACTATTGCAGTACATTTTATAAGCAATAATATATTGAAGTCCCCCAAGAGGCGTAAATGTAAAGTGATAAAAGTAAACTAAAACTTAAAAACATAATAAAAAAATAAAATACAGGAAACATTTTCTACCCTTTATCTATTTATCATCTAAAAAATACATATAATTTGTATTGTCATGTCTGGGTTCTTTTCATTTTGCTCACCCAGTAAATTGTTCATTTCCCCAAGTTGCATCAATAAAAACTCCAACTAGACCAGCGAAAAACAAACCCTCACAGTGATCCAAAAATTCTTAGCTTAAAGGGGATTTGCCACCAGACCAAGTACTGACCTCCTTCAGCATGAGAGCAAGATGTCAACAAATCAAGCTGAGTCATGAAGCTGCAGGGGAGAGAGGGAGAGGGAAGGGGGGAGTGAGGAATCCAAAGGGAGCGTCTCAAAACTTAAGTGAACTAATAAACAGTACAACAGTGGATTCAATACAGCAAGACACAGAGCCTCAGACGGCACTGTCAGGAGAAACCTTATCTGCTAAGAAGCTAATGTAATGTAAACAAATCACGGAGCAAGAGACAGAGACGCACACGGACACACACAGCCAGAGCACAGAGCCTGCATAACGGATCCTGTGACATGTTCACTCAAATAATCAAAACTATAACTTGTGAATTCTGTATACAAAAGAGAACACCTATTCTACACAGCAGCTTGAAAGCTTCTTCATCAGATAAAGCAGGGATCTAATAACACTACAGTTAGTTATTCTGTATACAAAAGAAAACATATTGCTACCCGGTGCCTTAAAAGACCATTTATTCTGCCTGTCATCAGATAAGAAGTGATTCACGAAAGCGCGGCCTTTCAGCTCCTGGGTCGTGACTAGGGGAAGCTTTGTGGTAACCAAGGGGGGTTGAGAAATGCTGTAGCTCTCAGAGTTTTCACTTTTTTTAATCACATATATTTAGAAAAGTGATTAAATCCCATTTTGGAGGTTCCCACGTCAACATTACATGGTGGCAAAACCCCTTTAAGGTTCTAAGAAGATGACAATGCAAGCCAAGTTTGAAGAAACTACATAAACAAATACTACTTAAATTTGGTATGACTAGAATCGGACTGACCTTCAGAATTAATTTGTAATGTGTACCGTAAAGACCTTAACAGGGTTTTGCTATGAAGTAAAATTGAGGTGGGAAGTTTGCAAATTAAATAATAAACATTTTCCCCATTCATCATTAATAAAAATTCTGCACCGTTTTTGTTTTAGCTGCTCCCTTTGTGATCCATAGTGTACAGCTTGTCTCAAGGGGATACAACCAGTAACGAGAGCTGATCAGTCCTGGCCGCACATGCTCAGACATCACCTCTCCTCTCAGGCAGTTACTGTCAGTCTCTTCCCTGCTTAGCAATCACACAGTCAGTGTTGAGCAAGTGTTCAACCCCAGGTGCTGCCGTTCTACTCCCGTCCTCTGTACTCCTTAGTAATTAGTCAAATGGTGCAGATAAATAAAAAAGAAACCTCAATGAGGTATGTGCACTAATAAAGTGGGAAAAAAATCCACAGGTTTGGTTCCTGCAGAAATTTGAACCTAGGACCCTTGTGCTGTGAGGCAAAAACTTTACCTCTGAGCTACAATGTAGCTACTCATAGCTATATACATAAACAGACCTTTCTTTGACTAGAGAAAGGAAAGGCATGGTGATATCATCCTGATGTGTCACATGATATGCAATTCAAACAAATCACACACTTCCTCATCTGAGTACAGAGAGCTGAAGAGCTGGATTCGGGAGGTATGAAATCGGATTGTGGCAAAACCCCTTTAAAAACAAGTCCAAAAAGCAATGGCACCACTGAGGTTTTTTCTGCTCCATTGCACAACAAATTTTCTTTTGTTTCTCAATACATCATATGATAAATGAAATGGTGTTATTGAAAAATACATCTTGTCTTGAAATAGATAAATTTAAGATATGGCATTGAAAGGAAAAAATAGAAAAAAAAAAACTTCTTCATATCAACTCATGGGTTGAGCGGTTCAAAAATAACAAGTCCCGTTAAAGATTTCTTTTGAATATTCAGTTGAGAACTCTGTATATGTTGTATTCTTACAGAAAAAAAAAACATTTATTTCTTTTAATTTATCTTAATTCTAATAACAGTTTTCACTTTAGCTTAAAATTATCTAACTTTGTGTCGTGTAAAATAATATTTCTTCAATCATTTCAGGAAACCCAATCAGCCGTATGGTGGAGGATTCCGTTGATGGCTCCAGTCTCAATCCTTTGATTGTTGTCCCACGTGGTTGTGGAGAACAAAACATGATCACCATGACCCCCAGTGTGATTGCAACCATTTACCTTGATGCCACCAACCAGTGGGAGAGAATCGGTGTGAATCGAAGAAATGAAGCCATCAAGAACATCAGACAAGGTGAGAATAGAGAAGAACAAAATAAACTTATTTTAGGTTTTTGTTATTCTTCTTCTCGACCCCGTAGCAAAGAAAGTCATATCTACAAGTGTGGAAATACACAATTTCAATGCTTTTTGGCTGATTAAGACATAACTGGAGAACTTAAATTACGTGTTTTGACTAAAAATAAAATCAACAATATAAAAAAAAAAATCTTCCAACAAATAGGTATTCCCATTTTACAAAGCAAATGTTTTAGGATATGTGCACAAGGTGTTTTGCAATAAATTTTTTCGATCCGAAAAACGTATTGCGTAAAACGTGTCCAAACACGTATCCAAGGTGTGGTGCGTGGATGGATACGTTTTCTGGATTGCAAACATGTACTCTATGGTTTTAAATAGGTTTTGTGAAACGTAAAACGGATCAAGGATTGACGTGTCCATTCTTTGATCGGATCCGTTAAATGCATCAAAGACGTATGTAAAACGTGGATCATCTGAACGCCGATACGTGTTTTACATTGAAACTAATGTAATTCCACAGGAACCTCGTTAGATACATGTTTGGGTATCCAAACATGTATCTAAAAAACACCATATGAACATCTCCTTACAGATCCTTTCCCATCTACAAAGTCTAATTGATGGGTTTGTCTAACAATGTCATAGATAGTTAAATTAAAGATGGAAAAAGTACAAAGACTAAATATTGTGCATCTCATTGGGTAGAGGAACCTTGTTGTCGTGTAGAGATTTATCACCTTTTACACGCTACTCTGTATTTGAATATTTAAAAAGGCTTATGGGAAGAGAGCTCAAATCTCGAGCACTATCTACTGGATATAGCAATCCTCAATTCACATGTGACTCACTGAGCCTTGCAATGTGTAAAAGATTCATGCCAAGCCAGTTTTGCTTATCTGCATACAGCTGTTTCAGGGTTTTTCCCCCCATCAGAGCAGAGCTTACAAACTAGATGAGAGGCATTGGGTGTGGCTCACAAGGGAAAATGTATCTATCTGGGGAGAGGCACCCTATCTATTGGATTTAGCAATCCTCAATTCACATGTGACTCACTGAGCCTTGCAAAGTGTAAAAGGTTCATGCCAAACCAGTTTTGCTCATCTGCATACAGCTGTTTCAGGGTGTTGCCCCCCATCAGTGCAGAGTGGAGTTTGTTGGCTAGATGAGAGGCATTGGGTGTGCCTCAGAAAGGGTTTCATAGTTTCATAGTTTGTAAGGCTAAAAAAAGACAAGTCGTCCATCTAGTTCAGCTGTTTTCTAAGGTGTTGATCCAGAGGAGGCAAAAATCCCCAATGAGGTAGAACCAATTGTCCTCATTTTAGGGGAAAAATTCCTTCCTACTCCAATCTGGCAATCAGAAAAATCCCTGGATCAATGACCCCTCTCCTGAATCCTAGTCACTATAAACTTGTTATATTATTACGCTCCAAAATGCATTTCCAAACCCTTTTGAACTCGGTTTTTTGAATTCACCATGACTAATCCCTCTGGCAAAGAATTCCATAGTCTCACTGCTCTTACAGTTTAAAAAACCCTTCTATGTTTATGTAGAAACTTTCGTTCCTCAACACGTAAAGGATGCCCCCTTTTTCTAGATACAGCCCTGTGTATAAATAAATCTTGGGAGAGATCTCTATATGGACCTTTGATGTATTTAAACATATTTATTATGTCCCCCCGAAGCCGTTTTTCTCTAAACTAAATAACCCTAATCTTGCCAAACTTTCTGTGAAACTGTATCCACCCATCCTTTTATTATTTTTGTTGCCCGCCTTTGTACCTGTTCAATCTCTACAATGTCTTTCCTGTGCACTGGTGCCCAAAAGGGTAATGTATCTAACTTGGGAGAGGCACCCTATCAGTGTGTGGAGATTTATAAAATTTTACACTCACTTGGGTATTTGAATATTTCAAAAAGGCTTATAGGAAGAGAGCTGATCTGTCCAGCACCATCTGGATGTTTCAATCCTCAATTCATATGTGACTCCGAAAGCCTTGCTAAGTGAAAAGGATTCATGCCAAGCCTGTGTAGTTCATCGGCATACAGCTGTTTCAAGGTGTTGCCCCTCATCAGTGCAGAGAAGAGCTTACCAGCTGGGCTAGATGAGAGGTGTTGGGTGTGGGGAAAGGCACCTTGTCAGCGTGTTGTGGATTCATTGCCTTTAAAACATATATAACTTTTTTGGCTTGTGGAGTTGGAGAAAGTATTGACTAGATTCACAGATGAACTCAATGTAAAAATTTTATTTTACAACTTGGATTGCTTACATTAGGGATCGGGTTGGAGGAAAGTACATTCGCGGTTGCACAAAACAGTTTTGAAATCTATATTGAAAAAATTTCCTATTTTTTAATAGTTGACCCTTCCATATTTACATTGTTTTTCTATGTTTTTTTTCAAAATCGGTTGCTTGTCTTATCTCCTGCTTTAGCCCCAAAACCAAGTAGAGCATAAAAATAAGATTATACAATATCAGTAATTACACTGTACATAAAAAAGTAATCATATATTCACCTTTGAATTTTACCCAAGGAAATTTTTTTAAATCTACACAGGATTGTCGATTTGTGATAAAAAAAATCTCGGTCATTTAGTAACTCAAATACCTAAAATATTAATGGATCGTTTGTGTTTTAAACTCTATCTCTATTTCCCCTAAAAAAATTTCCCTACCTATTTACAGTTAGTACACAACTTGTTATGGGAAACAACATTCCCCTATGCAGCCTTCAAAGACCCCACCAGACAGGTGAGCGCCCCCTCGGCTTTAAAAATTTTTCAGATACCATTTGTCTTGTTAAAAATTACCCAAAAACTGAAACATAACACAATGGAGTTTGGAAAAAGTCATCTCGGAGTTGTTATCAAGTGGCAAAAGACGCCATATACAGTACACTTTCAAAAGTTTGTGGCAACAAGGCAGCAATGGCAAATAAGTCTTCCTGATGGTGGGAATAATCTAATATTTTAACCATAACAAAATGTTAATCTTTTAAATTTTTAAAATCATTACCATTCCTGAAAAACTAGACGTCCCCAAAAAAATTTGAAAAATTATTGACAATTAAAAAGGGGTTCTCCAGGGTCTTTTTATTGTTAAATCATAAAATTTTTATACTAAAACCCTTTAAATTATACTGTAACGATCATAAATTATGGGTTTGACTTATTGATCAATTTTTTCAGTGATCAGTGATTTTTTTGAGATGCACTAGTATATCAGCTTATAATGACCATATGAACCTTCATTTTTAATTATAGAAGCATTTATGGGGACCAAAGCCTAGTTGTTGGGGTTTGACCGCTTTGGACCTTGAAGAATTAGCATGGAGAACGTTGACACTTAGAGGACCCATCGTCACACTGCCCACCAATGCTCCTAGCCGTCTTATTGTTCCAATTGCCTTACAGCTCTATACTTTGGGTCCTCCATCATAGCCTATCTTCATCTTTACATGACCCATTTACACCTTTTTCCCTTAACCCCAAGTTTTCCCCCACCATTTCATATCCATATTTCCCCCTACTTAGTACTGTGACAACAGATTAAGTAAGTTAAAACGAAACTCACAAAAGTCACAAATCTGGATTTCACTATATTTCTACCCCAAAAAACTAAAATTTTTTCCCCTATAAAGAATTCTTGCACAAAAAAATCAGTTAACAGAGTCACTTAACAACATTTTGGGCCCAAGCATAACACGCGGTGGCCCTCCCAAATAGTGACACCACAGACCATGCCTCAGCTAACCCAATTCACTTAATTACAAATCACTTAGCTGGACCCACACCTCAAGACAATTGCAGGGCGGGGGCCTATGGCTCCCTTCGCCCCTTTTTTTTTTTAACATTTACACATCCTAAAAACAACAACCGTAAAATAAGCAAACCACCCAAAGAAAATCAGGAAAGTTTCAATATTCCTAGGACAAACATTCACCACCTGGGCCCCTATATTTGTAGGACCCCCAGGCAACTGCTTAGTGTGCCCAGTGGAAAAGTCCCGATGTTGAACATCCTTGGTCTGTGATTTCTTCTTACTTTCTATTGGATTGCAACACCCCTCCACCCAAATCTTTTTTTTTTTTTTTTTTTTTTTTTTTTAACATGACCTGACATTTCTATATAGACATTGACACTTATCAACATCTCCTGTTCACATAATTTTATTTTTTTCTAGAACGTCGAAAATTTCCTACTCAATTACTATTTTTTCACTTCACAAATTTAAAAATATTTGGCCCCCAAAAAATTGCCGCATTGAATAATACACATTTTTTTCTCAAGATCTAAGTATCTGTAAACCAATGACAGGGGCAGTTCTCTAATTTTAATAAACGTTTTGGGTGACAGTATGAACGGGCTCGAAAAGTCTGGGGTCCTTTCACCCGAAAACGTGCAGCCCGTTTGCTAGATGTTTAAAGAGGCGCACCCAATATCAGGCGCATTAAAGACCCCGCGCACTATGAAATTTTGGCCTAGAGGGGGGGGCGTGCAGAGGCTTCGCACACAACCTTATGAATTATAATTTATAGTTTCAGTAGGGCAAAACCAGGCGCATTACTGCAGGAACAGTAGAGCATTTTTAAAGGTTTACCTGACCTAATGTCGCTTGTAGCTAAAAAGCACTAAACTAAAACCCGTAGAACAGTTCAAGATTCAGGCGCTTTCTACACTAAAAAGCACAAAAAAAATGGGCCTGGGCGCCAAAAATCATACATGTGGCTCTTTGTGTAGTCCTTGTCCATGCCTTATTTGAAGGGCCCATGTGTGTAGTGCCTTCAAATTACAAAAAGAAAGGATATTCTGAAATAAATTCAGGACTAAATTGAGTTTCACACTGGAAATATTCACCTGTTTGAGCAATATCCTTCTTTTTTAAACCAGGCTAACAGCTTACGTAGCCAAAGTTTTTGCAATGGCTCAACCCTTGGTGGATATTGAAAGCAATGTTTTGTGTGGTGCAATCAAATGGTTTAACTTGAAAACGAAACCCCAAAAGATTGTTCAAAGAAAATGCCCCCTTATTCATCAGGAGAGGGGGAAAAGGGTCCGCAGAAACTTTTCCAAATAACCGGGTTTATAGCGCGATATAAAATATTGTGTTCCATTTTTTACCCCGGGAGCTTTCAAAGGTTTTCCCCCAAGAGTTGCACTTACAGCCTTTTTTCCCATCTATGCTGGAAAGTGAGAAGACCCCACTGCACATCCAAATTAACTCTCTTTTATCATCCCTTAATGGGAAAAAATTTCCCGTACTTTTTGATTCATGCGAAAAAGTCTTTAATATCTAATTTTAGAACCGAAACCATATTAGAAGGGGACCAGCTTCCCCGCGGGGCATTCCCCGTCTGAAAAACCATAACCATCCCCTATTCCTCATATGCTCTTGCTATGGCCAAGGGGAAATTACCACCGAGAAGCGCTTTCTGCACCAAAGTCTGACCTCGATAATACTTTTTTGGAAATAACTTTAGGAGCCCAAAATTCAAATAAAAAGACACATGGGGCAATCTTCAGCGAATTCTAAGGTATGTTCACATGGGTGAATTTTCAGCGTTTCAAAACCGCACAAAACCCGTCAAAATCCCCCAAAAACACCTTTAAGACAAATTTTTTATCAGGGGTTTTTTTCAATTTTTCTAACATTTTTTCTTTTTGAAACACCCCTAAAAAATAGCCAGGAAAAAATTGGTGCCAAAAAAACACAAAAAAAAAAACCACGTCAAATCCAACCAAGGTTTTTGGGGCAAATTTTTTTAACTTCCATTGTTCCCCGTGGATTTTTCAGCATTGAATTCACTTCAAGAATTGACTTGACCATTCTTTTTCAGTGCCCAAAACATCGTCCAAAGAGGAGTGGAAAATGCTCTTCTACAATTCAATTCAACTACAATTCAGTTCAATGAAAATGGAACTAGAAGCATTTTGGAGGCTTTTTGGCACTGTTTTGGATGAGGAAATACTCCGAAAACAGTGTTCAAATCACGGGAATAACCCAAAAAAAACACGTAAAAATTTTAAAAAAAGGCACCGGACTGAAATTTTAAAAAAATTTAAAAAATTTACATAGAACGGCCTTGACAAGTTTTTTTTAATCCCAACACTACCCAGGGGTTTAAATTCTCTTTGCTGGACCTTTTCAGTACGTTCTGTTGACCTAGTATAGTCCCTAGAAGAATCACCAAGTGATTCACGTTATAAAGTTTCCACCATCAATGGCTTCCATAACTGAACTTCTCTTTCCCCCATCAAAGGGTTCATTGGAGGAAACCCGGATCCCTTTTATCACTAAAGAACACATCTTACGCCCTCCTGGCTCTTTCGCTTGAAGCAAAAGACTCACCGGGGCCAATTGGCGCGGATAACTGAGCAAAGATATCACGGAGCAGTTTATGGTTCCACTCAAGTGAGTCAAGTCAATAATTTGCTATTCCTTCATTTTAATAGATTTTCCCTTTCCTCTTTATATTAAAATTTTAAACATTTTTTTATAAACCACTCTTCCATCTTCTGTAGGGTACTATTGTGTGTTTTCCCAAACTTTGGCCAAAATCAGATGAACCCCAGGGCAAGTGAAATGATCTGATGTATCCCTAAGCCCGCCAAAAACAGTCCCATTAAATACCGCTAAATTTTTAGAATGCCCTGCGCTCGTTCGCTGAGTTTTAAATTGTTAAATTCCTATTTTAGTGCCTCTTCATGAATATGGCAAAACTTTTACCAATAAATAATTTTGGGGAAAACTACAGGTTTTATGTGATTGATTTGGGTCATAATACTTTTTTCATATGAAATTTTCCTGCAAAGGGATATAAGGAGTGGGATAGACTGTCTGTACACATATCCCTTGTTGCTGTCAGGGGTAAAAAGGGCAATGTATCAGAGTTGCGAATAGGGCCTTATAGGGCCTCGGCCAGGGTTTGGTATTTCGAAACTGTGAATTGTGACTCTTGCATAAAATTATGAAAGTGTATTGTGAGTGAACAAATGGCATCACTGCAAATACAGGCAGTCCCCAACTTACACCATTCTAACTACATCCCCCCTTTTTTTTTTATAAAAAAGACTTATTGGCTGCGGCACTTGAGTTTCGTGTTTCACAGCAGATAGAGCTGGGGAACGAAAATTTTCCAGCACCACACTTAAAGGGGCACCTAAAGGGAAAAAACTGACCAAAAAACTGAAGGGGGAATGTACCATAAAGTCATGCAGCGACAGCTGGAAAAAAACAATTGAGGCTCAGGTGGCAACATCATGAAAGAGTGTGGAGGTGACAGCGGCAGCCAAGCAGCAGAGGTCAGAGAGGGGCAAAATGACATTCTGGGGGTGGCAAAAAAAAAGGGCCAAGAGGCACAATGACACATGTTGGGTTACGGCCAAGCCACAGCAGCAGCATGAGGTCAGACAGTGGCACAATGACATTCGGGATTGGAAAACAGTAAGCCACAGAGGGCAAAATTTTCCCCCAAAATTATTTTTTAGTTTGTCCCCCTCTCACATTTGGGAAAAAGGCTCCCATTTTGGATCGGTAGCGAGGCCCAATAGGGTGGAGAGCCAAAGTCATCCCCCCGGGAGGGTGACTATTCGCTGTCCAGCCAGGCAAATCAGCATGCTGCGGGCAATCTCACAATGACTCCGAGGGGGCTTCCGCCTCCAACTCCACTGTATACTGCCACGGTGGGTTCGGACAAACCCTCGTCTTTTCATCCCACAAAACCCCCTCCACTGCCCTCCTCTCTTGTCACCGGTAAAATCCACTCAATTCACCAACAAGCTTCTCCCAATGCCCCCCCCCCCCTCCATTTTTAGTCCCCCACTCCATGTGGGCCCCGAGATTATCGCCACTTCTCCAGTCCCCCCCCAAAATTTTTCACATCTGTTCCAGGACATGAAACAGGGAAGACGTTATTTTATCCCGTTCCGGCGACTGACATACCCGCAGACCAAAATTTTTTACACACCTTCTCATTCAAATTTTCTGTATTTTTAGACTATTTTGTGACCTGGTCTAATTTCCATTCCTTTTTTCTTTAGCCCAAACAAGTCTCTTTTCTTGTTTCCCGCCTTACAGTGGTTTCCCCAGACTTGTTTGGGGTAAAGTGTCTAAAATTTGTCAAAAATCAGAAAAAAATTGAATGAGAAGGGTTTTCCAAACTTTTGGGCGTACTTATAACGTCGCCTCCCCGAATGGCCTCAACAAACGGAGTTCACGCAAAACTGCCACGGCTGACTCAAAATTACACAGGGGGGTACTCCTGCCGCCTGGATCATCAAAAACTTAAAGGCCTTTCTCTTTTTTACAGTCGGGCCAACATGTGCAGGCTGGAATTCCAAGAGTGGAAAATCGCATATCAATTTGTGGGGGGCCGTTCTGCCGCTGCAATTCAGGGGGAAGTTCCTGGCTTTTTAGGGTGGGTGAAGTGCTGCACATTCCTGGCCATTTTCGAATCTTCTGAAGACCGGGGGAAGACTTTAAACCTTTCCACAACCAAGAAAACATGCGCCATCCCTCCTTTGCAGCGCAGACACCATTTTTCTCCCCCTTTCCGTCACCATGGTTCCATTTGCGTTGGCGCGGATAAAACCCCACATCATTTCTTGCTGCATGACGCGGAGCAGTTCCCCCACTGTGGACTTCGTCCGCCGAGGGAAGCCAGGGGTTTGAACTGGTGCACCGCGGCCCAACATTGGTATGGGGAGCAGTATCTTTTGGAGCTGAGATGTGGGGGGGTGGAGGAGGAGGAGCGACATTGGGGCAGGGAGCGCAGTTTTACAACGGGAGGAGAAAGCGGGGTCTCCTGTCCAATTGTTGGTGTACCTGGGCAGGGAAACACATTCACCCAGTGGCCTAAAGGGCATGTACTTTTCCCCACGTAGTTAAGCTCCAAGTCCACGCTGCCGTCACCTTTGGGAAAAAACCGAAAGCTCAAGGGCTGGCCCCCCTTTTTGTTTTCATATTTTTAAGTCCCGAACGACTACTGCAGCATGAGTAATGAGGAGCGGACATCTGGGCCGGAGATATGGGAAAGAGAAACACTCCCCTTTTGCAAGGGGGGGAGCCTTACCGGGTGCAATGCACGTCCACTGGGGCCCCTGCTGCTGCTGTTGCTGCGGCAGCAGGGTGGACCCCACATCGAGCCACGTTTCTCCCAGGCCACTGGATGGTGACGCTGCATGTGTTGACGCAGGGCCGTGGTGCCAACGTTAGCTCCCTGGCCACGCTTCACTTTCTGCCCACAGATTCTACATATACACATGTTCGGCTCCTCCGGTGTCTTAGCAAAAAACTGCCACACTGCCGAGTATCTGATTTTACCGCCAACGCTCCGCACTGAGTGACTACTGCCGCAGCTGCCTCGCTGAGCCCCTGTGCCGCTACTTTCTTGGACCTGCGAAGCGGGTTTTCTATCCCGTGGCCGCTTGGCTCCCGACATCACACTGCTGCTACCCTGCTGACTCACGGCCATACAACCCACTTGCTGGCTGTGCCGCTGCCTGACGCACAAGCTGACGTCCTCTTCTCCTGACGATGATGAAGCCCTTGATTCACCCGGCTCCCAAATGCGGTCGACTACATCATCATCGATTTGTGTTTCATCTTCACTGCTGTCCTCATCACCGGTCTTGGTATGCAGAGGCTGACCCCTCACAACATGACCTCCCATGCCACTCTCCACATCTATACTTTGCCGCCTACTGCAAGAAGCAGGGGATATTGGCCCCATTTCTTCACTGCCAAGTAGCTGCTGACTGCCCTCCTCAAATTGTTCATCCTCGCTATATAGTGGTGCTGAGCCCAGACCACATAGTAGATCTCTGGCTGAGGGATCCGGATGGGACAGAGGCGGGTTGAGTACAGGTGAGGGCCGCTGACCCGCTCCTGGGCCATGCCAACTAAGGGTTGTGTCTGACGTTCCCACCGACTCTTGGGTGGGGTTGTCAGATGTCATCTGGGAGGAAGTGGATGACCTAGTCAACCAATCAAGAACCCTTCGGTTGCTGGTCAACACACAGCCGCTAGATGACAGCGGCAGTTGTGGCCTCACCGAGTGACCCCTGCTGCGATGTCCCCTTGCTGTGCTGCGACCTGAGCCTAGAATGTTTGTGCCTCTGCCACTCGCAGTTGCAGAGCCTGCCACCTCTCTGTCTGACATACTGTTTGTTCTAAAATGTACAGACACTGTTTGATGAAGATATCTGTATATGATAAATACACACTCTGTATTTGACTACAAATGAACCCAGTAACAAGCTTGGGTAACCCTTGGTTATAACTTGCGCTCCACAAATGGCCAGGAAAAATTTACTTGTATTGTATGTTTAAAAACACTGTGTATTTTATTGAATATAAAAGCACAAACAGGCTTAATTAACCTTCGGATATGAATTATGCTACAGGCAAAATTTCTTCTTTGGCGGTGAAAAAGAACGTTTCTTTTACTAAGTACAACTGCAGAAAAATACTTAGTTAACCCTTGGATGTAAATTTCGCAAAAGAAATGTGCTTTCAAAAATTACCAGCTTTGTAGCCTGTTAAAATGGCGTGTATTTTACGGTACACAACAACAGAAAAACTTGTAATTAATTAACCTTCGGTTATGAATTATGCTACAGGTGAAAAAGAACGTTTCTTTTAGTGACCACAACGGCAGAACAACGCTTAATCAACCCTTGGATGTAAATTGCGCAAAAGAAATGAGCAACCAGAAATGAAGTGGTATTTGGATTGTAAAAACGCTGTTTCTTTAAATGAAACAACAGGAATGGCTTTAGTCCCATTGGGAAATTGAATTAATCAGCTGCAGGGACGCACACGGATTCAGATCCAATACCCCAAAATCAAAGAACTTTAAGAGAAGCAGTCTCTGAGACAAGTGTAAAACCCCCCCCAAAAAATCGCTGTATAAAAATGATTCTTTGAAGAGATATCATAAGCCCCGTGGCAGCCCCTTTTTTCCCCTACTCAGTACATTTTGGAGCGGTAGAGCTCCCGCGTTGCGCCCGGATTATATAGCCCGGGGTGACGTCAAAATCCCCCCGGTCTGTTTTGGTTCACCCTGCACATGTCAGCGGCTAGCCCTTCTTCCCCCAGAGTTCTTTCCCCCATGTAACGCCATTGCTAAGCCATTTTACAATCAAAACCCCCTTCATTCACGCGAATCCCCCAAAGTTCGACTTCGTTCAGAACCAAATTTTCCCTAAAAATTCAAAACAAATTTCCACTTCATTAGAATAAATTCGCCCATCTCTAGTCGTAATAATATGACCACTAGCTATAAATGTCCCTCATATTCTCCAGGCTAGGTGGATTAAGACCATGTAAAATAAAGGTATTGTAAATGTACCATGGTGACCAAGGAAGTAAAAATAATTAAAATTACTTAGGGGAGGATGTGGTATAATGGTAAAAGCTTTATAAGGATTAAGTTTTGCTACATAATCCCTTTGGCGAGTATATAAAAAAACTGGCCCCATCTAATGACCCTTAAGTAATGTCAAAATTATAATAAATCATCTTTCAGAAAAATACAGATACACTCAATTGTTGCTTTTCTTTACAGCCCAAATTTGAAAAAAGTTTTTGTTGGGGAAAGCCAGGCAAAGGAAAAGGGTACCTTAACGGGAATTAATTTTGTAGTTATGACACCTAAAAATATTCCCCCAAAATTGTGAGGTGGACAAAGTAACACTTATGGCATGCACTGGTTACCAAATTTTTTGTTACAAGTTATATCCTGATACTAAGGGTAAGACTCACAGGGAAAATTTAAAAAACCTCCAAAATCCAACGCATTTTGAATTGGGTTTTCGGATTTTTTGTTGGGCCCCGTATATGGAAGTACTGGAAACCGACGGCAATCCGGCGAAACCGCGGAAAAATCAACATGTTGCAATCCGCCGATTTTTTAAAACCAACGGAAAAAAACCAAAGCAAGATTTTATTTTGTTATGCGCCAGTGGGGACCGCGATTTTGGTGGATTCAAAATATAAACCGCTAAAAACAACCCAAAAAAACTGGGGTTGAAGACAAGCCCTTAACTTGCCCTTCTAAATCGAATCTGGACATTTCCAAAGAGCAATAAAACATCCAAACCAGGATGGTGTAATAAGGCTGCCGGCCTTTTTCGTGTTTCCGTTTTTTTTATTTACCCACAGGTTTATTTATTTCCCGCCTTGTGACAAGAAAGAAAAGAAAGCAAAAACTTTACCAAAATTAACGTTTAAAGAAGAACCACAGGGTAAATGTATAGATATAGTTTGAAAACAAGTGGTACTTATTTTATATGTCACCTTGACCTCAAATAAAAAGAGAACTCTTTTTTGTATCACGAAAAAGACTTGGTTGGCACGGATGGCAAAAAAACTTATAATAGAGATGAAACCAACTTGTGGTCACAAAGAAGTAAAATTTAAGTTTTTAAAAAAGTTAAAAAGGGCTTACCCAAAAATGTTGGACACAAGTTGGGTTTACAATGGCACGGATGGAGATAGAAGGATAAATGACTTTAATCCAGAAGCAAAACACATGAACACATGATCCTAAATAAATAGCTTTGCCTAACTCGATCCCTAACCTGTCCCTAGTGCTATCTCTAACGCCAGACACCCTTGGCCCTATCCTACCCCTGACAATATCCCAACTAATGTCCTTCACTATGCTGGCCTTACCCAACCAGTTCAAAACCTCCAAAGAGAACTCAGGAATAGTACAGACTGCAAGACTGACATCGGACAGAAGAGAATTAAGACAAAAAGGGCTCTTACAACTGGAAGCAGATACCTAACAAAACAGGATTGAATGCAACAAGCTCACAAGACACAAACTCTTAGCTAACAGTATACACAGTCAGAGCTGTCCTAACAACATTATGGGCCCCTGGGCATAGCACTGCAGTGGGTCCTGCCCAAATACCCTTGAGCACACCCATATTATCATGCCACTTATGTCTGAACACCGGCAGCCTGCAGCCTACAAGACTAATTGGCAGGGCAGGGAGCCTTTGGCTCCCTTCTCCACAATGGTTTTTAACTGTTTGCACCTCCTAAAAACACACAAACAGTTAAATAATCGAAACCAACCAAGGGATCCAGGATATGTTTCTTGTATTCCTGGGACAAACATACACCACCAGGGGCCCCTATACTTGTGGGACCCCCGGGCTAATGCCTAGTCTGCCCAATGGAAAAGATGGCTCCGTACATAGTGCCAGCGTCTGCTTTTTAGACGGCTGGCAACCAACTACTCCCAAGTAATCAGGCTTACATGGTTGCATGGTCAGAGAGTATGGATGATAGTCTAGAGAGTTGTTTGAGCCAGTTGTATGGCATCATCTAATCTAGTAAGATGAAATAGCAGGAGAATGAGTGAGAACGTTTGTTCGAAACGCGTAGACTAGGTTGCTTTCTCCTTTGCCTACCTTTTTATGTGACTATTTTGTGTGTAGATTATATTTTTTGTATTAGGTTTTTATATTCATTCATATAGGCATTGGATTTTCTTAGCCTTCTGAGAGTAATACTAAGAATGGCATGCGCTAGGCAGTAAGAGTTTGACCTAGACTGTGACTTGAGGACCAATTTAAAGTTCTCTTTTTGTATTTAGGATTTAAGGATCGTGAAGGTATTTTGGCAACAGCATCAATTGAAATTTGTGCAAAGTAAGTAGAAATTTTCTATAAAAATGGTCCCGATAAATTTTAATCAATTCCCAAAGAATGAAAGTATGCTGTAAAATTGCATAATACAAATTAACACAGTAATGTGAGTTTGGTCATTCAACAGACTTGATTGAGATTTTCTTCATTTTTTTTTTTTATTTGCAAAACAGTTCATACTCTTTGTTATCCTTACCTAGAAAAAATGTTTGTTTTTTTGCATAGAAATTGTGCCCATTCTCTAAAATCAGCCACCTGATAATTAGGGAGCTGATGCTAACATGAAACAGCCACTATAATCATATGTATTCATTTGTACACCCAGCTCCAGAATGGCAGGTGATATCTGTAATCAAATTCTATATCTTGTTGTCACCTGGTATCAGTCACTCACTGTAATCCTTTTGTAGACATCTTAAAGACAATGATGCCACCATGTCTATCTTGGATGTTTCGATGATGACTGGATTCGCCCCTGATGTTGAAAGTCTTAATAAGGTCAAATTTGTGGATTCAAATAATTGTTAAATGTGTTTATATTCTCTTCATGGATTAAGTTATAATTCCTGTTCTTCTTGCTCACAGCTAATGAAGGGAGTGGACAAATATATCTCCAAGTTCGAGATTAACAAGGAAGCAACCGATAAGGGTTCGCTCATCATCTACCTAGATAAGGTAAGAAGTGTTGGCTACTCGAAGGTTCGGAGATAACCATATACACAAGTCAGTAATAGACATCTGCCATTTATACACATTGTTTAATATACAGAAGAGGTCCTCAATACCTGGGTACTGAGTTATATATATATATATATATATATATATACTAATAATATATATGATATATAATATATTATATAATGAATATATATACCTAATATTACTCGAGATAAGCCACCAATATAAGCGAGGCACCTACTTTTGCCAAAAAACTGGGGAAAACTATTAGCATAGCCTGATGGAAAATGCAGCCGCTACTGGTAAATTTCAAATATAAAAATGGCTACCAATAAAATTACATACACAGGTATAGGCAGTTTAATGTCCCCATTGGCGGATATAGGCAGTTTAATGTTCCCCATAGGCAGGTATAGGCAAGTTAATGTCCCCCATAGGCAGGTATAGGCAGTTTAATGTCCCCAATAGGCAGGTATAGGCAGGTATATCTCCCCCATAGGCAGGTATTTGTCACCCATAGCCAGGTATAGGCAGGTATCTATCCCCTATAGGGAGGTATGTGTCCCCCATAGGCAGGTATATCTCCCCCATAGGCAGGTATATACTCGGGTATAGCCGACCCAAACATACGCCAAGGCACCTACTTTTGCCACAAAAAACTGGAAAAACTTATTGAGCATAAGCCTTGGATGGAAAATGCAGCGGCTACTGGTAAATTTTGAATATAAAAATGGCTAACAATAAAAGTACATACGCAGGTATAGGCAGTTTAATGTCCCCATAGGCAGATATAGGCAGTTTAATATTCCCCCATAGGCAGATATAGGCATTTTATTGTCCCCCATAGGCAGCTATAGGCAGGTATAGGCAATTTAATGTCCCCCATAGGCAGCTATATGTTCCCCATAGGCAGATATAGGCAGGTATATGTCCCCCATAGGCAAATATAGGCAGGTATATGTCCCCCCATAGGCAGGTATAAGTAGGTATATCTCCCCCATAGGCAGGTATATGCAGGTATATCCCCCCATAGGCAGGTATAGGTAGGTATATGTCCTCCATAGGCAGGTATAGAAAGGGTTTTTTTAAAAATAAAAAAAGTACTCACCTTTCTCCCCCGCTGCTCCAATTCTGAGGCTCTCCGTCTTGTCTTCTTGCCAGCAAAGGGGGCGTGATGAGATTCACGCGGCCTGTGCTGGATACTTCAGAAGGCCGCAAGTCTGTGGCCAACCAGAGTCCACTGCGGAGCAGGAAGCGCTAACTCTCTGCTCCGTAGTGGTATCTTGACCTGTATGTGCTCCCAGAAGAGATCGCCGACAGTGCCCAGGCTATGGTAGCTCCCGGATGCCGATGGGTGACTCGAGTATGATTTGTGCTGAAAAAGTCGGCTCATACTTGAGTATATATGGTTTATGCACACAATATACATATAGTGCCAACCTTAGGCTGCATTCACACAACAAAGGTCAAAATACTTGTCAGAAAAAAACATGTATTTTTACAGTATTGCACACAAAAAAACTAAGTTTTTTAGCTTTGTTTTAGTTTTTTGGCATGGTTTGGCACTAACTTTACGCGGTTTTCAGATTTGGCTTTTAAATATTTTTTTTTGTCAGACAGTGTAGATATCTATCTACACGTTATAGTTAGCTACACATTTATATATATATATATATATATATATATATATATATATATATATATATAGTATTATATATATATTATACATTATATATAAAAATATGATATATAACCAGAAGATAGAGAGAGAGAACATGGGAGAGAGAACATGAAAGAGAGAGAACGAGAGAGATGAGGACACGAGAGAGAGAATGAGAGAGAACGAGAACATGAGAGAGAGAATGAGAGAGAACGAGAACACGAGAGAGAGAGAGAATGAGAGAGAACGAGAACACGAGAGAGAGAGAATGAGAGAACGAGAACACGAGAGAGAGAGAGAATGAGAGAGAACGAGAACACGAGAGAGAGAATGAGAGAGAACGAGAACACGAGAGAGAGAGAATGAGAGAACGAGAACACGAGAGAGAGAGAATGAGAGAGAACGAGAACACGAGAGAGAGAGAATGAGAGAAAACGAGAACACGAGAGAGAGAGAATGAGAGAGAATGAGAACACGAGAGAGAGAGAATGAGAGAACGAGAACACGAGAGAGAACGAAAACACAAGAGAGAACGAGAACACGAGAGAGAGAGAACGAGAACACGAGAGAGAACGAGAACATGAGAGAGAGAGAACAAGAGAGAGAGAACGAGAGAGAGAGAGAACGAGAGAGAGAGAACGAGAGAGAACGAGAACACTTGAGAGAGAAAACCAGAGAGAACGAGAACACGTGAGAGAGAGAACAAGAGAGAGAGAACGAGAGAGAGAAAGAGAACACGAGAGAGAGAGAACGAGAGAGAACGAGAACACGAGAGAGAGAGAACAAGAGAGAGAGAGAGAACAAGAGAGAGAGAACGAGAGAGAGAGAATGAGAGAGAGAGAACGAGAGAGAGAGAACGAGAACACTTGAGAGAGAGAACGAGAGAGAACGAGAATACAAGAGAGAGAGAACAAGAGAGAGAGAACGAGAGAGAGAATGAGAACACCAGAGAGAGAGAACGAGAGAGAGGAGTGGAACACGAGAGAGAGAATGAGAACACGAAAGAGAGAATGAGAGAGAATGAGAACACGAGAGAGAGAGAATGAGAATACGAGAGAGAGAGAGAACAAGAATACGAGAAAGAGAGAAAGAGAGAACGAGAGACAGGAGGAGTACACGAGAGAGAGAGAGAATGAGAACACGAGAGAGAGAGAGAATGAGAACATGAGAGAGAGAGAACAAGAGAGAGAGAATAAGAGAGAGAACGAGAGAGAAAGAGAAAACTTGAGAGAGAGAACGAGAGAGAGAACGAGAGAGAATGAGAACACTTGAGAGAGAGAACGAGAACACGAGAGAGAGAGAACAAAAGAGAGAGAACGAGAGAGAGAACGAGAACACGAGAGAGAGAGAACGAGAGACAGGAGTGGAACACGAGAGAGAGAACGATAACACGAAAGAGAGAGAACGAGAGAGAGGAGGGGAACACGAGAGAGAGAGAAAGAGAGAACGAGAGACAGGACGAGTACACGAGAGATAGAGAGATGAGAGTACACGAGAGAGAGAGCATAAACAAACTATTTGGGATCATTTTGCCTTAAGATCTAGTGATTTTGATGATCTCCCCAATAATTAAATTATAAGGCATCACTGTCAGAAATACTAACAACGATAACAAAACCAGTTACTTTATAAAGTTTACACAACTGCGTAAAAAAACAAATCCACGGCTGGAATGGCCCAAAATGTGAATGATCCTCCTGGATCGAGACAATACAATATGCAATTTTGGGCCCAAAGGTTTAACAGAAGTTGACCCCAGTTGAAGCTGGATTTGGAGGCAATATTTGAGTACTAGGCTTTGTTTTATAGGTGAATTTATGATTTATTAATACATACTTTATAATGCAATTGCAATTAAGTGGACATGTCCTATAAAGGTTGAAGGAGGGTCCTCAGCTTGTCAGTGTTGTTATACAATATGACTTCAGTTGCCTGTGACCAACTACTGGTTTTATACTTCATGAAGTTCCTCACTAGAGCTTCTGATGGAGATATCTATACCACCTCAAGAAGCCAATGATCGTCATGAAATTAATGAGCCTAATGAATATAACTGTATCGTAAATCAGTCTCTAAAACTATAAACATGTTAATTTTTATGGTTCCTCAATGATCTTTTAACTTCTCCTCTCTAACCGTAAACAGATCTCACACAAACGAGAGGAATGCATCAAATTCAATGTTAACCAGGTCTTTAAAGTTGGTCTGATACAACCTGCATCCATCACTGTTTATGACTATTACACCCCCGGTAGGTATCTAGGACTTTTCTAAGGAACTGATATGTGATATATGTTATGTACAGTAGGTTGCAGAAGTCTCCCTGCCCTCTAAACTATCCCTCATTTTTAGATTTTACATCTACAAACTTAAAGGCATCTTATTGATATTTTCAGTGACAAGGTAACACAACGTAGCAAGTATTTGTGAACTTTGAAGAAAATGATACATGCTTTTCCAAATTAAACCACTGAAAAGTGAGTTGTGTGCATATGTATTCAGTCCCCTTTACTCTGATACAGCTAAATAAAATCCAATGGGACTAACTGTCCTTATTAATAAATCTAATTAGTAAATACAGGACAGCTACATGTAATTTATTCTCAGTTTAACTACAGCTGTTTTGTTAAGGCCTCAGAGGTTTGTTAGAGAACATTAGTGAACAAACAGCATCATGAAAACAAGGAACACACCAGACAGCTATGGGATGAAGTTGTGGAAAAGTGTGTTGCAGGGTTAGATTTTGAAGAAAAAAAAAGCCCAAGCTCTGAACAGCTCAGGGAGCACTGTTCAATCCATCATCCGTAAATGGAAGGAGTATAGCACAACTGCTAACTTTCCAAAAGATGGCTGTCTACCTAAATTGACAGCCTTGACAAAGAGAGCACTAATTAGAGAAGCAGACAAGAGGCCCAGGGTCACTTGGAAGGAGCTGCAGAGATCGACAGCTCAGGTGAGAGAATCTGTCCACAGGACAACAAACAATTGGGTGCTCCACAAATATGGAAGAGCAGCAAGCAGAAAACTCTTTTGAAAGCAAACCATAAGAAGTCCTTTTTCCAGTTTAGAAAAACCTATGTAGGGGATGCAGCGAGCATGTGGAAGAAGGGGCTCTGATCAGATAAGACAAAAAATTTACTTTTTGGCCTAAATACCAAGTGCTGTGTGTGGAGAAACGCCAACACTGCACATCACCCTGAACACACCATACCCACCGTGAAGCATGGTGGAGGCAGCATCACCTTCAGCAGGGTCTGGGAAGCTGGTCAGAATTGGTGGAAAAATGGATGGAGCTAAATACAGGGAAAATCTGGAGAAAAACCTGTTAGAGGCTGCAAGAGACTTGAGACTGGGGCATAGGTTCAGCGTCCAGCAGGACAATGACCCTAAACATACAACCAAAACTACAATGGAAGGGTTTACATCACAGCAGATTTATGTGTTACAATGGCTCAGTCCCAGTCCTGACCTAAATCCCATTGAGAATCTGTGGCAGGACTTGAAAATTGCTTATCACAAATGTTCTACAACCAATCTGTCTGAGCTCGAGCAATTCTGCAAAGTAGAATGGGTACAGATTCCAGCCTCTAGATGCGAGAAGCTGTTAGAGACATCTCCCAACAGACTGTAGTTTTCATTGCAGATAAAGCTGGTCCCACAAAGTACTAACTCGGGGGCTGAATACATTTGCACGCTGCACTTTTCAGTTTTTTAATTTGCTAAAATTTGGAAAAACACATATCATTTTCTTTACACTTGACAAATATTTGCTCCTTTGTGCTGCTCGATCATAAAATATCAATAAAATCTATTTAATTTTGTGGCTGTAATGTTTAAAAATGAAGAACAGTTCAAGGGATAGGAAGACTTTTGCAACCCACTCGTTGTGTAAATTTATATATTGCTTTGTTTGCCTTTGTAGAGAACCGCTGTACTAAATTCTACCATGTGGATGAGAACAGCAAGTTATTGGGCACAATTTGTCAAAAAGATGTATGCCGGTGTGCTGAAGGTAGGTCCTAAAACAACTGGTATGTTAATTAAAGAATCAATGTTATCCGTACAGTAAATGAGATGTTCATACAACCTACATGAGATGAATACACCCCCCTATAGATAAAATAGTAGCAATACTCTGAGGATTCATGAATAAAACTGTAAACTCTAAACTTTATGTGTGCAAAAAATTAGACATAATAAATTGCCAGTTGACTATGGGTACGCATAATTCAGATGGTATGGTAGCAAAAGTTACCTACAGATGTAGCAAAACTAAACTTGACAGATAATGTACTATGATATCATGACACATAGGGCAACATGTTCCCCTATGGGTGCACCATTTCTTTGGTGTATTTCATGGCAAAAACTGTTGACGCCCTATTCGCTATACAAAATAACTGTAGTACACCAAAACCATGCACTTTATTTACGAGGCATGACACATTTGAATGCGTCTAAAGTAGGCACATCAAATATGCTTACAATGATATGCTATGCGCCTACATTATGTGCCTAGATTAGGTAACAATTATAGTATGTAAGGTAGATCACACCAGATTTTTGACAGGTTCATTCATTCAGGCGCATTATACACTCATTTAATGCGCTTCCTTTCTGACATATCACCCATAGGGCCACATGTATGAAGCTGTTTAGTTCTAAAACTCACTCTTTTGCCCATAGTAACCTAAGAGTGAGTTTTAGACCTAAACAGTTTCATACATGTGGCCCATAATGTTTATTGACCTTTGTTTAGCAAAAATAGCAGATAATATGGAAAGCCGTGATATCATAATCAAGTTCAACTCTTCTCCATCCATATATAAAATGTTCCTCAGACAAGTTTAAACGATTGAGGTCTAGTCTCTTTCACTGATCCCAAGAATAACAATCAATTGTAATCACTGTGTCACACTGTTGACATGAATGGTTAATAATGCCTGGTAACCTTATGGTTGGCTAATGATGGTGAAGGATCTTTGTAAACTCTTTGTTGCTCTTCGTAAGACTCCACGTAAACCATATGTAATACAAAAATAAATATATGGTCACCGACAGGGTGAGCAAAGAGTGCCAGACGATCCTCCGGTGGGCCCAAGCTCTGTCACAATAATGTATACCTAATAATTCAAGGCCCCAAAGGTCTATCAGAAGGCAACTTCATTTGGAGCTGACCTCAGAACCAATCACCAGATGTTTGGTTAAAACCTATATGTACAATGCTTATTAAAATTGTATGTACATGTGTCCTTCATCAATATAGGGCTCCTAAGCATGGCAGACCTTTAGTTGTGTTTTTACTCCATGAATATCCTTGGGAGAATCTGAAAAGCAGAGAATGAGAGGGAGAAAGCAAGCAGCAGAAAATAGGAGGCATGAACAGTCATTTACCGTAACTGTAGGGTGTGCCACAAAAATAAAGGAACTTACGTCAGACGATGGTCACTGATGTAGGATTAAAGAGAACCTGTCACATAGTTATTGCACCCCTGACTGAGGACAGAACAAGCTATTGTCATACCTGCTGTTTCCAGCGCTGTGTCCCTTATTCTGTAAGATGCTGGAGTTTTCGTGTATTTAATGCTAAAATCTGCAGTTTTCAGCCAGAAGAGTCATTCGAAGAGTCCTTCAAAGTGTCAGTTTTTTTCAAACCCGGCCAATCGGCGGCTAGCCCCTCCCACCTAAACTGACAAACCTATTACTTTGAATAGGTAGAAACATGTGAATAACTGTCAGTGGGCAGAGCTAGCCTTTGGTGGGTGGAGCTAACACCTGCTCATGAATAAGATTTAAGGGGTAAATTCTCTAAAACTGCTGCATCTCACAGAATAAGGGACACAGTGCTGGAAACAGCAGGTCTCACACTGGCTTGTGTTGCCCTCAGCAAGGGGGCCTTATCTATGTGACAGGTTCTCTTTAAATTCAATCAAGCAAGTCTTTGCATAATAAAAGTGATAGGAGCTAGGGTGCTTTTCCATCTCTGAGGTGACTAAGTGAGTAATAAGATACATAAAAGGTCATATGCCAGATAGCCATCTCCTGCCCGAGAAGCTCCAATCAGAAGAATCCAGAGCACAACCTACTGAGCTTACAAGAAAAATACTATGTTATGGTAATACACATAAAGATTCACTAGAACATGGTGTCCCGGACTGGGGTCAGTTGATACTGTTAGGGTAGCGGGGATTCAGATGGTGGATCCACAGGGTCACTGCAAAAGATGGTGTAGACCAAACCAGAGAGCGGAGTCTAAGGCTATGTTCACATGGGTTAACTGCCGGCCCATAGACAATCACTGCTAGCGGCGCGTATACGCCGCTAGAATATGACATGTCAATTATCTCCCCCTCGGCGGATTCGCCGAGCGGGGAGAGGAGACTATCCATCGTTCTCTTTGAGAACTGTGGATTACCGTAATGACTGGGCCGTTTTCAGCCCATAATTTGCGCACTTTGCCGCATAATTACGGACCGAAATAAGGCCCATTTTAAGCCGTGTGGACATGGCCTAAGGAGCCGCACGGTGTTCACCAGAGCCCATTGCAGGGCGGGTTGGACTTGACTATGGGAGACTCCCAGGCCGCTAAACCTGATGTGGCCGTGGCGACAGTGTGGGAGAAGGTAGAGGTGGCTCAGGCACGTGCAACAGATTACAGTAGTGGTGTACAGGCAGGTAGTAGACTGGCATGGCAGCAGTTACAAGAGCAGATAGTAGACTGGCCTAGCAGTACAGTAGGTACAACAGCAGGTAACCACATGAACCAGGCAACAGCAAATAACATACAGCAACACAGAGGTCACTATCAATGTAGGAACATCAACAAACTGACCCTGAGCACAAATTCTTGCCCCCACTGGTGACCGGTCATTGGCTAGGTAATTAGGCACTGGCCCATTGAATCTGAGAGAGCCGACACATGCACCCTAGGGGGAGTGTGCACACACACCAGTCACAGGCAGGAGATTGGAGCAGAGCAGGAGCATGGAGAGGTGAGTAGACGCCAGCAGGGGAATCCTTATCCAGGACTACAGCGTGCATCATGACACATAACTGGTATACTTTAATGTAGAAGACGATCAAATTGCTAGTGACTGACTTCTTAACCTCTTGACAATCTATTTCTTATCAATTATGTCTTTTAGAGAATTGTTTCTTGCAGCAACAGTTGGAGGGTGAAATTGATGCAGCCGAGAGATTGGAGAGAGCATGTGCACCAGGAGTGGACTATGGTGAGGGACACATAATTTCGTCTTTAAACTCTAAAGTTATCTCATTCTGTATAGACCTGACTTTATTTTTCATGTTGAGATGACCAACTGGCTCCCTGTTGTAGTAAATATGGGGCTCAGGTGACTTATCTAAAGGCCAGTTTAACATATTGAGCATATTACAAGTACATGTTTACATATATTACAGTGGAATATCCTGACCTGGAATCGTAAAGGGGTTGTCCCACCATAGACATTTATCACCTATGCAGATAGTTCAAGCACTGTACTTGGCTATCTTTGTCGGTCCCATAGCCTTTGAACGTAGCATCAGTGCACATGTTTGGCCACTTCTCCATTCAAAGACTGATGGGGCACTTGGGATCCCTGTCTTAATGATCAGTGGGGGTCCCAGTAGTGGAACCCTTAGTGTTCAAATATTTATCTTCTCTCCTATGATGCTGTCAGTTTAGGACATTAAAACCAAACTTTGGTTGGCGCACTAGGCCTTTCTACAAGCACTGTAAAAATGCCCATCATGTGCTTGTGTAAGACTGGTCGAACTCCATAATTATGTGTTATTCTCTGCGTTTATAGTTTACAAGGCGAACCTGGAAGAAGTACAAAAGAATTCCAACTATGATAACTATGTGATGAGGATAGTCAGTGTCATCAAAGAAGGTAAATACTGAAAATATGTATAATGTAGGTATGTATGTATTTGTAATGACCAAGGCTATGGTCACAAATAAATATTATGTCCCCGTAGGGTGCTTCACCAGTAGGGGTGCAATCATTTACACAGCCTAATGCATTTTATAGACAACACATTGAGGTGTACTAATATGGCAGTTTCACTACTTCCTGTCCGGGGCAGGAAGTAGTGAAACAAAAAGCAAGGTGGCGATAGAAGCCTTCAAAAGGCTTACAGCTGCCATATTTAGCAATCTGGGTCCCGCAATCTCACCGCAGGGGCCCCGATCAGAGTAAGAAACGGTGTGTGGCACCGTTTCTCATTCATTTACATGCCGCGACCAGGGTTGCCATAGCGTCTAAAGCGTTAAGCTGCATGGGATGGCGGTGGCTCCATCCCAAGCTGTAAACAGCAGGTTTTAGCTGCAATTAGCAGCTTTCATCCGTCGACTGCGTAGCGGGATCGCAGCACAATCCCGCTACAAAGCCCCTTACTGGTACTGGGATGTAAGTTTATGTCCAGTGTCAGTAAAGGGTTAACATATGAGTTAATATAAAGGGTGAACATATGACATTCACATGTCAGTAAGCACGTGTATCAATTTAGAGATGGGAGTTGGAACTGATGAGCAGGAGATTTCTATACATGAACAAAAGAATTAGCAAATTGTATGGTACAACTATTCATATGAACGAAATGGGAAGAAGGTTGAATCCTGAGAGACCAAGAGCCATGACAGATCATACAAGAGGGTGCACAGAAAGGAGATCAGATAAAGACAAGTGATTCCCCCAAAAACATGCAAAGAGAGGCACATTATACAAGCTAACTTATGTAAGCTATAATTTCTATGTTTTCTTGTAACTTTACAACTTTCATGAAAAATGCAATAAAATTCATTTTTTATATAAAAAGTTATTGTGAGCCCTCCTGCTATAATCTAAAGAATAACTTAGGTACTTAAATGTGTGACAGAGTGAAGCTAGGCTATTATTTTATTAGTATCATTCAATAAAAGAAAAAAAAAGAATATATTTTTACATGCTCCTGCCCGGCCTCCCCATTAATTTCTATAGGAGTTCTGAATAAAGTAGAGCGAGTATGCTTGGCTACATTTGGAACTACCATAGAAATGAATGAGGAGGACAGTGCCATCCTCTCCATTTTGTGAGATTCTTGTTACAAGCTGACCTGCAGCCCGGAAGAGCGCTAATGGGAACACCCATCAGATATGATGGCAGTGGTGATGGACGCTCCAATGCAGAAGTGTATGCATCCTTATACAACTTTATATAGAACATATATATATATATATATATATATGTAAATGTTTCCACAGTGCGGATTTCTAATGTGACATATTTCCGTTATTAGGCACAGACGAAAATGTTTTGCAAAAAGCTAAGAATTTTGTCAGTCATATAAAATGCCGTAAAGCATTAGACCTTCAAGCAGGCCGCGATTATCTGATCTGGGGAGTAAGAAGTGACCTATGGGACCAGCCATCTGGGTGAGTGATTTGAGTATTACTGTTATAGTAATCACAGTTAATATGATTTACCAGAATATTAGACAAAGTTTTCATATTTTCGTTATTGCATAATATACAGTAGATAATAGTATGTTTTAATCTGTTCAATTCTGTCCACTTTATCTATAGAAGTATCCAAACAGCTTAATGACTTCAATACATTACATAGGCTGCACAGATCTTGAGTATCAGCTTGTATTATACTTCAGAGCTGAACTCCCTATTCTGCTGGTAAAGTCTAGGCCTGGAATGCTGGGACACCATATTTATAAACAGACACTTTCTTAACCTCTTAATCAAGCCTTTTAATTAGAGTTTTAGGCTCTGTCCACAAAACAAATATTTCAAGTCAGAATATACGCAGATTCGGATTTGTAGTCTCATCTTAACCCGAAAGTTACTCATCCCCATTGACCTCAATAGAAAATACACATTGTAGTCCAAAGAGCGCATATTTTGTTGGTCGGTTTTTAAGAGTAACAAAAAAAATTTAGAACATGTTCATCCTTCCATCGTATTCCACATGTGAGCACGCAGGGAATGTAGGGAGATTTCAGCTCTGCTGGCTGTAGAATCGTGAATACAGCTCAGAACTATCATACAGACTAAAATCCCCTCTAAAATGGCATTTTGTACCAAGGTAAAATGACTTCCTATTTTAACTCAACTGGAAAAACAAGCACAGGCCAGGAGGGCATAAACATTAAGGATAAGTTCACACGGCATAATTGCGGGCCGTAATTACGCCCCGTAATTACGCCGTGTGTTCGGGAGCTCCCGCGGGGCAAAAATGTCCAATATTTCTCAACTTCCACCAGTACAATAATAAAAAGTAATTTATGATCACTATCAAACTATATAAAATGTATTTGTTTAAAGTTAATGAAAAATATGATCATATAAATTAATATAAAATATATAATATCCCAAAAATATAAAAATATCTCCTGTAAAATGTATTTAAAATTAATAGAATCTTAAACAAATTTTACATTAAAAAATGCATTGATAATGTTGTTCAGATTTTTATATTTAAAATTCTTACTACATTAAATTTAAAATTTATGTTTGTTGCTCTCACCCTTTATTCTACATACAGCAAGAGCCAGCACAGCACAGGTATTGCTGGGATCTGTGGTCCTCCAAGCAGAATCACTTCCATATTTTCTATTCCCTGACATGCTATTCTAATGACGTTCCTTTATTTCCAGCCTATCTATAACCTTAATACATGTTTGGTGCATTACTTATGCGCCTAAGTTCCATAATGCGCCTAACATACAGGCGAGGCGCTTCGAACTTTCCACGCCATTTATGAACGCCCAAAAACCACTTTCATGCATCAGGCGCATTATACACTGAAAATGAGACTCGACTAATAACTTCGACGCGCCTGCGTTCATACATGTAGCCTTTAATTTTAAAAAGGCCAATTTTCCCTTATTGAGGACTACACTATAGGATATAGACTGGGAGTAGCTATTACCAAATAATAAGGGGAATGGAAAGTCTTGAGAAAAGACGGCTCCGGGGAGACATGATTAATTTATATAAGGATTGGGGCAGAGCGACCACAGGTGGTCGCATGGTGCTGCAACTAGGTGGTGTACGGCTGGAGAAATGCCAGACATGGGCCACAGAGGGACTGGGCTCGGTGGGGGAAGCCGGTGGGGGGTATCGGTCAGCAACCTAATGTTGCTGACACTCTACGTAGTACGGCTGATGTCCAGCCATTATGGGTTGGCTTTCCCGGAACAGCTGCAGATGGGTGGGTGGCTGTTCCCACATTCCCACATTCCAGGTCCCCACGTTCCAGGGTAGATTTTGGGCAAGTCCATGGATGACTATAAGAGGCCTTCTACTACAGGTAATCAGGGGGCGTGGTTGCTACCTGAAGGTTTGGAGCAGCAGAGCTGGGAGAGAGCTCTGGCCCCCGGAGGCTTGAGGAAAGCCTATTATACAGTGGGAATACTGTGGTATGTGGTGCTATGCGGTAGGCATAGGCCATGTTAGTGAGGGACTCATTTAATGTTAGTGGCTTGACGGCCGAGGATTTTATTTCTGTTTTTGTTGCCGGTATACTGTGCCTCAATAAAGCTGGTTGAGGCCAGTTTCAAACTGAAGCCTGTGTCAGAGTGCCATCCGTTTTACCAAAGACGGCGATTCCGTGAGCGAAATACCCCCAGGAGGGCCCAGGAGGGCGTCCAGATGAGAGCGAGTCGTCACAGTATATAAATAACCACTACAAAAAGTATGGGGAAAAAGCTGTTTCATGTAAAGCCCCCTCAAAAGACAAAAGGACATTTCCTTCATCTGATGAAAAAAAAGGTTCAATCTCCAGAGGATAAAATCCTTCTTCACTAGGACAACTATAAATCTGTGGAATAGCTGCCTCAGGAGCTGTTCACAGCAGGAACAGCTGAGGGTTTCAGGAAAGGCTTAGATAGCCACTTACTACTAAATAATATTCATACTTATGGAGCCGTATAAAATATTTTGATCCAGTCTGATGCCAATTTTAGGGTCAGAAATAAAATATTCCTTTAGGGCAGAATTGTTCTTGTCTTAAAGGTTCCAAAGTTTTCATCAGTAAGGGAAACAAAGCTTAAATATTCCCTATTCCCTTTCCCTTCATCCACATTTTCTCCACCCTTTGTTGAACTTGATGGACACTTGTCTTTTTTCAACTGTATTAACTATGTAACTATACTGGCTGGTTTATATTATACTATTGATATGAATTTAATCACATAAAATTATTAATTAAACATTTCATTTTTTTTTTAGTTTTTCCTATATTATCGGAAGAGATACATGGATCGAATGGTGGCCAAATGAGCGACGAGTGTGTTCTATAATCATGTAAAATCACGGCTAGCAGTGTGTCGATTTCTCTGTTACTTCTGAAAAACATGGAGGATAAGGCTTGTCCTTCATAAAAATGTGAAGCCCAGAATCTTTTCCTTCACGTCTATTACATTTTAGCTACTGTTATCAGTTTCACTTTTGGATTTTATATACAAATAAAGCCATTATTTCCTATTCCTTGTTTCATCATATTGGGTAATATTCAACGTCCTCCACAGATACTTGTTACATTCAAGAGGAATCATGCAGTGCAACAAAGTAACAAACATACAACAACAGATACAATAGAAATAAAAAATATGGGGGTGTACATAATTTCCAGTCAGAATGCCTCATGCCTTCATTTGTTCCAGGGACCATGATTCATGTCTTAACTAGTGATGAGCGATTGTGGTGTCAAACTATCGTTATCGAGTCGATAGTCGATTTCGGCAATTTTCATGACGTTAGCCGATAGTCGATAACTGATTATTCGCGATGACCATTATAGTCCTGATGGGAGAGGAACAACACCTTCATTCTTACACCCAAATACAGGGGTGGAGAAGCTGGAAATTTAACATCCACAACAGTTAAACTGGATTACGTCTACATCTAGGCAAGATAATTAGGCAACAAGAGTCTACAGAAAAAAAAACTCTAGACTATTCACAATCCTGTCCTGTACACAGCTTGACCTTAACCTGCATGACCCACAATATAAAAAGTGCAGGATGGCAGTATTATTTGAACATCATCTTACTTGAATGGACAATTGAATATACTGTCTGGAAGCTGCTGACCTTACAAAACTACATGCCCACGATTAAAAAGTTGCCGGAAAAAGGAGGCTTTCAACCACCATTTTAGTTGAATGGACATGGACAAACCTGTCCTGGGCTCACCGAATGACCCTTTACCTGCTCTGACCACAGATTAAAAAGTGCCTGAAAAGGGTCTTTGAACCACCATTTTAGTTGATGGAATTGACTATCCTGCCCTGGCCCGCGCAGCCCCTTAAAACTACGTGCCCCACGTTTAAAAAAAGTGCGGAAAAAGGAGTCTTTAAACCACCATTTTATTTTAAATGGACATTGAAACCCCTTTTGGCCCCAAAGATGCCCCTTAAATTTTCGACCCACGATTAAAAATTCTAAAAGGGCGTATTATTTAAGCAAGTTTAGTTGACGGGGACTTTGACTACCCCGGCCCTGTCCACAGCTGCCTAAAACCCTGGACTCACAGTTTAAAAAGTCCCGGAAAAAGTAGTCTTTGAAGCAGTTTTTAGTGAAATGGACATTGTATATCCATATACTGTAACGCAGCATGACCCAAAAATCCGCATAGGTGTCCTTATGGACCATCAGCAGAACATTTCGCAATAAGAAATAAACTATATAAAAAAAAAAAAATTCCAATACCGCTGCCGCTAGAGCTACTTGCCATTCTACTGGTGACATTGTTCCACCATGACTTTAGAATGTGAAGCAAACGAAACAGATGTCCCCAGTTGTTCAACGAGGCCTGTCTGAAAATAATGGATTCTACTATCAAGTGGGTTGAAGGAAATTACTGATCAAGGCGGGTGGGGCTGTAAACGTGGATCACGCAGGTTCAGCAAGCAGGGCCAGAGTTAAAGTGGGTGCAGTGAGAGCCAGGGCTGGTGTTCGTCATCTATTAACACGCAGGTTCAGCTAGCAAGGCCAGAATTACAGTGGGTGCGGTGAGAGCCCAGGTTGGCGTCCGTCATCTATTAACATGGAAAAAATGCCCTGGTGATGCAGCAACGAAAACAGACGTGCTGAAGCAGAGTGCGAAAGCGGAAGTGTGAGCTAAGACCTCCAGCCTTCCTCAGTACACAGTCAAGACCTGGTTAGCGCTTGAGAAATTTCTGCCTCTTCGAGAGCGCTTGCCCCTCCGTATCAGTGCGGACCAATTGAGCTTCACTTGGCAGGGGCGTCGCTAGGCTGTTTTATTCGGGGCTCGGGCCCCGAATAAAACCCCCTGTGCCCCGAGTCTCCCGGGCTCCAGGCCTCTGCCATGGGCCTGGAGCACCGACTGGCCCTTCAGCTGCATGTGGTCCGCTGGACGCACACTCAGCTGAGGGCTTCTGCGGAGCGAGAGCGAGCGCTCCCTGCCCCGCAGACAGTGTCGGACCCGCAGGTCCGACACAGCGGGGCCGCCAGGTCCTCACAGCGCTGAGGACCCGCCACGGCCCCGTGTGCCTCAGCCGGCAGCGTCGCGATGATGTGATGTCATCGCGACGCTGCCTTTCCTCGGGCGCACAGTGCATCATAGGCCGTGCGCCCGAGGAGCTGCCGGAGGAGCGCGCTCGCCGGGGGGGTTAAGGTGAGTATGAATGTTGTTATTTTTAACGCGTTTACCTGCCCCCCCGTGCCCTATATATTTCCTGTGCCCCATTTTATGCCTGCCTGTGGCCCCATACGCCTGCCTGTGCACCTATATCCCTGCCTGTGGCCCCCATCCCTGCCTGTGGCCCCCATATCCCTGCCTGTGCCCCATAAGCGCCGTCCCCTAAAACCCCCTGTTTTTGGCCCCCAATTTTTGCCCGGGGCCCCCCTTTCCCTGTCTGTCCCCTTAATGCCTGCCTGGGCCCCCATATGTGCCTGGGGCCCCCCATATCCCATTTCTCCCTCAGTGCCCTATAACTTTTTGGTGGCCCCTTTATACGCCTCAGTGCCCCCAATACTGCCTGGGGCCCCCATATACTGCTCAGTGCCCCTATACTTGCCTGTGGCCCCAATACTGCCTTGCCCCCCTATAACTGCCTTTGGCCCTTTTTTATTCCTCCCTGGGGACCAATATACCTGCTGGGCCCCTTTTTACCTGCCTGTGGCCTTATTATCCCCTGGGGCCCCAAAAATTTCTGCCTGGGCCCCCATAACTGCTTCAGTGCCCCAATTTACCTAACGGGGGGACTGCTATCTAAAATTAAAGGAGTTGCTGGAAATGTGGGGATTCTAAGTATTTGTGTCCAAATCCTCGGGGACGAGTTTTGGGCCAGGAGCATCACATGAAGGTTAACGGATGGAGAAAAAAAGGGAAATGAACGTGCTATCAAAAAAAAGAGTCCCCCGGTGAGTAAAAAATGTAACTGCAGTTAATCCTTATATGTCGCGAGCCTAATGTATCTACCACTATCTGGTCCTGTATGGGTAATTGGTCTCTGGGGCCCTGTGTGCAGTGGATAGTCACATTGGGATTGCTTCGGTCGGGTCTGGGGGGTTATTTGACCCAAAAGGATTGTCTCTTTCGGCTTTCACCCTTCAGTGTCCCGGGTAAGTTGAATGAGGGGGTGCTAGCTTGTTGTGTTCTGCTCCCTCTCCCCCCCCCTCCCACAGGCAGCTACGTAATTTCTATAGGGGGGGGGAGGGGGTTTGCTTCAGAGTTCCCCCTGTTGTGTGCCCAGGTCTTTGGGAGAGGGTGTCTAGGGGTTAGAGGGAAAATAAACTGTGGCTAATAGGCAGAGGGGGTGCATGTGTTCCATATCCCCTGCTTGCTTTCAATCTCCACATCTCCACAACAACAAGGGCAGTTTCTTTTCTCAGGGGGGTTTTCACTAAAACAGGGGAGAAAGTATTCACGCCTGACTGTAATATTGTATAGTCACAGTTCCAAAGACATATCATATTATTAACACACAGGGTCCTGCGTCACATCCAACTTGTAGAGAGAGGGTGAAGCAGGGACACCAGGGTTAATCCAGGGGTAAGGACACAGACGCCCCCAGTCCTCCTCCCCCCTCCAGAAGCATTCTGTTTGGGGAGGGGGTCTTGCTCCCACCTGTCTTCAAAGGTGAGAGTCATTCAACCCCGACGCCCGTAAATAAGGTCAACAGGTCATGTAAGAAATTTGAGAAGGGATGTGTAATACTAAAGGCTAGCTCAAAAACGTAGGACATTTGTAATGAACATATATTGCAAAGCTGTTTTTTTTTTTTTAAAAATTTTAAAAAAAAACCCAATCATTGTTGCGAACAACCCCCTTTAAAATATAATAGTTTGGGGTCTTGGTTTTGTAGGAGGGTTTTATAACAAACACTTTTTTGTTTGATTTTCTCCTGTTGGTGGTGTTTTGGGGACTGTTTTTGGGGGATTGTATGAAGGGGAGAAGTTTTAAAAAATAAATTTGTCATTGGTGATTTTTACTGTACAGTGACTGCCCGGGGAGGACGGGGTCTTGTGGATTGCGAAAAGTGACAGGAACAGGGGTTTTTTCTGTAAAAAAACACCGCAGCACAAAGGGGGCGAAAAATGGTGGAACCCGCCCCACCCAGAAAAACCAAAGGCCCAGCCCGGATTTTTGGGCCCAACAAAGCCCCTGGCCTTTTGGAAAGCTGGGGGTTTACAATCCTGTTCCGCCAGGTGCCCTTTTTTTGATTTCTTTTTCTCTTTTACCAAAGTGGGAGGAAATTGTTTTTTCTTGGGGTGACGAATGTGCTCCATAAATCCAGTCCTCTGAATAACCTCATTTTTCAAGTCCCTGTACCTCCCTTTTAAAAATTCAAAGGAATTTTGTTCCTATTTTGTAATTAAATTTTTTTTTGTAGTTTAATTCTAGAAAACAATTTTTTAAAAACGGATGGAACCCCACTCTTTGTTTTCTTTTTTTTTAATTGTTTTTAAAAGGGTTGTTCGCTAAGGGGTTTCTACTAGTTAAGCTTACAAAAAACAAATCATTTTGCAATAGTGTATTAACAATGTCCTACCCATTCCTGTTTTTGACGCACCATGCCCCTAAAAATTTAAACATGACCCTTTAGCCACTTTGCAATTTAAGAACAAAACTCTGTTAAAACACATTTTTTTTTTCATAGGACTGCAGTATGCGTAATTAAACAGCACATTGCCCCCCAAAAATTCAAAACAGACCTTTAGCCTTGTTACAATTGTGAAGGACAAATGCGTTTAAAAAAACAAATTTTTTTCAATAGGACCCTTAGTAAGCTTTATTTACAGCACCTGCCCCCAAAAAATTCAAAACATGACCCTTTGGCCCAAAGTTTACAATTGTGAAGAACAAATTTGTTAGAAACCAAAAATTTTTTTTAATAGCCTCCCGGGGGTTTTTTAGCGTCTTTCACAGGAACATACCCAAAAAAATTTTAAAAATGACTTTCGCCCTGTTAAAAATTGGGGTGAAAAGCCCCTTAGAACCCACATTTTGTTCAAAGGACCTTATTTTAGCCCGTATCTCAAGCACTATGACCTAAAAACCCTTGAAAAGGTTATGGAAAACGATTTTTTTTTTCCCAAAAAAATTTTTATTTAATTTCATGCCACGTAAAACATTAGGTTTACATTTTTCAAATGTTAGCTATTTTTAAGTGCAACAGTTCTCCGTATTACAACATGAAAACCCTTTTGGCAAAGTTCATTTTTCTTTTTTTTTTAAAAACATAAACAATTTGATTGTTAAAATAACAGTGTCGTCTATAAGCATACATAATGTAATTTTTTTAAAATTTGACAGTGTTTAGTTTATTCTAATGGGTTTTTAACTTCAAACTGAATTGAACCCAAAAACCAAAAGTTGTGCACAGGCTTTCCCCCTTTTTCACGCGTGGCCTCCCCCGTAAAGAGCGGTGATATCCACCCCCCTTTATGACATCCGCGTTCCACACCATAAGCATTTGGTTTGGGGATGTTTGTGGTGGTGATCATCGGTCCCCTATTTAAACTATTTTTGTAGCAATCAGCTTATCCGTAGTGTTGTGCCGGCAGGGGGGATCCCATGTGCCCCCAGAACCGGGTCTTGGACCGTCCCGGTTTTCCAAACCCGTCACATGGTCAGTATGGAGAGAATCAGCAGGCTTTTTGGGTTTTCCCGGGTTTCCAGTTGTATTGGGGCGCCCATAAGTTCCCCGGCTTAATTTTTGCGAAGTACCTGTGGGGGCCGAGCACCTGAGTAAAACTTTTTTTTTTTGTAAGGTGGGTTTTAAAAAAACTGGGCCCCCATAAATGGAAGAATTTTCTCGTTCTCTTTTTTTTTGTTGCGCGGGGTCCACCCTCCACCTCAAAAGGGAATGGTTCTCCAGTAAAAAGTCCTGGGACCCCGGTTTTAACCTTCTGTAAAAATTTCCAAACTTTGGCCCACATTTCCCCGGTTAAAAGGGGCCCCCCCAGTATACCCTGTACCCAAACCCCTTTTTATGACCCCTTAAACCTTTGTTTTTGGTTAGGGTTTTGGTTTTTTCCCCCCAATAAAATTTTTATTGAATCCCTTTTCCCAGGGGGCCCAAGGGGGGACCCCATTGGTTCAAATTTTTAAACCCCCGGGTTTTACCCCTTAATTTCAAAGGGAACAACCGGGATTCCCTTCCTTGTTTTTCCAACATGCCCCCCCTTTAAATTTTTCAAAGTTCCTTTTCCATTAAAATTTTTTTTAAAAAAAAAATTTGGGGTTGTTAAACCCCATAACAAGTTGTCTCTTTTTTTTTCCTTTTTGTTGGGGTTTCCCCCCTTTTATAACTGATTTTCCTAATGTTATTTTTAACCCCTTCCTGCCCCCTTAGCCCCCTAAAACCCCCCCCAGGGCCCCCCCCGGGGGGCCCCCTTCCCCTCCCCTTTTGCCCCCCCGGTAGGCCCCCCCCTCCCCATTGTTGACCCCGGGGGGATACCCCCACCCCCCCGGGGGGGGCCCCCCCCACCAGGGGGGCCCCCCCCCAACCCCGAAAAGGAAAGAGGGGGGGACCGGGCCCCCTTTTTTTAAACCCCCTAAGAGCAAGGGGGGCCTAAACCCCGGTGAGTTGTGCCCCCGGGGCCAAAGGGGGGGGCCCCAGGGAATCCAGAAAACCCCCCCGCGGCAGGACCCGCGGGCCCCCAACCCCCCCCGCCCCCAACATGGTCCGCAATTTGGGGAAGGGCCCCCCCCCCAGGCCCCCCGGTTGATTTCCCCCGGGGGGTTGCCCCCCATTGCCCCCCGGGGGCCCCCCCAGGGGGGACCCCCCGGCTTTGTTGCTGGGTGTCCCCGGGGTGGGCCCGGGGAAACCCCCACCTGGGGGGGGGGAAAAGGGCCCAAGGGTTATAAGGAAGGGTTTAAAAAACCGGGGCCCAAACCAAACCCTGGGGGAATTTTCCCCCCCCCCTGGGTTCCCCCCCTTTTCTTTTTGTTGCCGGGTTTCCCACCCCCCCCTCCTCCGGGTGTTGGTTTCTCCCCGTTTGCCTGTCCCCCCCCCCACTGGTTTTAAAGCCTTCTATGGAGGGGGCTTTTCTACCCACAGGGCCATACGAAGAGCAAGTGCAATCTCCTGGCATGATTGATCCCCCCCTCCCCCCCGGGTCGAAAAACGCCCAGGGGGGCCAAGGAAACGAAAGACGGTAACCCAAAATTGTTTGCTTTTGGTTCCCAAATTTTTTGCAAAATCTGACTTTTGGGGGCACCCCCCAAGGCAGGGGAATTTCAGATCCCCCTTGGGTGAGGACATCTGAAGAAAGGCGCCCCGGGGTGTGGGTTTCCCTTTTAAAAAACCCCTTTATGGGGGTGAGATATGCATTAGGGTGCAATTTTAAAATTTGATTCTATGTTCTGGCCAAAGGGATTTATGACCCCATTGATGGGGGCATTTAAGATGAGTCCCGGGTTTTGTAGTTTTTTGAGCCCCTTTTCCGCCCATTTTGTTAATTGTGTGCGGGCCCGGTATGATCCCCAAAAATTCTGTAAAAATTTTTGGGTGGATGTGGGTGCTTTTTTGGTAGGTGGTTTCAGTATGACCCCCCCAAATGTGGGGTCCCAGTCTCTGGCTGTAAACGTTTCCCATTAGCCCCCTACAGTAGCAAGTTGCCGGATATAGTAAAAAAAAAGGGATATTTTAAGTCTGGAAAAAAATTTTCGGAGCTTGAAATAACTATACGGGAAAAGATTTGCTGGTTTTTATCCATGTTCCCAAACCCGCAGAGCCCCTGCCCTTTTTGAAAATTGTGTAAAACCCCCTAGGGGGCCTCCCCCCTTGGGAAGTTTTGGGTTTTTTGCTTTGGGGTTTTCGGTATATAGACATGCGGGCAAAGGGCCCCCCGAGTTCCCTTTTTTTTATTCCAGGCCCCCCAAAAGGGCCATGAGCAATGTTTTTGCTGCGTAATCTGGGGGATGGCGGCAAACGGCAATTGGAAAAGGGTTTTTATGAGCGAGACCCCCTGGTGCAAACGGGGAAACTGTATGTATGCAAACATTTCCCCCCCCCTTTTGCCCAGTTGGGAAATACCCGTGCCGGGGTTTGCTAGAAAAAAAAAGGGGGGACACTGGCTTTACCTGGGCCCCCACTTGATTTTGGGCGTTGTAGAAATGGTAAAGGGATGGGGGTGCGGGGCCATCCTTCCCCGATGAACCCGGGCGGTATACCGGGAATGTTTTTTTTTCCTTTTTGGTCGGTAAATACGGGGCACTTTTTGGAAGGGGTTAAGTAGCGCGGAAATTTTCCTCACCCGAGGATTTTCACTCTTCCCATAAAAGGAAAAGAGGGAGGGTGCCCCCACTTTTTCAAGCAGTTGTAGGTTCGAGATGTAATTTTGGCGATTTAGTCATGTAAGCCTGCCCAGGTTTCTGGTCGCTATTTTGCCGGGGGTATTTCAGGGATGAGGTGCCCCATTTTATGGGGTGAAATTAAACCCCCCAAGTGGCCTTGGCGGGGCCTTTAGGAGTTTTTCCCTCGTTTTTTTAAACATTAATGTCTTTAATCCCGACAGTCTGCCTTTATCTCAATTTTGGGGAAAGTTGCCCTTGTCCTTTTGGGGTCAGAGGATTAGGAGTGGGTTTCGTCGGCGAAAGGGGTTTAAAGCTTTGGGCCCCTTGGCCTTTAAAGTTGATGCCTTGGGAAATTTTTGGGGGATTGGGGGAAAATGTAATATAAAAGGGGGGGCCCAGAAAAAAATTTAAAAAATAATAAAGGAGAGAGGGGAAATCCCTTTTTTTGGCCCCGGGAAAAGGGTCAAGGGTTTGGGTGAAACGTGTCCTTTTTAATAATAGGGATGGGGTTTCCCATTAGTGTGTAAGGGCCCAAAAAACCGGAGGAATATTGATCCAAACCCCGGCCCTGTCGGGTGGGGGCGGGGAAAAATGGCCATGCCAAAATTGTAAATAGCTTTCTCCGCACCCCAAGCAAAGAAAGCATGGAGAGGGGGTTTGATTGGATCGGGGGCCGTTTAAAATTGCTGTCGCGCCCCCCTGACTTCCTGTGGAGTGACGATCCCTGACAAACCCAGCTGGTGGGGGGGTGGAGATCGGGGAGGAAGCACGGGATCCGGGGGCCAAATATTTTTGCAAGGTTTATAATCGTAATTCAAGGGGGGGTTTGGGCGATAAGAGTTCCCTGGGTGGGGTCTTTGGGGGTTTTTTAAGAGGAAAAGGGGCCCCGGGAAATCCAAGAAGGAGCCCCTTTCTGGGTTGTTCAGTATAAGGGTAAAAAATTTTTGGGGAATGGGGGGGTTAGTTTCCGGTTTTGGGGGAACCCTTATAGTATTCGGCTGAAAACCCAGGGGGGGCCCGGGGTTTTTCCCGGTTTGCGGAGGGGGTTTATTGCTGCGGACCTCTTCCCCCCTCATGGCCCTTTCCCAAACCCCCCCTTCGTTGCTATCTGGTTTGGGGGGAAGACAAAAATATCAAAAAAACTGGGAAAACCCCTTTTTGTTCGTCTGGGGGTTGGCGCTAAAAAGAGACTCAAAGTGTCTGTGAAAACTCACTCAATTACTGTGGGGCTTTAAAAGGGACCCTGTCTTTGGGATTTAAATGGAAAAAAATTTGGGGGGGGCCATCCCTTCCATGGCATTTAGGTTCACTAAGGTCGGGCCTTGCCCTGCCTCCCCCCCAAAGGGAATTTTTTTTGGGGTTTGGGCTTGTACATGCAAAGTCCCTTTCCCCCTGTAGAAACTTCCAGCGGCCTCGGGTTCCCGCATTTTGGACTTTTTTTCGGCGGAGGGGGGGCTATGTGGCCCCCGGGGTTCGTCTGATAGCTTGGAAAATTTCCCCTTAAATTTTTTTGGTGGGGGCTCAAATTTCTTTCCCCTTATAGAGAGGATTTGCCCCTATTACACCCTTTCCCCGGGTCGGGCCCAAAAAGGGGAAAAGGCCCTTCCCCAAATTTGGGCATTATCTCTGCTGAACGAAGCCACTGCACTCTTAGGAATTCCCGGAGGCCTCAAAATTAAATAAAGGGTAGCTGGGGAAGCGCCACATTTTTAGTACGGTAAGAAAAAGGGAGGTTCCCCAGAGTCAGTGTTACGGGGGTTGGTCTGAGACAAGCGATGGGAAAAAACCAGGACCCTAAAAGTTCAAGTAGAGGGGGTAAAAACCAGTTTTAAAATTACCCTGGAAAAATGTTTTTGGGGATTTCAATAATAGGTGTAGGACCCGCCCTGAGGGTTGGCGCCCTCCAATGGTCGTAAACTTTTCATGTTCTCTAGCAGGGCTTTAATCGGGGATTGCGGGGGTGTCCCCCCTGTCATTGGGCGCAATTTATCCAGCAGGCGTTTGGGGGGTTTTTGGGAAATCCCCCGCTTTTTGTATTTTTTAAAATTGGTCCCTTTCATGGGGAAATTTTGTAGATCCGCGAAAAATGGCCCAAATTGGGGCTTTTGGGGCTAAAATTTAAAAACTAGGGTGTAAATTAATTTGCTATTTTGACTTTCAAAAAGGAAAAATTTCGGCCTTCATGTCTGTATATTGTTCGACTATCTCCTGGAAAAGCCCCACCCGGAAGAATCCCGGGGATTTTCCTCTGGATTTGGACCTTTAGGGTTTGGGTACTATTGGGGGGTCCAAACCAAAGTTGCCCTGATGGGAACAAAGCCAGGGAAAACCTCCAATGGGTCTCTTTAAAAGCAAAACACATCTGCTCGGAAACCCTTTTTAAGCATAAAAGGATTTCCCCCTTTTTTTTGGGGGTTTCAAAACCTGCAAAAATTTTCCCCGGGAAAAATTTAAAATTTTTGGGAATTGGGGGGGGGGGGGGTTTACTGGGTTGTCTTGTCTTTGGCTACTAACCTGTTTCTTTTTAAAAGGGGGAATAAAAATTTTTTTGGTTAGTTGTGTCTTTTTGGACCGGGAAAACCCTCCCAGCAGGCCATGGGCCCCTAACCCAAAAAAAAAGGGGGCCCCTTTGAGCTTTAAACCCTGTGAGAGGGGGGGCCGTGCGAGCTAATAATTTCTTTTTAAAACCCAAAATTTAAAAAAAAACAAAATACAATTGAATAAGAAACTATAAGTGAGACCCCGAGGCACATAGCAACTGGACTCTAGTCGGCTCCGGGGACCCAACTGTGCTCAGAACATCTGTCAAAGCATTCTGCTATAGTGTGAGTCTCACGAACATTAAAACTTTAGGTATCCTGTGTCATAGCGAGATGGAGGAGTGGTGAAATTTCGCAACCCAGCTACTGTGACTTTGTATAAATCTCACGTCCAGGTGGTCACTTCAGCCCAGCCCCCTTTTCCCCGGGGGGGAAAATGTCCCCGCTGCTTCTTCAAGGGGGAAACCTAGAACACCCCCCTGACCATTTTTTTGTACTTTTAGCCCCGCGGGGTTTTAGCAGTTGGAAAAGTATTTCCCCGGGGCATGGAAAGGGTTTGCATACTTGGGGGGAAGGCCCTTCTCTTCATTGGAATTTGGGTTTGGGGGAAAAACTTGGAAGTGAGTATTTTTTTCCCCCCTGCACTTAACCCCCCTCCCTTTTGCCCGTAGGATTTTAAAAAATTTTTCTTTAACTGTCCCAAATTTTGGGGAAACTGGCTATTACGGGGCCCAAGGGCTTCCCCCTTGTTCAACCCCTAAATCCCATTGCGGTGGACCCCTCTCGACTAGTAGTGGGGCTTTTGGGGGGTTTAAGTTCCAACGCCGTTGCCAAAATCTGTGACTAAATAGGTGGCCCCGAAACATCCGGGGGTTTTCGATTCTGGCACCCCTATGAAACGCAAAATTGTTCGGCGGGTCCTGTTTTCCCCGATCTTTTAATTTTTTTTTTGGGGCATCTCGATTGGGGGAAGGTGGGCAGGTTTAAAACATCTACCCAGCAATGTTTTCCCCCCTTTCAACTGTCTTTTGGGTTCCCCCCGGGGGGGGGGTTTTTTTTTGGGATTTTTGGGGTTATTTGAATTTGCGGAGAAACATGTTGAAATTTAGGGCCCCCGTATGAAAGTCGAACCTTTTATCAAAAAGGGGACAGAAAAGGGAGACCCCCTTGGGGCTAGTGCTATTTGGGCCGAGGGGGAAAGGGGAGTCCAAAACTGGGGTTGTCCTCCCCACAGCTGTGGCTGATGTCACCGGTGGTGCCCGTCCAAATTGAGAGGTTTGGGGGGCCCACATTTTCTGATGGAAGCGGGGGGGGGGTTTGAGTGTCCACTGTGGGGTTTGTTGTTTTCTTTTGCGTTATTGGGAGTAGTTTAAAAAACCCTTTTTTGGGGTGGTGCGGAGGAGCGGGGTTTTTTTACTTGGGGGCGCCTGGGAAAAAAAATTTGTCCTTTAAACTTGAGGTTCCCCCCTTTTGGGTATTAGGGGGTTTCCATTTGCCGGGGGGCGGTAATTACCAATTTCGTATATCTTGTCGTTCCCCTGCGAGGGGGGAAGGCTAGGGTTTATGATATAAGTGGGGTGGTAGTTGGGGTGAGTGGGAAATTTTCTGAGTTTCCATAGTTTATAGGTCCGGAAAACACTGCTGGGTCACAGATAATTTTTTTTATCTTTTCATCTGCATTTCCTTTTTTTTTGGGGGCCCGTATCCCAAATATGGGAGCGGGGGCAGGGTGGGTCACTGGGGGGAGAGTTTTTGGAAAAACCCTGACATTTAAGCAGAGTATTTATCTTTTTAAAAATGTAATGTAACACAGGGGAGTTTTCCCCCTTTATGCTTTAAATCAAAACCCCAGCAGTGTCCCAATTAAAAAAAAGTGTTGTGGCCCTTTTTCCCTCTCTAGGGGGGACCAAGGGGTTTGGGTTTTTTCCTAGTGTCTAGGTTCTGTCCCCAGTTGATCCTTGGGATCAGCCCCCAAAAAATAATAGGGAGTCACCACAAAAAGCAATCTTTTGTTAAAAAAACTCAGGCCCCGAGTTTAAGGGAGGGCGTTGACGTGGTTTTTCCTTTCTTCGGGAGTATGGTATGTGTTTTATTGCGTAGGATATACTTTCCCATGGGGTTTATTTTTTAAAACCCTTTTCCCACTGAAAAACAGAGAATTGGTTTTCTGATTTTCCCCCAAAAGGTGACACTGTCCTCCTGTAAAAAATAAAGGGGGCTTTAAGGGGTGAGAAACCCTCTATGGAGACAGTAGAAATTGGATTTTATAATACCAAAGGGTTTACTCTTGCTGCAGTGGATGTTTTAAAGTTGTGTTTCTATAGTGGCTCGGGTACGGGCGTTCTTTCAAATGATCAATTAAAGATTTCAGAAAGAAGGGGGTCTATCCAACTTTGTGCAGTTTTAGGGGACTAGAGATCACCCAAACCCATAAAATTTTCTGGGGCAGGGGCCCCGCCCGAAAAGCAGTTTAAAAGGGATTTGTTTCAAATTCCCCAGACACTTCGTACTTTGCTGCGCTGGGTTTTTTATCGGGGGAAAAGGTTTATCTTCAGCAAGGGGTGTGGGTCCCCCTGGGGGGATCATACTTCAGTGAAACCGGCAGCGACAGCGGTCCCCTTTGGGGCCCCTATTTTTAAAATGGCCGACTCCCCTGTTAAATCTCTCAAAAATGGCCCCTGCTGAAAGGGGAGGGGGGGTGAAAAAAAAGGCAGATTTTTTTCCCCCCAGGTTTGGGGATCGGGCCGTGAGCCGCTATGGGGCATTAATTTCAAGTGTCCACCGAGGCCTACGATGTCCCCCCCTTGGTGCGATCTCAAACCCTTTTTTGTTGCGTGGGTTTTTTGGCCCTTCCTGTGGGGGTCTGCGGCCCCGGTTTTTTTCCCCCTTTTTTAGTTCGCGGGGGGGTCGGGGGGTTTGGGGCAGGGGCCCCCCCGTTTTTCCCCCTCGCCCCCCGGTCCCGGGTTTTCGAGCCCGTTTTCGCCGGCAAACTTGCCACGCAGGTTCCGCCTCAGAGCTTTTGGATGCCAGCGGTCGGGCTCCGAAGGTTCCGGGACGGTTTTGGGCTCGGCCCTTCCCAGTTTCCCCGGGTGGGAATACGCCGTTTTCCCAGCGTCTCCCCCCCCCGCCACCGAGGTCAGCAGGTAGGTTGGCTTCCACCCCCCCGGGCCCGGGGGGGCCGTGGGTTTAGCAATCACCTCTTCGTTCCCGTTTCGGGGACCGGAGGGTCTGGGTTTTTTGTCCCTGCCTCCCTCCCGCTCTCCTTTCCCTTCCTTTCCCCCCCCGGGAAAGGCCGCCTGGCTGTGGGGTGGCCCGGGGAACCCCCGGGGCTTTTAGATGGGGCTCTGTCGGGGCCTCTCTGTCCGCTCTCACCCCTTGGGAGGTTTTTTTGGGGGTGGGAGTTGAACTTTGTCCCCCCTGAGGATGGGTTTCGCGCTCTTTGGGACCGGAGCTCCACTAAGTTGGGGGGCGGGCCTTTTTGCGTCCCGCCCCCGGGGGAAGAATACGATTTTTTAATGAAACTGTGGGAACAATTGGTGTCTTTTAAAAATCTCCTAACCACAAAAGGGAGCTAAATTAAACCCTTTTTGGGCCTTTGAAATTTAAAAAAAAGCTGTAAAAAATGATAATTTTTTTAAAAAAAATTTTCATGGGACCATTTCTTTTGGAAGAGGGAAATTTAAGTAGGGCCGGGAAAATAAATTTGGTGACCTCCAATTTTGGGCCCCAACCTCAACCTTTGATCCATGCCTGAAATTTACTTGATGAAAATTTAAACGTCCCCCTTTTTTTGGGAAAATCGGATGCTTTTTTTCCCCCAATGACTCCTTTCCGGGTGTGCTGAAGGTCCCGCTCAATTTGCCTCTGGCCGCTGGGCAGGACAACACCTCTTTTGGCGTGCGGGGGGAGCCCCGGGCCTTCATCCATTTTGGTACCCCCGGGAATTGTTTGGGGCCCCCAAAAATATCCAAAAACATTTGGGGTTGAGGACGCAGATAGGGCGTGCACCATGATCTTAAAACTGGTCCCCTGGGTGTTGTATTGGGGTTTTCCCCCGCATTACATGCATTTGGGGAAAGGGGGAAATAAAGATTTCCAGAGGGCACCCATTAGGTTCTGCCACAATGCCTCTGGGTGCTGCCGCTAAAAGGCTAAATTGGGACCCCTACGGGTGTCCCCGTTTGCTGAGTTGTTCCCCCATGGACATTTGAAGAACCCTGAAGCAGACGAACCGATTCTCCCCGTTTTATCAATCGCCAAGGTTTTCCTTTTCGCTTTTTTCTTTTATTTGGGTGGGTGGAAGGGAAAAAACTCGTTTCGCTTTGTAAAAGGGGATCGAGGAGGGGG
>JAODAL010001834.1:0-214972 GCA_025379985.1 Phyllomedusa bahiana
TGCAGTGACTAGCATGCTGGTGGTTTTTTAAAAAACCCAAGATTCTTCCCCCTTTCTGGTGCATTTAAAGGCAAAAGGGGAGATTCCCTATTTCTATGCCCTTTTCGGCAAAGGCGGGGAAAATGACAAAAGTGGGTGAATCGAGGCTTTCTCGAAAAAAGGCCCCGGCTTAAGAGGTCCGGCCTTTTCGACAGCGATAATTTAAGGGGGGGGTTTTTTTCCCCTGATGGGTTGGGGAAAAACTCAGCGGCTTGGGGCGAAAAGCCCCCTCCCTTTTTGAGGGGGGAACCCCTTTCTGGCATGCCCCATCGTCTTCCCCCTTTATCCCGGGGGTGAAGGGGCTCACAAACTTAAATTTTGCTGAAAAGGGCCCCCTTGGATCCGGCCCAAAGTTGTTTTTCCTTATAAACAAACCCCGGTACTTCCTCGTCCTGACTTTTGCTCCTGGAAACTGCGGGTAAAAGAAAAAGGCCTGCAAAGGGGATTGCCGACACGCCCGGGGTTTTTTGGCCCAAAGCCGGCTTCCCTTTTCCTCCGATTGGGCGTAAAAGGGGACCCAAAATTTACCCCTTTGGGCCTTTTTGATCTTTTTAAATTTCCTTTTTGACCCCAACCCATTTTGTCATCAAAAAGGTCTTCGAAAAAAGGATTATCCACAAAAAATGGGTACAACGAGTTGGGCATTTGGGGGCCCTTCAATTCATGTTGGGGCGGGTGTGGATTATGATGATGAAATTTTTTTGGGGCCCGTGGGCTGGGTTTTAACGAGGAGGGAAGTTTTCTTTGGGTGCAGGTTGCCTTAAACCCCTGAAGGGAAAAGAAATTTGGCCGGGCCCTGTTGTTTTTTGGATTCCAGGGCACCGACCAACGATGCCGGCCTGACGGTCCTTTCAACCGCGATCCCATGACTTGCGTGTTGTCAACCCCGGGACTTTGGGGGCACCTTTCTTGTATCCTTTCCCCATGGGCTTCAACCCTCTTTTCTTTGCTTACCCCCTGCATTTGCCCCCCATGTTTTAGAAAGATAAAAAAGTAAAAAGTTTTGGGGGGAAATTTTTGGCGTCTCTTTTGGGAAACGGCAATTCCGGGGTACTTTTTAATTCCTTTTTAAATTTTCCAAAAGGGCCCAAATTGGATTTGAAACCCGAATTTTTTTTATCAAATATCTGTGTATATGCGGTATGATGAAGAAACATAACACAAACTAAACAGTGTTCTTCTTCAGTCCTGAGATTTACAACTGTCAGTAGGACTTGCATGATGTTCAACAAGCTATTGTACAAATGCACGATTAGCCAGCATAACTGAGACGCACTGAGTGAAATAGAGAGTATTAAAAAGTTAATTATGGTTTAATTATGGCAGCCTTCGCACCGATGACTACAGGTGTATATTTTACTAGGAAATATGTATAAACTCAATAGAGCGTTACAACTGAACTCTTTGTTGCGCAACAAACACGACGCTCGGACTGCAATAAGAGTATTAATTATTATACTGGATTAATAGGCAGCATTCGCAATAATGATACATGCCGTAATTTATAGGAATTTGCTAGAACACAATATTCCGTAACAACTGATCTCTTTGCTGCCAATACACGGTCACGAACTGCAATAAGAGTCATTTAAATATATTTGGAGTAATATGGCAGCCTTCGCACCACTGACTACGAAGCGTAATTTATAGGGAATTTGTAGAACAAAAATATTTCGTACTACTGGACTCTTTGCGCCATTAGCAGCATGGGACTCAGTTAAAAACTATTTAAAAGGTTATACGGTAAGTTAAGACTGGCATTTTTGGGAACACTGTCACGCCAGTGATTGCAATAGAACATGAAAACACCAGGGACAACTTCAACTGCTAGCGAGATCTTGCTGCCAAAAAAGTGGTAGAAACAATTATTTTTCAATTGAAATATCACCGAACACACTGAGCAAAAAATAATCTTCTTTTCAAATTGCCTCTCCTCCTGCCACCCCTCCCCACCGCAGTGATTGCATACAAACTGAAAACACAGAACAATTTCACAACCGCAAGCAGAGTCTGCAGGCCAAAAAATTGGTAGAAAAACCAATTTTTTTCAATGAAGAACACAGAAACAAACTGAGCTGCCAAAATATCTCCGTCGTTTCAAATGCTCTCTGCTGCCCGCCCTTCCCCCCACTTCCTGCAGTCCCGCGGTACAACACCTGTAGATATACTTAAAACTTACTCTAACTAAATTAGATGTGCAATTTCTAATCTAACTCTATTCTAAGCTTGTAGCTAGATGGTTTCTGTATTAGATGTGTACTATCAGAAGCTGTTAGAACAGCTGGTTGGTTTAAACGCAGACAGACACGTCTGCTGTGAAGAGGCATAGACAGAAGGGAGCTCAAACAGTAAATGCAACAGCATTGATATAAACGAAGGTCAGGATTTTGCAGCACAATGAGATCCATACACACAAAGTGGTGACGTTGTACATCCTCCTCACCCCCTTATCCTTCAGAGCTGGCGGCCAATGACCAGGAAACATGAAAAATGGCCGATAGTAATTGATTAGCTGTAGATTGTCACCTAAAATATCGCGTGATCGGAAATTTCCGATCAGCCTAAGGGCTGGTTCACACGGCTTATTCAAGCCGTAATTGCAGGACGGATTCTGCCCGCAATTCCAGCTTGAATAAGGGGCGCAGCTCCCCGACCCCATAGACATGCATTATACATGGCGCGTATTTCCGCCCGGATAATGTGCATATCACTTTTTCCCTACCACGGCAGATTCGACCGAGCGGGTTGGAGAGAACGGAATCCATCGTTCTCTATAAAGAAAATGTGGATTAAAACGTAATGGAGTGGACTATATTGCTGCCGTATTGCAGCGCTGTATGGCGCCAATAGGCTGCAAATCCGTTCCCTGAAATAAGCCGTGTGAACGCCCCCTAAAACCGTGCCGATTTCAACTTTTGCCAATAATATCGCTCATCCTTAGACATGACTATTGATGGGAGCGGCACATACTCAGAGATCACCTCTCCTTTCAGGCAGCTACTGTTAGTATCTTCCCTGCTTAGTAATTACATACACTCACAGCGAGTGTTTCACCCCAGGTGTTGTCATTCTGTTCCTGTCTTTTGTACTCCTAAGTAATTAATCAAACAGTGCAAATGAAAAAAAAAGAAACCTCAATAATGTATGTGGAATGAGGAAAAAAATCCATGTTTGATTCCTGCAGAGATTTGAACCAAGGACCTCTATGCTGAAAGGCAAAAGTGCTAACCACTCACATACTTTGTAGCTTTACTCACAGCTCTTTACATAAACAGGACTTTGCTTTCATTACAGTGAGAAACAATGTGGGGAACAGGCTTATGTTTGATGGTCAAGACCTACTGGGAACATGATATGCAGTTCACCAAACAAGTATACTCTCTCTTGTCCCTATTGAAGATCTATGGGAAAGCTGAAGTAGGACAAAGCAGCATGAAATTGTTTGTGTGGTTAAAACCCCTTTAAGTTAATTCAGACTCCTGACCAGACTGCTTAATTAAGCAGAACCTAGGCAGAACAAAAAGTTATTAAATCCCAGTTTAAGGTGCCTTCTTTATACTTACTCTCCAGCATACCCAGTCCTTCTATGTGTCTATGTACCACCATACTATTAGATCAATCCAAACCACTCGCCAGATCACAAACGCACCAGCATCTAGTTCACTACACCTCCTGATACGTAATATTCTCAATTATGGGTCCACTTCTACTCCAGACAACCATTGCACACATTGACCTGATGTGTGAAAAGTTGCTGTGTCTGATTTCTGTCATGGTCTAACCAGAGAAAAATGCACACATACCCCCCCCAGCCCTATCCATGATTATTCCTAAGAAACTTTGTGCCAAAATGATGAGTCCATTGACATGCTGACAATTTGGTCTGCACCACCCTTAAGGGGGCATGTCTCTTTTTCATTTTGTACCATATACGACATTTATGTGGCTCTCATTGCCAAATAAGTGTTGGAGTTCAGCTTTGTTATTCATGCCTTTTTTTTAAAGTGGCAAAGCTAAAATAATTTTTTGCCGCATGGGCAGTTTGTCTTACGATATGACACATTTATAAAGTTCCAAGAGACACTTTCAAACATAAGCATCACCTCAACTGTGCTGCAGCTCTAAGACACTTTTCAAAAGGGTACTTTTCATACAACTGGGCCAGTATCAGGACATTGGCCCAGTTGTATGAAAAGTGTTGCTGTCTAATCTGTCACATGCAGTGCTGCGACAAAGTAAAGTACATGCTTATGTTTGTAAGTGTCTCACAGCACTTGATAAATTTGTCATACTGTTAGACAAACTGGCCATGCACCAAAAAGTGTCCTACACTGTGACAAATTTTGTCTTAGCCGCACCACTCTTAAAACAGCATGGCAAAGGACACAATAACTGTGACAATTCTAGACATGTGAGATACATAAATGTATCTTATCGTATGAATTGGTAAAGACACGCACACTGACGAATGGCGCAGCCAAAAGTGTTGGCCTTGTCGTATGGAGTTATTCTTTTTGGTACAAATTGTATAAATATGTCTTACATGTTGCACGACATTATTTCTGTCGTAACCTATGGCAGAAAACTGACGCAGCAACTTTCATACATCTGGGCTATTGTGTCCACTATCACTGGGCCCGGAGCAGAAGAGGACTGGGGAGAGAGTAGTGGTATATTAAGCCAGCAGCCTTCTCACCGCTCCCCATTCCTAAAACCCAGATCAGAAACCTAAATTCAGACCTTAGACCTAAAAAAATAAAAAATTCAGACCCAAAATTAATTGCTTCTTGATACCGACCATGCCTTGTTCTCCAGTTCCCTATAAACCTAGGTGTCCCTACTAATACAAATCAGCACTAGGGCATCCAGTGCACAACTACACACTACATTCCTCACCTGGAGGCCTAATGCAGTAACGTCCAGAAAGGAAAAGGACCAAGGTTGGAAGAATGGTGCATTAAGCCAAAAGCTGTGTTCATCTCTGCCTGGTCCTCCTGTACCAATGAGTTCTTTTCTCCTTCCTCAGAAAATATATAGAAAAAATATATCTCGTGCTTCAACCATACTCTGGAACTCACTGGCCCAACACATCAGACTTTCCTCCACTTTCACCAGCTTCAAAAGCAACCTGAAAACCCATTTCCTCAGGATAGCCTATAACCTACAATAACCCTGCTGCCGCTACACCCCCACAAACATGTCTGCCCTTCAACTTCTGTCTCTTTCCCCCTTCCTTGTAGATTGTAAGCCCTTGTGGACAGTTTTTTGTCATCTATTGTCACCATAGTAGTTGTTTGACTTATGTTATGTAACCCCGTTAAATGTCCAGCACCCTGGAATCAATGGTGCTCTAAAATATATAATAATCTAAAGGTAAATCCATTGCTGTTTGCTACTCTATTGTGACAAGTGACAGAAACCTTTAATAGTCACTGTGGAAAAGGAAAAGTGTAGTACCCACAATAATGAAAAAATGCTAACTGCATACTGCCACAGCCTTACTTCAGTTTCTGTAGAAAGAATGATGATATTGATACATTAGGCTATCTGTGAAAATTATGCAAAGAGCCCTTGGAACACCCTTAGGCTATGTTCACACGGTGTATTTGCAGGGTGTAATTACGCCCTGCAATTACGCCGTGTGACCGGGGGCGGGGCGGGAGCGGGGGACTGAGCAGGGGGCCGGAGCTTCGCCGGTCCATAGACTTGAATTGCCAGCGGCCCGTATACGCCGCTAGTAATTCACATGTCCATTATCTCCCGGGCGGGGAGAGGAGACGTAATCCATAGTTCTCTATGAGAACTCTGAATTACCGTAATGAATGGGCCGTTTTCGGCCCGTAATTGGCGCAGTTCGGCGCGTAATTACGGACCGAAATACGGCCCATTTTAAGCCGTGTGAACAGGGCCTTAAAGGGAACCTGTCACATTGAACATGTTATCCGATCTGCTGGTGGCATATTGTAGAGCAGGAAAAACTGAACACATTGACATTGTAGGCAGAGATTCGGTAGAAATTGTATTTTATTTATTTAAATCCCTGCTTCTTCTAGGTTACAAAGTCCAAAGTTGTCAATCACTAATAACACCACCCACCGGACTCCTTAACCCAGAAGAAGCATGGATTTAAATAAATAAAAGACAAGTTCTACTGAATCTTTCCCTGCAGAGCAATATTTCAATGTGCTCAGCTCTTTCTGCCCTCTAATGCTTCTAGCAGATCAGAGATGGCATGCTCAAAGTGACAATTTATCTTTAAAGCATCATCAACATGACTACCTTCTAAGTCAATGTCTTTCTCCAGGATGAGTCTTCAGGATTAACTAAACAGAAACAGACATTTTTGACAAATCTTGTTTGGCTTTATAAGACACTAGGAATACCATAGCAAAGTCGGGAAAGAGTCAACCATTATGTTGACAGTTAGCTGGATTGCACTTCCCCAAACAGCTTCATGCGTATTAGGATGCATAGATGGATAGCAGTTTAATATATAATTTCTTCTGTTACACAATGCACTGCTTGATGAAAACTCAGCACTTCAAGGTTATGAACAGCTTTGCACTGTTTTTACACTTGATTTTCTTCATAAATGCTAAATTAATCCAAGTTTTCATTAAAAAAAGGTTATGCTTTTTGCTGCTGTAGAGTGTAACTCCTTAACGTAGCTGGTTGTCCTTCTGAATAAGACATAGATTAAACTGTACACTGCTCCTAGCTGTGTTGGCTCCCTCCCTTTTCTTAGTGTTAATGTATGTTCACACGGCATAATTGCGGGGCGTACAGTATGCCACGCAAATACTCAGGGTGTTCGGGAGCTTGCAGCCCGCCGGCCCCAAAACTGTGATTACTAGCGGCGCGTAAGCGGCGTGAACAAATGACATGTCAATTATCTCCCGCGCCTACAATACGATCGTATTGTATACACGGGGAGCGGAGGCATAATCCATAGTTCTCTTTGAGAACTGTGGATTACTGAAATGATTGGGGCACATTTCGCTCGTATTAGAGCGCAGTACGCTCTCAATACGTGGCAAAATAAGCCCCAAAATAAGCCGTGTGAACATAGCCTTAGGCTATGTCTACACAGCACACATTTTCAGTTGTTTTTTCTAAAACCGCTGAAAAAAATGACTGAAAACAGATCCCATAGACTTTAATAGTAAAAACGTTCTGTAGTCTCCAGAGAAAATTATTTTTTTTTTTGCTCGTTTTTGCAGCTTTTTGTTTTTAGTAACATGTTGCAAAAAACGACAGAGCAGGGCAGAAAATTTACTATTGAAGTATATGTAAAATGCCGGACGTTTTTTGGTGCGGTTTTTGGATGGTTTTGCTGAAAAACTGCCCAGGTGTTTAACAAGGTACAGTATATGAATTTTGCATACATCAAAAACTGCCCAAAAACAGTCCAAAAAACACGGCAAAAAAAACTGAAAACCAACCAAAAAACTTGTTTGGAAACACAGCTGCTCTGGACAAAAAACTGACAGTCAAAGCAGTTTTTAGGTTTTGTTTTATGACTAGTTTTTTGTCCTATGCTGTGTAAGCCCTAACCTTACAGATAGAGTCAGAAGATGATGTAAACCCTAGAAAAGCAGAGGGGTGTGTGTGTAGTGTGTATGTTAGTGCACAGAGAGAGGAGTGAGAGACTGCATGGGCTGTAGAAGGAGAAATCAGTACAGGAATAAAATTATGTAGTCTATGAGAACTGTTGAAGACAGCGGCCTCCTGTATACAAAGGGTGATATCAAACAGATATTACCATAGTCATCGAAAGTTTGTTATATGAATCAAAGATAACTTGCCATAATGGTTTATTACTAGGACAATCCCGCCATATGTGAACATAAGTACCAGATGACGCTGAACACCTCCAGCAATTATCAGAAAGAGCAGAATAGATTTTTGGGGAAAAAATCAAGTGTGTTATACCATATAGATAGCAGTTCATAATTTTTTTCCTCAGCATAACCCGAACTGAAAGATCTGTGAGTGATGGTTTAAATCTTCAACCAATCAGTAGAGTATAAAAAGCGACCCAGGTCCCATTTCCGTTTGTCCTGAAAAAGAAGGTCTCGTTCTTATCCAATGTGCAGTTTTTCTAGGCAGTTGCTCCCTCATAGATAGTTGTGTGTGCAATTGTTCATCAGAAAGCTGCACTTGTGCAATTTTTTCCATGAAGCACTGGGGCTAATATTGCCCCCTAATATTGTTTTTATTTTCAGCTATGGATCTTTGAGTATGGCCTTGTATTTGTGTTTTTAAGTGAATAATGTTCCTTTACTGTGATTTTGTAAATTGCTAGTAAAGTTAGTGTAGGAACTATAAGGACCCTTGACGTGGATTGCAAGCTTGTGTATTTGGCAAAAATACCAACCAATACCTCATGTTTGATATTTTTTCAGTATATAGGTTTGTCCTGTAATACTGGGGAGCACAGGGTGTCATTATGTTGTGTGGACACCTTAAATATGTTGTGCAACCTGCTCAATTGAATAGTTAGGGCGTAAAGATGGGCAAATTTCTAAAAAATTCAATTTGCCGAGTTCGCAGAATTTTCCGACAAAAATCGTTTTGACCCGAAATTATTCACGATGAGTCGCGTTAAAAAAACAGCCATTTCCTGGCTGCAGAGAGCCTGTAGGGTGTTGTAGAACATTGTGCCATGTTCAAATATGCATAGGGAGCATGGTTTGGTCTTCACGCAATGCTGTGTTTTAGTATGACACGCACATGACAGCCGCCGCTATTAGAATCACTTCACTCTTCGATTCCCTGGGCACTTACAGGGGCAAAACTGACCAAATAAGTGAAGCGGGAACGCAGCCTGAGAAGGTAACGTCAGCGCCAGCTTGAAAGAACCGAGCTGAGGGCCAAGATCCTACTATAACGTCAAAGAGCGCACTTCTTTTACACCGACATCAGATGATTCCACAGATTATGACAGAACCTGTTCTGTTAAACGCTGATACATGTAGAAACCCCCAGAAAGAGTGGAGAGGGTGTCGGCAGTAATTCTGTGTTGACATCACTGATCATTTTGCCCTTCTTTTCATCCATCAATGTCCACTTTCAATCGGTCAATAATCCATCAGGATTGCTAAAGCCAAAAACAAACAGGAGTTGATCCAAAACGCTAAATGGGATATTTGCACGTCTTCTGTGTTCTGTGTCCACTCCTGCTTTTGGCTAACTAATCATCAGACAATCCTGATCCTTTTCATTCCTTCTGACAGATGAAAAGCAGGTGAAAACCAATACAGTGGCAACGTCATAGAGTGGTGGAGGGTGGAAACAGCATTAGGAAACCACAGGGTGTTCCAGTGAGACAGCGGTCAGTTGGCAGCAGCATGAGTAGGCCACAGAGTGGCACAATGACAAATTCTGGAGGTGGCAGCAACATCAGGAGCCCACAGAGTGGCACAATGACACAGTGTGGAGGTGGCAGCCACATCAGGAGCCCACAGAGTGGCAGAATGACGCAGTGTGGAGGTGACGGCAGCAGCATGAGGTCAGAGAGTGGCACAATGACAAATTCTGGAGGTGGCAGCAACATCAGGAGCCCACAGAGTGGCACAATGACACAGTGTGGAGGTGACGGCATCAACAGTAGCAGCAGCATGAGGTCAGAGAGTGGCACAATGACAAATTCTGGAGGTGGCAGCAACATCAGGAGCTCACAGAGTGTCAGAATGACGCAGTGTGGAGGTGGCAGCCACATCAGGAGCCCACAGAGTGGCAGAATGACACAGTGTGGAGGTGACGGCAGCAGCAGCAGCATGAGGTCAGAGAGTGGCACAATGACAAATTCTGGAGGTGGCAGCAACATCAGGAGCCCACAGAGTGGCACAATGACACAAAGCGAAGGTGGCAGCCACATCAGGAGCCCACAGAGTGGCACAATGACACAGTGTGGAGGTGACGGCATCAACAGCAGCAGCATGAGGTCAGAGAGTGGCACAATGATAAATTCTGGAGGTGGCAGCCACATCCGGAGCCCACAAGTGGCAGAATGACGCAGTGTGGAGGTGACGGCAGCAGCAGGAGCAACATGAGGTCAGAGAGTGGCACAATGACAAATTCTGGAGGTGGCAGCAACATGAGTAGTCCACAGAGTGGCATAATGACAGAGTGTGGAGGTGGTGGCAGCAGTAACAGCAGCAGCATGAGGTCAGAGAGGTCTTCCGAGCTCTAAAATTTTGTCACGGCTCTTTATTGATCACGTAGTTTGTCTTCACGTGATTCCTGAAAATATTGTTTCTGACAGAAGAGTACAGTTTGTCGCGAAGTTTTGGAGAGCTTTTTGTAGAAAACTTGGAATTCAGTTATCTTTTTCCTCGACTTTTCATCCTGAGTCTAACGCTGCAACGACACCATTTGAACATACTCTTAGTGTAAAGATATGTACCTGAAACTCTGCTATTTGACTCCAATCTTATTTTTTTTAGCCTTACATTTGAAAGCTCGATCAATTCGGTAACTATTTACAATTCAGATTTTAAAAAATTGTTAAAAGAAAAATATTATTGGGTCATTTGTTTGGGACAATAGCAGTTTTTCTTTTGACGTTTCACTGACCACGGCATCTAAATGTCCTAAGTTATCGCCAATGCTAGCAGCTGAAAGTAGGTGTCAGTTGTAATACACAGCTGGCACCTTTTATGTATGGATTGTGCTTAAATCCTGAGCCCACTTGCTCCACATTGTGATGTATGTATATTACATGTCAGAAAGGGGTAAAATCACCAGCAGGTTGAGTGATTACAATTAACAACTGAGTCTGACCAGCCACAAAACACCAGTACTCCTGCAGGGAGTTTCCAATGTCCAGTAATTTGTAACTACGAAAAGTAGTGCACAAAAGGACATCTGATGAAACAGTTAAGGGGTCATGGGCACCCTAGGTTTATTAATTCATATGGGGAGATACTGATACTTGGCTTGTACCTAGCTTTATGTCTTGCCTTGTACCTAGCTTTATGTCTTGCCTTGTACCTAGCTCTGAGCCTTGTCCTATACCTAGCTTTATGTCTTGCCCTGTATCTAGCTCTGTCTTGCCCTGTATCTAGCTCTGTGTCTTGCCCTGTACCTAGCTCTATGTCTTGCCCTGTACCTAGCTCTGTGTCTTGCCTTGAACCTTGTCTGTATCTTGCCCTGTCTCTTGTTTAGTACCTAGTACCTAGTTATTGAACCTGGCTATGTCTTCTGTTCTTGTTCTGTCTATCAGATTCTGTCTCTGTCTCCTATCTGGTGCTTTGCAACAGTGCCTCTGACCCCCTGTTCAGCTACCATTGCACCTGGTGGCTATCATGGTCTAAGTCATCCTCACTACTAAAAGCTCTGTGAAAAATCCAATAGAAACCTAGTTATGCACCCTCTGAGCATGCCCGGTCAGTAGCATAGTGGGTCCACAACCTGCCATTTCCGTGACACTGGCATTGTAATGTTGAAAAATGGCTTTGGAGAAATAGTCATACCAATGGTTCCACAAAAATAAAGACTAATTGAGTTCTAGCTACTTTACATTATGCCACCCTATATCATAATACCAGAGAAGAACCAGCGTGATGTTGCCTCTTTATGGAGTTACCCACGTGGTGGAACTTATTGCCTAAGAGGACAGACCTCAATTCCAGCCTCCATTACTTTCATGCCTTGTACTATGATTGCATTTGAGAGTGGTAGCTTGCCACTTGTTGAAAACTGAGAGGGTCAAAATCCTTGAACTGAGAGACCTTGGTTTATGACCATGGCAGATTGCCATGTGCTTAGGCCTAAATGTCAACACTTTTTAAAGTTGCGCATCCCAGTGGTTGGGAGAACAATGACAAAATGTAATGACAGCTAGAGATGTTTGAAGTCAAACAACTGCGTGGATGGATAATAAATATATACATATTTTAGTAATTTATTTTATGTGAAATGTATGATGTCATTTTCTGATGAGTCATTCCCTTTAAATGGCATGAAGTAATTTTAAATATGAAGCCATCATGGATCTTCCTACCAGTTGTGAACCATTGCCTGAAACAAAAATCATACTTTTATTTTGCATACATAAAATATATTAGGTAATATTCTTTGAAATAGCAGCTAAATTTAATATTCATGCCTTTTCCGCTTTAACAAAATTTTCCCTCCTATGAGGCTTACAATAACTTACAATGACATACAGAAATCAAGTAGAAAACTAATTCCAAGCTCTGCCCCCTGTGTCTACAGCAGTGAGTGCAATGATTTGTTAATACATCATATTATGAGATTATTGAATAAATGATGTTTATGAGACAAGAACAGCAGAAATAATTCATTGAGAGACTTTCTAATCACATAGTCAGTGACAGCATTAAAAATATTTTGATCAGCCCCCAAGATAAATCCAGTCTTTTACTTAAGATTTTGTAAAAGGAAACGATAGTAGGGATAGATCATATGAGACAATGAGCTGCACTGCACTATAAACATGGAAACTTTTTTTCAAATTACATAAAATTATAACACTATGCAAATAGAACTTTCATTAATCAAAGAAGTATTTTATTACCTTGGATGCTGCTGTATGATTTGACACTGTTGAGACACAATAAATTCTGTATTATAATTATTTGTCATTTGGAAACAATACAGAAATTAAAAAAAAAAAAACATTTCCAATAAAATGTATCCATTTAAAGATTCTAGGTCTAGACAACATGCAGGAGAGGAAGAAACTGCTCTTGAAAACAAACAGTCGTTAATAGTGAAAACTATGACATACATAGAAATGATATAGTTCAGTAATATACACATTCATTATATATGTCAGCATTTATTACCATATAATTTTGTGTGAGCCATGAACCTGGCTTCTGCTATAAACACATACATTTATAATTGAATTATGCTTTCTTACTGTATGCATCCACTATGGTGCAGACAATGTTGATTTCTAATATGTTTATAATATGCTATGTACACAAAATTTAAAGTGAATGTTTCTAATGTTCATAGACCCAATAGTCTGTGCCAATTAATTTTTTGATATATCTTTACAGAGATCATAGTGCTGTTTTTTTAGTGTCCTCTGGTGAGCGCAGACTTAATAGGCTCCAAATACCCAGAAACAGACAACACAATTTGGAGCTTGGAGTCCATCACTTAAGTTTAGGGTCTATAGTATTTCTCGTGGGTTGATTCACAAATAGCCTCTTAGGCTGTGTCCACACAGCAAAGAACAAAATACTGTCTGATTTTGGGTCAGAATATGAACAAAAAAAAGTTTGTCTGACGAGTATTTTGAATTTAATTCACACAACAACCGGTGGTTATTAGTCAGTTTTCGTTTTTTTGTCATTGATTTGTGCACAGTATTTGGCCTGGATTTTCAATCTGTTTTCAGATGGTTTTTTAGTTGACTTTGTGGCAGAAAAGTGTAATTAGTGCAATTCATTCATGATTGGTGCAAGAAACTATGTGATTTTTATTAATCCACCCTTTAGTCACTCCCTAAGTTTTAATCGGCCTCTTTGGTTGCATTGCAGCCAGAAGTGTCCTTTGTCTTATCAGTCAGCTCATTTTAAATTTCAGAAAAAATGAGTCAAGCGCTTCCAATCTCAACTTCGAATTACAGTAACAACAAGGATCAGCATTCTGTGGAGGCAGAGCTACCACAGGTTAAAGTAGGTCATCATGAAATGGGATTATTGATGGCCATATCGCATAATGTCTTGGTTCGTCGGTATAGAAGGGTAAATAATTCCCACCTGTGCATGTTTTAAGATGATGTAGTATTAGTTTAAAGGGGTTTTGCCACGAAGTAAAATTGACGTGGGAAGTTTTAAAATTAAATAATAAACATTTTCACCATTCTTCATTATTAAAAATTCTGGACTGTTTTTGTTTTAGCTGCTCCTTTAGTGATCCATTGTTTACAGCTCATCTCCAGGGGATACGACCAGGGCTGAGAGCTCCTCAGTCCTGGTCGCACATGCTCAGACATCACCTCTCTTCTCAGGTAGTTACTGAGTGTTCAAACCCTGGGTGCTGTCATTCTACTCCTGTCCTTTGGACTAGTTAGTAATAAATAAAACAGTGCAAATAAAAAAAAGAAACCTCAATCAGGTTTGTGCATTGATAAAGAGGAAAAAAAAATCCACATGTTAAGTTCCTGCAGGGATTTGAACCAAGGACCCTTGTGCTGTAAATCAAAAATATTACCTCTGTGCTACAGTGTAACTATTTACAATTCTTTTCATAAACAGACCTTTCTTTCAGTAGAGAGAGAAAAGGCCTAGTGATGTCATCCTGCTGGGTCACATGATCTGCAATTCAAACAAATCACACACGCCCCCTTCTGAGCACACAGAACTGAAGAACTGGAGGCAGAAGGTATGAAATAAGATTGTGGCAAAACCCCTTTAATCTCTAAAATCCACTGCCTTTGATTGTCCATATAAGCTGCAGCAAGGCATCGCTATTGGGTCCAACCAATTAATGAGCTGCAGTATGACAGACGATACACTGGTCAATTGTACACATAGTTGAGAAGGAGTTGGTCAGTGAGGACTAGAGGCCTTGTGATTTGGAGAAGTCTGGCTCTCATGACAGTGTTGTAGACCCAGAGCTATTGGTCAATGACAAAAATTGTATGAAAAAGTCCCCAAAGGAAAATATTGTGTCCTCCCTGACAGATGAAGAGTCACAGGAATGGTGTAAGACGGCTCCCCTGTATAGGTGTTTTGACCCTGGAGGAAGGGTTGTGCAAGGTGAGAAAGACCTGTGACCTTTATCAAAGGGGAAGGGGAGATATTTGGCTGAGCGACCTTAGGCAGTCGCAGGGTTCTGCCACTAGGTGGAGTACGGCAGGATACCTGCTACAGATGTGCCACCAAAAACCTGATTTTGGTGAGGGAAGGAAGCCATTTAGCATCAGTAACCATAGGTTAATGACACATGTAGCTAGCATGGCTGCTATGCAGCTAGTGATGGGTTGCCTTTCCCGGGACGGTCATAGTGTTGGGTGGGAGGCCGTTTTCACGTTCCAGGACAGAATTTTGGCAGGTCACTGGAGCCGTATAAAAAGCTTGGTGCTCCAGGAGTCCAAGGGGCGTGGTTTACTAGCTGGCAGTGGAGCAACAGAGGAGCTGACGATAGGCTCTGGCCCCCAGAGGTTGAAGAGAAGCCGGAAAGTGGGAAAGTGTTTTGGGGGTCTGAACGCTAGGTCCAGATGACAGATAGACATGGTCTATGATCATGTGTAGTTAGTGGCCTGACGGCCTGAGGATTTTGTTTATATTTTGTTTTTTGTATTTTCTTGTGCCCCAATAAAGCTGGCAGAGGCCAGGTTAAAGAGACTCTTGGTGTCAGAAAATTGTTGAGCAAATAGCGTTTACAAAAGTCGGCGATCCTGTGAGCTAATGACCCTGGACTGATCAAAGATGGCATTGCGTGTGTTTATAATAATTGTTTCTTTCTGCGTTTTCATAGATTTCATGAAAAATTTAACAATTTAAATAGGATGTCTATTGAGGCCTTTGATGGAATAGCAGATCTTTGGGCCACATCTCTGCAAAAAAGATACTGTAATGTGTTAAGCGATCAGTCTAAGCTCACTATACCACCTCCCAGACCACTGCCGAAACATCATGGAGCCACTACCCTTTGTGATGGTCGCAGATGTGGCATTCCCATTAAAGACCAACATTCTGCAGCCATACCCTCAGAGGGCACTGGATGTGTAAAGGGGAAGGTTTTTAATGCCAGTTAAAGCCGCTCACAAAAATTCATAGAATACACATTCAGGATCTTGACTAGTAAGTGCAAGGTTTTCACAGGGGCATTGCAGTTAAAGGAGGAAACAGTGGACTGTCGTGATTATGAGACTAGCATGGATGTAGAAGTGTGTACAGATTCAGTTGTTATTGACTCTCCACTCCAGTTTGCTGGAGACGGCCTTCTGAAACTGCTGTCCATGTAAGAGACACTTTTACAAACTATTTAATGAATCCAGAAGATGCTGTGTGATGGCAATTTATCTGCCTCCATGGTGCTCGCTCTCTCCAGCACTGATGGCTGACAACTTGTGTAATGTCTGTCTGCACTGAATGGCTACCCTGTATGGTCCAGATCTTCATTGTTTAATTGTTTAAAACTTGTGTTAAAAAATGCTTTGTACCCTTTGTTATACACATTTCATATTTTGTTATAAAAAATATTTTTCTTCAATTTTGTTTTTCTAAAATTTTTAATGCTTAGATACAACAATTTAAAGTTGATTTTAAAGAAAGGGCCAAATAATGAGAAAGGAAAATAGCGTATCAGTACATTTAGAAAAAAATTAAAAAAATATATAGGGTGACATGTCAGAAAAGAGGCGCCTCCACGCCAGTTTTAAGGCGCATTAAATGAGGGTATAGTGCGTGTGAATTAATAAACCTGTCAAAAATCTGGCATGTTGAACACCTTAAAAATCACAGAAAAATGGGACATTATCTACTCAAAAACACAACAAAGACCATATTTACAGCTCAATGGCTGGACCAAAGAATGAACCCAGTAGGAGGCAAAACAAATCCCTGTGCTACTTGGGAAAGATAAACAGGTGCATTTATACAGATACATGTGGTGCAACATGCTGCCTTACAGCCTATTACGCCACTACTATTCGATTGGGCGGGCTGCCCCGCACTTGAGCTGTAGGTATGGCCTTTGTTGTGTTTTTGAGTAGAGAATGTCTGAGTTATCTGTAAATTGTTAGTGTAGGGACTCGCAATAAAATGAGGAGTCTTGACTGGGCTTGTGAGCTTGCGTATAGTGGCCACTGTATCAACTAATAACTCATATTTGATATTTTTCCGGCATGTAATTTTTTTCCCCAAAAGTACTAAGGAGCAGAGGGTGTCTGTATTTTGTGTTGAACACCTAAAAAGCACTGGGTAGCCCGTCCAATTGAATAGTAGTGGCGTAATAGGCTATAAACAGAGCTATTGTATCAGCTCACCTGTGTCTCAGACGTCCGCAGTGGAGTCACGGTTCATGGATTCCCGATCCAGAGAGGCGAATCTATTGAATGAAAAAGTATAACCAGCTTCCAAACTGCTCTGAGGGGAACTATACCAGGCAAAAGGAGGAAATCCGTTTCTTTTGAACAATAAAAAATATATCTTCTTTATTTCAAATGCGTTAAAACCTTCATACAAGGAATGCAACAGCGAGGTGGGTAATATGCATTAATTCAGACAGCATGAAGTCATGGGTTCTAACCGAGCTGAACGAACCGACGCGTTTCGGGAGTGACACCTCCCTTCCTCATGGTTACCAGATACTGCTCTGATCTTGGCCGGAGGTTGCCGCATTATATACGGAAACACCCGGTCACGTGACAAAAAATGCATACATTTCGCATAAAACATAAAACATGTAACATACAAACTATCTATCCAAAATAGACAATATGGACTAGTAAAAACCCATAACTTCATGCAAACAATATGGCAAAATGTGACGCTGACCTACCACAACAAAAAAGCAGGTGGGAATCAATAATGATAGGTGATATCCTGTCTGACATTAAGACCCAGAGGAGACCTGGTTTTTATAAATGAAAAATCCACCAGGCCTCCCTGGATAGGAGCTTCTTACAAAGATCTCCACCTCTAGGAGGACGTATAACTTTTTCAATGCCGCAGACTGTGAGCTCCGAGACATCCCAGCATGAATCTCTGCAAAATGCCGCGAAACAGCTGAGAATTTAAAAGTGACTGGGCGGCGGGCATCCGATAAATGTCGTCTGATCCTCACCTTAAGGGGACCAGTGGTACATCCCACATACTGGAGACGGCATGACGTGCACCCTATCAGGTATATAACATATTTCGTGTTACAATTGATATAACTTTTGTTTAGGTTATTTTCCCATTTGTAAGACGTAAATTGATTGGGTGCGCTGAACTGGACCAAGTAAATACGAAGCCCACACTTGGGGAATCCTTGATATCTGTCCAATTTAGAAGAAAAACAATGGGGGACAGGTACTTGGGAAGGGAATATTGCCTAGACTCGGACCCCTTTCGAGATGAAATTTTTGACCTGATTTGAAAGATTTTTTAATTTTCTGGGTTTTACAAAAAAAATTGGAAAAGGGTTTTTTTACAATATCGAAATTGTTTGTATTGTCTACTATACGTGTACTAAAGGGAATGATGTTACCCCTTGTTCTGTATTCCTTCTTGTTGATATTTTAAAGATCCTCCCTATCCAGGGGTCCACCCCCTCGATGCCCTTTTTAGTACCTTATTATTAGCCACGCTGTCCAATTTCATACATGTTTGTCTTTTAATATCCTAAAAATTTTTAACCTGCGAAAATTTCTTTTTAGTCGACACAGCTCTCCAAAAGGAATATTATCCCCACAGTTGGGTGGCATGAGGAAGCTTGAAAGATGGAATTACGTAAAGATCTTAAAAAAAAGGTTGATTTTTTCCCCATTATCACCCGGCCCACCAAGGTGACATCGGGTAATAAATTTGGGCTGTTATGTACTTGTATGAAAATTTTAAGATTCCTATTATTTTTTTTTTCCCCGGGGACAAAAGGCCACCCCCCCCCCCCCCCCCCCCGGTCGTGATATATCGACAATACCAGTTATTGGGTTTTAAATCTGTTTTCACCGCAAACGAAAAATGCCCTCAAAAGATGACATTATATTTTGATATATATATAATTTATAGCGAAATAGGCTTAACCAACAGGGGCCCCCCACACATCTGTTAAATGGCCCCCTTTTGTATCCCCTTTATCAATATGCAATTAAAATACCCGGGGGGTTGTGGGGTCCAAAAAACACCGGGGGCCCGGGGGCCCCCCCTTTTGTGTTTTTCCCCGCCTTTTGGGAAACTGGGAGTTTTTTTAAGAGAAAACTTGTTCCGTCAATTTTCGCACTCCCCACAGATCCCTCCATTCCCCAGCAGTCACTGTACTAAAAATCCCCAATGACAAATTTACTTTTAAAAAATTCCCCTTATATGAAAATACCCCCTAAACGTCCCCAAAACATACATACACATGGAGCAAATTACCAGACAAGTGTTTGTGATTTAAAACCCTCCTACAAACCAAAGCCCCCAAAATATTACTATTTTAAGGCTAAAATAACCCTCCCAGACCCGACCGAACCAACCCCAATTGACTATAGCTGTAACGGTTCTGATTACTATAAAAAACCGCCATACAGTGCCCATGTAGTGGCAAAAATGTTGCATGGGGTCTGCAAAAATATAATATTACATGCAGTTACATTTGGGTAAACCCCCCGGAGAGTCTTTTTTGATCAGCGTGTTCATTTCCCCCTTTTTCTTCTCCACCCGGTTCACACCTTATGTGTTGCCCCGGCAAGACTCGTCCTCGGGTTTTTTGGCCCAAAAATATTTAGAATCCTAAATTTCCCAGAAATCCCTTAATTATGGGTATAGCACCCCCCTTAGGTATATAGGGGCAATGAAGTGTATTGGGGCCAAGGCAGGTATATGGGGGGATGAGGCAATATAAGGGCCCACGGGCAGGGATATGGGGGCAACGGGCAGGGTTTTGGGGGGCCACAGGCAGGTATATGGGGAGAGAGGCAGAAATTTTGGGGTCACAGGGGGTATATGGGGCCAAAGCAGGTATATGGGGCCAAAGGCATTAATAGGGGGGCACGGGCAGTATATGGGCCCACAGGCAGGTATATGGTGGCCAGAGGCAGGTATATAGGGGACTGGGGGCAGTTTGGGCCACGGGCGATTTGGGGGCACTGGGCTATATGGGGCCACAGGCGTATAGGGGGGCCCCACAACGGGTTTTAAATAGGGGCACGGGCAGTATATGGGGGCACGGGAATATATGGGGTACAGGAAATATATAGGGGCACTGGGGCAGTAATAGGGCACTGGGGCAGTTTATAGGGGCCAAGGGGTATATGGGGCAAGGCAGTTTGGGGGGCCCAGGCAGTTTTAGGGGGGCCAAGGAGGTATATGGGGGCACAGGAAAGGGTAAGGGGGGGCCCGGGCAGTTTGGGGGCAAAGGCGGGTATATGGGGGCCACAGGCGTATATGGGGGCAAAGGAGGTATTAGGGGCGGGCAGGTATATGGGGGCCACAGGCAGGTATATGGGGGGCAAGGCAGTAATGGGGCCACAGGCGGGTAATGGGGGCAAGGCAGTTATGGGGCACGGGCAGTATAGGGGGGCCAAGGCGGATATGGGGGCCACAGGCAGGATTATGGGGCACAGGCAGTATATGGGGGCACAGACAGTATATGGGGGCCACAGGCATAATGGGGCCTGAGGCAGGGAAAACGCTATAAAAAAACAACAGAAATACTACCTTAACCCCCCCGACGAGCGTGCCCCTCCTCTTCACCCCGCGCTCCCCGGCACCTCGAGCGCAGGCCCTATGACCCCTGTCCCCCGAGGACAGGCAGCGCGCGAGGGTGAGTATCGCGACGCTCCCCGGGGGCGCAGGGGGGCACGGCGGCTCCTCAGCGCGTGAGGACCGGCGGCCTAAACGGTGTGGACCTGCGGGTCGACACTGTCTTCGGACCGGGGAGGTTCCTCTTCCCGCAGAAGCCCCGTTGTGTGCCCCAGGGACGCAAATCGTAAAGGGGCCCAGTCGGTGCTCCGGGCCCCCTTGCAGTGGCCGGGCCAAGATGGGGCAAGGGGGTTTTATTCGGGCCGACCCCCAAATAAAACAGCCTAGGACCCCCCTGTAATACCAGTGGACACCCCCTCCAATATACATAGGGGTGTGAGGGGTTTCTTTTCGCTATTTTGCTTTTGGGGCAATCTCCCAGTTTAACTATGGCTTTTTGCATATGCTGTAAAGGTACAATTCAATGTGCAGTTTTTTTTTCCCCTTAAAATTTTCCCCTTGTGGAGGGGTGTGTGAGCTACTGCTCAGCAATTACCTGCACCTGTTCCCAAGTAGCACAGGGGTTTGTGTTGCCTCCTACTAGGTTCAGTCTTTAGTCCAGCCATTGAACTGTAAGTATGACAGCAGTAAGTAAACCAATAGGTAAAACTGGCAGCAGCTCACCGAAAGTGATGTTTCACAACTTTCATGTAACCAGCTGGATGGCACCTTTCGTCCTCGCACGGTGTCCCGGCTCTCAGTTCACAAGCCCAAAGCAAACTTTAGAAGATGCATGAAGCAATACGGACCCAGCGGTAACGATGAAATCGGTGCTATTCTTTATTTCATTTCAATACATCAAGTGGAGGGTGCAGGGGGGACCCACAAACCAACGTGTTTTGGGCTTAGGAATAGCCCTTGTTCACGGTCACGTATTTTCAACATAATGTGTTAGTTTAAATAGGGGAGGGAAAAAGGGGGATGTGCTTAACAAACATTCACGTCATTTCCATATCCGTTACGATAAAGTTAAAAAATACATTCACGAAACAATTGTGTATAATCGCATCCACATATTTTGATACATAAAATAAGCATATATCTGACAAGAATCAAGGGCATATCAATAAATACCTTAGTATATGTAAGCTAAATCATTTCTATAATTTAAGCCTCGCGCATGCGCACGAGGTGTTGCCAGTCTCCTCCGTTTCTTGGGCTCTCAACTTTTTCTAAACCATAACATCGCAGGCTTTCTAAAGACCCTGCATGGACTTCTATGAAGTGTTTGGAGGCCCCAGAGTGAGATGTCTGGCCTTTCTTGATACTGTTTAAATGTTCGCATATACGAGTTTTTAGTCTGAGGATACTGCTGCCTATATAGGTTTTAACACAGGATACACAATGGATGGCATATACTAGATGGTTGGTATCACAGTTAATAAACTTTTTTATGTTATACTGTTTTTTTGTGTCCTTCCATAGTGCTGTTTGGTGTTTTTTTTGGGAACTAGCAAAGTATCCTGAGTTTTCCCTTGGATTCTTCTTTTTGCTCGATACATTTGTTTTTTATTGTATCCTCTCATTTTAAGTCTGGCATCTATCATATCTACCTGACTATAAAAATCAGATTCCACAGTGTAAGCTCTGCGTGCTCGATGATACTCCCCCACTGGGATAGAATCGATGGTGGGGGACTGGGGTGGCAGCTATTGGCACGAAAAATTGTGTTACGCTGTGTGGGTTTCCTATACAGTGTAGTGATAACCCTATTATTGTCTGGATCTCCTGTTAATAAATATCCAAAAATGCAATACTGTTTTTTCTACTGCATAGGTAAAGTGTAAGTTAACACTGTTATATTAAAATAAGTAATAAAGTCTGGTATGGACGCCACATCACGACCCCAGACAAGCAAGAGGTCGTCTATGTAGCGCCCATACATTAAAAACAGGATATGATTCCTACATAAAAGAAGAGGACAGTAATAATGTTATAGTGCTTACTCCTACCATTCTTACGGACCATCAATATGAAGTGCTGAAAAAAGGTCTAAATTTTTCACCAACCAATCATTTCTCTCTTTTTAATACTCTGTTGGATCTCAATAAGTTCATCAGACTTTTGACGGTTAAACGCTTTTTCAAAGAAAAAAACATACAGGACGTGGAAGGCATAAAAGATAATGAAAAAACTGTTGAGTATGAGACCAATAAGTTTGAGAATTTATTATTTAAGGAACAAATGTCTCTCTGAACTTTACAGGAATTGCAGGATATGGAAGAGGATGGTAATAAAAACGTGCATGTCCATCTCGACCGTGGGAACCCCAATTTTTATCCATTAAAAGCTAGAGTGGAAGCCATGGATAGCTTTCAAGCTACCATGGAAAGAGACTTAAGAACACTCTTAGAACAAAAAGATAATAAGGACAAATCCAAGAAAAGAATTTCAAGCACTTAGAATATAAAACAAAATAAAAATCTTATCATAAAGAAAGCAGATAAGGGGGGCTCCACGGTCGTGATGGACAGTGCACTATACCAAAAATCAGTAATGCAAATATTAAATGAAGCAACAACCTATCGCAAATTAACTAAAAATCCCATTGAAGACATAAAAATTAAATTATCTAAACCTTTAGAAGAGGGTGTAGCTTTGGGAGCCATTAATATAAAAGATAAGAATTATATGGAAGAAAAAAATCCAAAAACACAGTTTTTTTATGGGGTCCCAAAGATACATAAGGGAATATTCCCACCTCAACTACGCCCCATAGTTTCCAGCTGTGGGAGTATAGGAGAAAAACTGAACAGATGGGTAGATAAACACCTTCAGCCCTTGGTATCTGCACTACCTGGATACCTTAAAGACAGTACCACTGTCCTAAAAAGTTTCCGTAATTTCAAATGGTCTACTGAGTTTAACTGGCTAAGTCTTGATGTAACCAGCCTCTATTCAAATATACCCCAATCTCTAGTTAGAGTAGCTGTACAATACCACCTAAAAAAAACAAAAGATATACCCAGAAGAGCTACAAATCTTCTTATTGGAGAGCATAGATTTCTTACTATCTAGCAATTATTTTGAATTTAATCATATGTACTACCTGCAATTGCTTGGGGTTCCTATGGGGGCCTCTGCCTCTCCCTCTTTGGCGAATTTATTCATGGGATGATGGGAGCAACAATGTATATATAATGTTAATAATCCTTTTTCTCACAATGTGGTCTGGTATGGGCGCTACATAGACGACCTCTTGCTTGTCTGGGGTCGTGATGTGGCGTCCATACCAGACTTTATTACTTTTCTTAATAATAACAGTGTTAACTTACACTTCACCTATGCAGTAGAAAAAAACAGTATTGCATTTTTGGATATATTATTAACAGGAGATCCAGACAATAATAGGGTTATCACTACACTGTATAGGAAACCCACCAGCGGTAACACAATTTTACGTGCCAATAGCTGCCACCCCACTCACACCATCGATTCTATCCCAGTGGGGGAGTATCATCGAGCACGCAGAGCTTGCACTGTGGAATCTGATTTTTATAGTCAGGTAGATATGATAGATGCCAGACTTAAAATGAGAGGATACAATAAAAAACAAATGTATCGAGCAAAAAGAAGAATCCAAGGGAAAACTCAGGATACTTTGCTAGTTCCAAAAAAAACACCAAACAGCACTATGGAACTGTATGTTCCATCACTTACAGCCAAGAATTCTATTTAATTAGAAAATTGTTTTTTAAAAATATAAATATTTTAAGACAGGACAGAATTGGGGTTTAGTGGATGAAGGTATCATTGGTGGAAAGGGGTTTAGCAAAAAATTTGGAGCAGAAAACCCTAGTCTTCTCAAATTTCCTGTTAAAAAATACCGGGTTTTTCCCTTTAAGGGTTTTTTTCCCCTTGAAAAAAAAAAGTTTTGGGCTATGTAAATTACTATGAAACGGAAAACCTTTAAAAAGATAAGGAAAAAAAAAAAAACTTTAAAAACAATAAAAAAGTTTTTAACTGTGATCCAACATTGTATTTTTGATCCTTTGTTACCCTGGTTAAAACCTATTGGGGCAGCAGTATGCAGACTAAAAAACTCGTATATTGAATTTTTAAACAGTATAAAGAAGGCCCGAACTCACTCGGGGTCTCCAAAACTTCATGAAGTCCATGCAGGGTCTTTGGGAAAAAGCCTGCGAGTTTGGGTTTTAGAAAAAATTTGAGACCCCAAGAAGGGGGACTGGCAACATTCGTGCGCATGGCAAGGCTTTGGATTTAGGTGGTACGGGGGCCCCCCGAGGTTAAAATTATAGAAATGATTTAGCTTACATTACTAAGGATTTTTGATTGCCTTGATTTTTGGGAGATTTATGCTTTTTATGTATCAAAATATGTGGGGCGTTTTAACAATTGTTTGTGAAGTATTTTTTAAAATTTATCGTAAAGGATTGGAAATGATGTGAATTTGTTAAGCACTCCCCCTTTTTCCCTCCCCTATTTAAACTAACACATTATGTTGAAAATACGGACCCTAAAACAAAAGGGCCCTATTCCCTTTTTTAAGCCCGAAACGAGGGGGGTTTGGTGGGTCCCCCCTACACCTCCCCTGTGTATTGAATGAAAAAAAAAATAGCACCCATTTCATCGTTACCCGTGGGTCCGTTTTGTTCATGCTTTCTAAGAACTGTAAGTTGGCCTTGTTGTGTTTTTTTTGTGGTTTATCTTTCTAGCATAACTGTGTGTTTAATTAGACACATAGCATAATTTAGCATATCATTGTTAGCCTATTTGATGTGTCTACTTAATTCAAATGTGTCCTGTCTGGCGTAAAATGCGCCTAGTTTTTGTGTATAAGTCATTTATATTTAGGATACCCGTTTTTGGTGCAAAATATACAAAAAAAAATGGTTTCACCCCTTTAGGGGAACAGTCGCCCTTTAGCTCACACTTTTTTAACACACGAATATTTTACTTTTTGAAATTTTAATATAGTTATTTAAATATACAACTATGCAAACATATATTTCAGTAATATCTATATATTTCAATGTGTTTGTATATAAATATATATCTATATTTAGATGTGTTTTTCATAAATATTTTTAAATAATATAACTAGTGTTGAGCGAATTTGAAAAAGTTGAAATCGGAAAGGTTTTTTTATGGTGATGTTTTTTTGACAGGGAAATTTAAAGGGCTAAAATCTGTGTCATTTTTAAGATCGCGCCTTTTTTCGGCGCCCCTGTATTTTTTGGGGGCCAGCAAATCAGATTACAAATAGGCAGGGTGAGATGTGTGTGCGAGTCTGACGGGTGTGTAGGGTTGGTTGGCGGGAAAATCACTGGACCTCTTTTTAATAGAAAGCGTTTCCTGTAGAGCCTCAGTATCTCTCAGCGCTCAAGGAGTAGGGTGCGTTCCCCTGTGCCAAAAAGCTCAGCGAAATTATTCTTTTCTGCAAGAGAAACCTTATATTAGTGTGATCCACTTTTTTGTTAGATTAGAGATTGGGAAGTTTTTTTGTAGTTAGGAAAGAATTTAAAGGAGATTACGCTGTAAAGTCAGGGGGGAGCGTGGGGGGGGGCCCCCCCGGGGGCGAACACAGACAAGCTCTATAAAAAAAACGGGAAAAGTTCACCAAGACTTAGTGTGACATTGCCTGAAATATGTTTATTATTAACGTTTGTTTGAAATACCCTGGATTTGGGCGCCTGAAATTATTTTAGGATACACATCTTTCTGAACTGGGTCTCGTGTTAGGTGCAAAACCCCATTTTTTTTCGTATACTTTTCAGTAGGTTTTTCATTTTCAATTTTACCCTTCCCCTTTGTTTATATCCCCCTTGCATTTAAAAATCTGAAAACGAAATTTTTTGGGGTCCCAAAGGGGAAATTTGAAAGGTGCAAAAAAACCGGTATTTCGAAACATAAAATACGTGTTTTTTGCTTTGGCGCATACAGCTTTGTTCTTTGACGCAGTTTGCACGTAAATCTGAAAACAGCAATTTTTAGTCCCCCACAGGTAAATTGAAAGGTGCAAAAAATACATTTTATTATCGATACATTTCGTTTTACGTTTTTTTGATTTTGGGCCACTACCTTTTTTCATTGCGCGCTTACAGAAATCTTAAAACGAAATTTTTGTCCCACGGTGAAATTGAAGGTAAAAAAAAAATTTTAACTTTGATTTAGAAAACATAACGATGTTTTTTTTGATTTTGGGGCGCATACAGCTTTTTCTTAAAGCAGTTTGCCGTAATTGAAACAGCAATTTTTAGTCCCCAAGGGAATTAAAAGGTGCAAAAAATACCGTGTTTTACGAAAAATAACGATACGTGTTTTTGCTCTTTTGCCAGCCAGATTTGTTGATAGGCCCCCTTGCGTTAAATTTGAATCCAGCAATTTTGTTTTGATTAGAGGGATTTGAGAATAGCGGATTTGCCTCTTTTAATAAGGATTTTCCCAAAAAACTATTCCATACCTTTCAAATTTTTATTTTAAAACCGGAGCAAAAAGAGGTGGTTTTAAGCGGAAAAAGAGGGGGGTAGCACATGGGGGGTAGGGTCGGAGAAGGTGCCCCTTTCCCATGTGACGACAACCGATGCCGCGGTCATCGTTGCAGGACGTCGGGCCTGTCATGGGGTAGGGCCTTTGAATCTCGTAAGAACAGTGTGAATTGTCTTTCAGGGGTTTAAAATGAACTGCCCCAGCAGTTTACCCCCTGCCCTCCCGCAGGCCCCCAAATGTCGTCGTCATCAGCATCTCAGACCCGTCAAACATGAAGCACCCCAAAGTCAACTCGGTACCCACCACTGTGGATAATCCTTTGTTAAAGCCTCTTTGATGAAAAAAATGGGGTTGGGGTCGAAGGCATGTTAAAAGTAAAGAGGATGATTTGGGTTCTTGACCCCCCAGTTATATGCCATCAGGGAGGAAAAGGAACCCGGTCAACGGCAAATGTCCGGGCGGTCGGCAAGCTTGCAAGCCCTTTTGTTGTAGCCCGCAGTTTGGATAAGAAGTCAGGAGACCAAGTACCTGTGTTGATGTGATGTTGATGGACTTGCGGATCCATGTGGTTTTTTTGCAAAATTTTGTTCGAGCTTTTTATCGGGACGGGGGAAAGACGAGGGGGTAGGTCAATAGGGTCCCGCCACAAAAAGGGGGGTGGTCGCGAAGCCCGTGTATGATCCCCCAGCCCGGTCAGCGCAAACCCCGCTCCTGTTATCCCCGTCAAAAAGGTCCGGCCTCCAACCCTGGGCCTTCTTTGGCAACCCTTTGATTCACCGCATATATTCCCGTTTTGCCGTAAAATAAGTGAGGCAAAAACCTTAAGTGGTTAACCACCACCAAATGTCTAGTACATGCGCGAATCTGGGTTTGAAATGGGGGGAACACTTGGAAAAAAAGGCCGACCGTTCCGGGCCTCCCCACGTACCCCCTGCCGCCCCTCCTCCCCCACCCCCAAGCGTTCCTCAGCTCCCCTGTCCTTTCGAGTTGATCGGGATCACCCTCGCTTCAGCCTCCACCGTCCCAATCCCACCAGCCCCAAAAGGACCCCCCTTCCTTTCCCCTTCCCGCCATTTTTGCGACCTGCACACTGTACAGCGGCCAGTCTAGCGCCGCCTTCTGTTTCAGGTTTGGGAGCAGAAGAAACACTTTAACCCAAAACCCCAAAAGCCAAAAGCCTGATGTGGCTTTGCCAGGTTTTTGGGCCCTTGGGAAAATTTCCCTTTCCCGCTGGTGGACAGAGGGGTTCGCCACGTCAGGGCCCCTTGTCCCCCCAATCCCAGTGTGAGCGGGCATTTCTTTCCCAAAAACCCATCCCTCCCCTGGCCAGCCACGTGTCATCAAAAATTTCAAAGCGTTGTTGATCTGGGGCCGGGGAAAAAAAGTCCATTGACCCCCGACACATGGACGTAAGCACGGCAAGGCGCTATTTCTGTGACGCTCCTGGGGAGCTGGGTGGGTTTGGGGGTGAGGGGGTTCGGGTCGGCGACGCTTTTCAAAAAGCGGGATGGTGGGGCTTTTTCCCCCAAGGCCCTTGGTGGCATCCGTCCCCAGAGAAACCAAACCGTTTTGAATAATCTTTTTTGGAGCCGTCCCCACACAGGTCAGGGCTGTGGAGGCTTCCGCACGGGGGACCCCGGCGTTGGGGGGGTTTGACAAGAAACCTTGTGCGGGAGGGGTATGCGAAAACGGGCAAAAATCTGGGCCGCCCTTAAGATGGTAGGTGGAGCAACCCTTCCCTGGCACATGTAATGACCTGGTCGTCAGAAATTTCAAAAGAGTCCCCGGGTCTGGCGCCTGCTGAAGAAGGCCGGGTTTCTGATTCGCATTCCCCCTTTCGCCCCCTGCTTCGTCCCGCCTGGTGCGTTCAGGTCGTGGGACCCCCCGTCAACCGTCTCATTGTTGACGTGGCAACACGGGGAATTCCCCCCCCAAATGCTCCAGCGTTTGGGTGCAGCAGCGAAAAGCCTTACGCTTACGAAGTGACACATGGCCTGAAAGCGCGGTGGGGGCCCCGGGGTGTTAGCCACCGAGGTGGGGGTTGAAAGAGTCTGCCCTCCTTGCCAGTTTTGAAAAAGCCCCAAAATGGCAGGCGGCCCATCCCCTTGTCGCAGAGTTGTGGTGTCTTAGTCTGGAACGTTTTTGGACATCTGAAACAACAGGTCCGCCGCGAGGAGGGGGGAACGGACAAGATGGGACACGGAGCCTTTCTCCCGCCCAAACCCAAAAAAGGCCCCGACTTTTAAAAAATTTTCCCGGGTCTTCATTAGGCGGGGGTTCGGGGTCCAGAGCTGTGCAGGGGCGAATAGTTTCCAGGTGTCTCTCGGCAAGTCAGGGCGTTTAAAGCTGTGGGAGGCGGGTGGAGGGGGAGGAGGAGGTTTTCCCTAGACACCGTTTTAGACCCCCTCCCTTGGAAAGGGGTTTTGGCGCGAATTTGGGCGGAGGGGGGAAGATGGGAAGTCGTTTGTAGTGGCCCTGACCAGAGCGGGGGAAATAAAGGCCCCTCCTCACATGAGTCTTGGGCTCCATTTCCCCCACTGATCCTCGATTAAGGCCTCAAAATGAACAACAGTTTTTGGGGGCCCCCCCGGATCCCCCGGTACAAAAAAAAAATCAGCACTTTCCTTCCCCCCCCACCCAAATTGAGAGTAAAAAGCAGGAAATGGAGACCTTTGATTGTCAAGGGGGAATTTGTGCGTTGTTCACGTTCTTCAATGTCACGGTGGAAAGCGCCGCGGTGACAGCAATGAGTGCCAAATGCCGTAGCGGCTCGCAGCAGGGAAGGTGGAGAAGCCTAATGGGTGACCTTGGCAATCTTTATTTCCCCCTCCCCCAAAGCATGCAATGAGGGCCCCAAAATCAAAAACCCCGAGACCAGTTTAAAATCTGGTGCACGCTATCTGCTTTTTCAACCCGATGTTTTTTGTATGGGGTTTCCGGGCCCAAAGGGCTTTGGGTATCCAAAAAGGACGAAAGGCCGGCGGGTCGCCACGCCAAAAGGGGTGTTGTCCCGCCCAGCAGCCCGTATTCTGAGGGGGCCCCCTTTGCCAGCCGGAGGAGCTTACGACAAACGCAAAGTTTCACAAAAATGGGATCGTTTGAAATTTCATCAAATGAATTTAGGATGGGTTTGATGATGTTGTGCCCCCAATTGCCGGGCCCGATTGTTGTGGTTATTTACTTCCTTTCCAAACAGAAATGGCCCCTCTTGAAAAAAATTATTTTAAAAGATATTTTTACGAATTTTTTTTTCTCACTTCCAAAAAGTTCTTTTTTTGGTTTTGCGTGAGGGACGTAAAAGCCCAAAGGTTTTATGACAAAACCCCCTTTTCCATTTACTACTTCTCTTTAGAATTTTTTGCCTTGTCAAGGTTTTTGGGGGCTTGTTGCCCCAAATTTTTAACAGGGCTGAGAACATATTTTTAATTTTTTGGGGTATGTTTCTTGAGATAAAAGCAATAATTATGGGCCCTTTTGGGAAAAAAATGTGGGTTTTAAGTGGCATTTCTCCCCCACAATTTTTAACAGTGGTGGGTTTTTATTTTAATTTTTTTTGGGGGTGTTGCTGTGAGATAAAGTATAATCATGGTCCTTTGGAAAAGAAATGTGTTTTAAGTGGGATTTCCCCCCACAATTTTTAAAAGTGGCTGGAAGTATTTTTATAATTTTTTTGGGGATGCTGTTTGAAATGCAGCAAAAATACAGGTCCTATTTAAAAAATGTTGTTTCTAATAGACTTTGTTCTTCACAAATTGTCAAAAGTGGGGTCTGGGTTTTTTGAATTTTTGGGGGCCCCTTTTTTTGTGACATGGTTTACTAAAGGGCCATTATAAAAAAAATGTGTTTTAACAGCATTTGTTCTTACATTGCCCCAAAAAGGCTCAAGGGTATGCTTTGAATTTTTTTGGGGCTTTTACTGTGAAAAGCCGCTTATCAGGTTTTTAAAAAAAAAAAGTTGTTTTTTAACAACATTTGTTTTTTAAATTGTCCAAAGGGGGTATGGTCATGTTTTTAATTTTTGGGGGCTTTTTTCTGTACATGCAGCTTTCTTAAAAGGGTTTTATAAAAAATGTTGTTTCTAAAGACATTTGTTTTTCACAAATTTTCAAGGTGGCTCAAAAGGGGGATGGGGGGTCAGAAAAAAAGGGAATTAGTAGGACATGTAATGGACGTATTGCAAAAATGCTTGTTTTTGCAATTTTAAAAGTATCAATCACTGTATTGAAAAAAACCCCTTTTTAAAATTTTAAATTTAAAAAAAAAAGAAAAAAAAATGGGGGGATTCCCTCCTATTTTAAAAAAAGTGTTTTTGAAATTTAAAATACTAAAAACTTGCATGTTCAAAAAAGCTGTTAAAAAAAATTCCCTGAATTGTACAAGGGAGGGGGACAGGAAAAACTTGAAGAGTTTGGTTTTCAGAGGACATGGGTATGGGCAGGACAGAGAACAAGTACAGAGCAATTTCCTCCGCCGTTGGTAAAATGAGAAAAGATGCCAAGAAAAAAGGGCCCTGGGTGTAAAAGGGGGCGTTACCGCGTTTTCCCGTAAGTCAATTGGTCCCCCTCAAGGGGGGCAAAGTGTTACCAGGTCTTGGGCTGTGTACTGAGGAAGGTGGGTTCTCCAAAATTCCGTTCCCCATTGCTTTAGCAGACTTTTCGTTGTGCGTCATAGGGTTTTAACCCGGGTTTTAGATGAAAGATGCCGCTGGGCTTCACCCCACCCATATAATCCGGCCCCGGGGCATGCTGTGGCACAGGACGGTTTTTGCAATGTCAGTTAACTAAAAAAGGTGGTTTGAAAGCTCCCTTTTTCCGGCCTTTTTTATCTGGGGGAGAGGTTTAATGGTCATCTGCGGTCAGGGGGCAGTTTTAGTCAAATTTCCCGTGAAAATAAAAAGGGGTTGAAGATCCTTTTTCCGGCACTTTTTATTTTGGGTCAGAAAGGTTTAAGGGTCATGCTGCGGTCCAGGACGGGGTTTTTCAAGTCCAGTTCAACTAAAATGGGGTTTTAAAGCTCCTTTTTTTGACACTTTTTAATTGGGGGTCAGACAGGTTTAATGGTCTACTGCGGTCCAGGACAGTTCTAGCAATGTCCATTTAATAAATGGGTTTAAAGACCTTTTTCCGGAAATTTTTTCTGTGGGAGACGGTTTAAAGGGTTGCTGCGGTCCGGACGGGTTTTTAATTTAGTTCAACTAAAATGGGGTTAAAAGAACTTTCTTTTGGGGGACTTTTTTAAATTTTGGGTTGAGGTTTTTTTGGGTCATGCTGCGTTCAAGAAAGGGTTTCAAGTCCAGTTAAGTAAATGATGGTTAAAAAATACTGCCTTCTGGCCTTTTTAATTTGTGGGTTTATTCAGGTTTAAGGGTCATGCTGTGGTCAAAACAGGGAAATGAATGGGTTTGGGGTTTTATTTTTTTTGTGGTTTTATGCCCAAGTGTTGTGTAAGAAGTAGCGTATCCATTTGATGTTTTTGGGGTGTTTATTCCCGCTTCTCAGCCCCGTTTGGGTTTTTAAGAATGAAAGGGGTTGTTGCTCCCATGATTTAAAGGTCATGGAGATGACGACTTGAAATTCGAAAAAAAATTTCGAGGTGGCGACTTCGCCGTGTCGTAGCCAAAGTATCGCTCAAAAAACTAAATTAACTACTTTAGATATATATTTTTATTTAAATGGTAAGGTTGGTTAGTATATGAATATATAAATGTTAATACAAGACAGGTATCAGTAGATAGAAATAAAAAATTTGTATTCCTTACATCTATATAAGTATTTTTAAGAAAAATGATATTTTTTTTAAAAAAACTCCCCCCAACTTTAAATAAAAATGCAAAAATAACATTTTAAATTAAAAAATAAATTAACTATTACCCGAAATTACCCGGCCAATAATAGAAAAAAAATTCTTGGCAAAAAGGGGGGACAGGTCAGGGAAAAAGCGGTTTGGGGGTGGTTGGAAAGGGGGGGGAGATAGTGGTTTCCCCCTTGTAGTAATATGTGTGGGGTATTGTGGTGGGGGGGGGAGGTGGGTGACCGGGGGGGGGGGGGGGGGAGAAGGGGGAGAATGTGGGGTTGGAAAGAAGAGTCATCTGGGCAACTTCGGCCTCAAACATTTCCTTTAGGGTGTGGAAGGGTCGGCCCCCTCCTTCCATTTATACCGACATAAAAAAGGGCGATTCTGAGAGCTGGGGTGAATCAAAGATGCCCCCTGTGTGGGGGAATATGCCCTTTTAATAATTTGACTTTCTGGGGAAGATGTTGGCCAAATTGATCTTCAAAGTCCCTGTACCTGCCTTTTCAAAGGCGGTTTTTGTTCTCCTCCATGTCTCTGTCCCTTCTAAGCTGGGTCCACTGACTCACCCACTTGTTGGAAGAGGTGCATGTGGGGGGGACCGGGATGCTCTGTGGGGGTGGGCTCTGAAGTGGCAACAACAGCAGAAGCTGCTGATAGTGTGGGCGCTACTGCTGAGGGTGATGCTGTTGCCCCAGCTGGCTCCTCCTTGGACATGTAGTCCACCCCTTATGAAAGTCATGGCTGGTCTTCAGAGTACCCCATTACTTCCTAGATGGCTGAGGCAGCCATGAACGGAATGGGGTTCCCTATCCCTCAGCTGATGTTCATCATCCAGAGTGGAGCACCGGCCTGGCTCATCTTACATTGCTAGACGACCTATGGATCAAAAACATTTATATTACGGATATATTTAATTTACATCCAACAAACTTTAAAAAAATTAGTTATTACTTACTGTCGGAGTCCCCACTGAGACTGGATGAACATTAGCTCATCGTGATGTGGAGAGGCCCCACTAGATTCCCCCAAACAGTGTCACTTCTGGAAGCGGTCACGCACACTCTTCCAAATAATTTATAGCTGATTGAAAAGTGGCCTTCCTGCATACCCCGATTCCAACAGCCATCACTTCAAAATGTGACACCCTGTCAGTTCAAAAAGGTGATGTTAGTACTGTTCTCACATAAAGTGTGTGGTCGCAGTACTAACATCATATTTTTAAACTTTTTAAACATTAAATATATTATAAACGTTAATTTGATGATGTGCACGCAGGCCTAATTGTTACTTTCACTTTCGAACATATGTGCATCTAATCATACTCTAAAACTTATTTTTGATAAAAATTTATAGAGATGTCACAAACGCACCTTGGAAGTCAGTCTGCTGACGTCCATGTCCGTACGGTGGTATGACTTGGAAGGCATGTTGATGCGTCTTCTTCCATCCAGTACAAGAAGTCAAATTACAGAACCTTCCAGTTAAAAAAGTGCTAAAGGACCTGCGATAACACACTCACTATAGGTGGGACGTTCACTTTCCCATTAACCTCAATAGTAAATTTATGACACAAATCTGACGGAAGAATGTGCATGTTTTAGTTTTTTTGTAAAACCATTGGTTTTGAAATCCGACCTCAGAAAATCTGTGCCGTTTAGACCAGTGTTTCCCAACTCCAGTCCTCAAGACCCACCAACAGGTCATGTTTTCAGGATATCCCACAGAATACATTGACAATTATTAAATCACCTGTGCAATGCTACGGAAAGTCAGAAAATATGTCCTGTTGGTGGGCCTTGAGGACTAGTGCTGGGGACCCCTGTTTTAGACTACAGGTCAGATTTTCTATTGAGGGATTGTTTATAATCGGTTTTCAACCTGATTCAAAATCAACATTAAAAGCCAACTATAAATCCATGCCATGTAGACGGACCCTTAGACCTTATTGATAATATGTTCTGTATATACAATTATAACAATGGAGTTAAAAAGTAGGCATGCATGTGTTCTGTATAAATAGAGGTCGAGCCTTCAAAATAATTCTCTCCAGTAGGCCCAATGGACAATGACTTTAACATTTTATCTTTTTTTTTTTTTAAACCCTCTTTATTCAACAGCTGGGCTGAATATATAGATACATAAATTTCTACAATTACTGTCATCTGGGAACAGGCTAAAAAGAAATAGCAGAATCAACATATGTTACCATGGACACAAGAAAAGTCTAACAAACCAGGACATGTTGACTAGTGCAACTAAGGTAGGATTTGGGTAATAAGTAAACTCCATTACTTTTTTCTTTTTAAAGAGGAAGATATATATCAATATTGCTCTGTAATGCTTCTTTCCTGAAATACCAACATCCATCCGTTTGATGAAGCAGAAAATTGGTATCAACACTTTGCCAGTCAGAGGAGGTCCAATTCTGATATTGAAGCATTTTCTGGCAATGTAACGTCATTAGCAAGGTGCAATGACCGACAGTTTGTTCTGGAACCCCCATCTTCAGTAAAATGGAAACACAGGGGTGTACTCTCTTAAATATATGTACTCTCTCTATATATATATGTATATAGAGAGAGTCCGACAGAAAGAGACAGAGAGAGAGTAAGAGATAGAGAGGATTTGCTAGTTTAAATGGGTCCTACCACATTCTAGGTTATGCCATCATTGTCTGATAGGTATTAGTCCCACCTTTGAAACCTGCACCTATCTTAGGAACAGGACCTGAAAGTCACAGCATAGACAGGAGAGATGATTGCGCTTGTGCACATCTCTCCATTCTGTTGCATGGGAGTTCTGAGCAGAGCCACAACACTCAGCTGTACTCGGAACATAGTCTGTGCTGTGAGTTTTGTCCATATTTTTCGTTCTTGGTTTAATCCCATTAGGCCTGCGGCCAACAACAAGGATAAGAGATAGTAGGCCAAAAATATAGCAAGTAGCACTCTAAATTTTGTTACATTTCTTGAAGGGTTGTCCACCTATCAGTTAAATAGCTCCTGGACCTCCAAAGAGATTAAAGACGAGTTATACTCCCCTTCCTCCAGTCCCCAATTCAGGCGGCGCGTCTCTGCAGTCTTCTGTTTACATGCTGTCACTTCTGATTAGTAACATTACAGCTGATGCTGCTGATTGGCTGCAGCAGTCACGTGCCACTAACTTACATCACTGTTCGGAAGTGAACAGCTCTGAATGGTGATGTAAGTAGAGGCACGTGACCGCTGCAGCTACTGATTGGCTGAAGGGGTCACATGCCTCTATTTACATCACTGGTGACACCCCTGTTTAGAAGTGATGGTGTGTCAACAGAAAACCACAGAGACGCGCCGCTGCAATGGGGGACCAGAGGAAGGTGAGTAAAACTTTTTTATTGTTTTCTGGGTCCCAGAAGCAATTTAAATTATTTTTCCATGAGGTGGACAATCCCTTTAATCTTGGAAAGCTAAAGGTAGATGGTGGGTAGTCATTACTTCCCCACATTTCTTGGCTATCCTTATCAGATGACTCAGATATATGGTTGACTTTGATAGTGATCTCACAATAATGCAAAATGCAGTCACATCAAGAAGCCTGCACTAAAAGGCATAATATGAAATGAGTTGGGGAAAAGATCAGAAGCTATTTTAGAAATAGATAAAAGTGTGAAGCTCTATGAAATGTCAAGTAATCCACAATCAGCATTTACTTTTTCAATAGTGGTGCAGGGAGAGTATGCAGGTTAATGTGGCCATTATTTAGTGATCAGCAATACAGTGTTAGCCCTACAGTAGAGCAGGATCCAAGAGAAGGAAGAGGTCTGCAGCCAAATCAGGGATCTGGTTACAACTTTGTTTTACAAAGACTCAAGATTTAAATTTACAGTCAATAACCCCAGAGAAGTTGGCAGCAATGCAATAGGCTTAGAGATCAAATAGACCAACATATACCAATTTCTTGCATTTACTTAACTAGTTGTATTTCAGAGAAGTACATTTAGCGACCCACATTTTCTCTGGATTCTTGTGAGAAGCATTTTTCAGGTAAGATTGGATCAGGATTTCAGTAAGCCTGGAAGTAGTACAAGGAGGTTGGCGAGGGTGCTCTTTAGACCACATGGTACAATTGTTTGTAAAAGAGAAGGACAGTTAATCTGAAAAATGTCTCTCAAGTCACTGAGGGTCTAATAGCAAGCTATTTTAAGGAGCAGAAACACACCAAAAACTAAAAAAAACTTTAGTGACAAAAAACCATGGCCAGAGAAATAAGAGAATAATGAGAAGGTATAGGAGCTTCAAGATTCAAGAAAACATATGAAAGGGGTACTGACCAATGAAAAAGAGGCAAGCAACACATTCTAGAACTTTATGTTCAATGCCTCAGATGTTGAGTGTTTGCGGATCACACACATGGGCATATATAGAGCTGAATGCAGTACAGAAATGTGGACAAAGAAGGTTAAGCTGGACTTTACAGTAATGAAGGAAAAACAGATATAACCCAGCAAAATGAGTGCTTTTGCAAGACATAACTCATCTCATTATAAGAAAGGTCTCTAAAGGTAGATAGGAGAATAAGTATGCCAGACCTGGAGATTATTAGGCATATATAAGCACAGACGTCTGCTTGTAGAAATTCAGGGGTTCTTCCATCAAATAAAAATAGGTCAGTGTGGTATTGTAAAAGCTGTTTCAATCTCCTCTGGCAAGTGGACCTGTGCACTAGGCAGATCTTCAAGCCATATGTTTTAACCATAACTCCACACTAAGGACCTCATGTATGAAAACTGTCTAAGACTTTTATTGTTGCCCATAGCAACCAGTCAGAACTCCCCTTTATTTTCTTTAGAACACTATATGTAATGAAATGGGAGCTCTGATTGGTTGATAAAGGCAACAAAGAAAGTCTTAGATCTAGTGTAATGAACAGGATTTATCCTTTATGCATTGGGTTAACCCTTTAAGTACATTATGAATTAATTGCACTAGATTCAGAATGATAATACTGTATTGGCAGTGTATTGATGATGATATTGATGTTTTAATTTTGAAAAACTATGCTTAAGCTTATTAAGTCACCTTCATATTGGTCTGAGGGATATGTTAATGATCTCTGAGTGAACCCTTAGTGAAATATGACTGAGAAATGTTATAATAATTGCACTCTAAGTAGAAACTGTCATGTCACTGTGATTGAACTGTTTACTTTGCTATGTGATGGTGAAAAAACAGCAGCAGGAGGGAGGTTGTCAAGGTTACTGTAAAGAAGGGGGGAGTGTTTATAAATTGGCCCAAGTGTGAGTAATTAGTGTCTCAGGTGGAGTGCTTATCTCTGTTCTGATAGAATTAAGCCTCTAAGACAGGATGGAGGGGGTTACCTGACCCTTCCAACCTGGGTCCCTGTTCAGACTGCAGCTGCCAGGCCCATCCTTGTTTCCCAGCCACAGACACTCTAAGAAAAATATGGAAGTTTAAGAATTATTTTGAGTGAAGCTACAGCCAGCTAGTTTGGAGACATCCACAGATTATTGAGACACAGTGCAAAGACTGTTGTTGGCCTGCGGACCAGATGATGTCCAGTATTTTATTTCGGCCTGGCTCATCTAACCAATCCAGTTCTCCTAGGATAAGGAATACTCCTTGTTAGACTAAAGCTGGAAGAAAAAAAGTAGTCGATCTGTGACCTCCTTCATCTAAGTCAGAGGTTCCCAACCCTAGTCCTCAAGGCACACCAACAGGTCATGTTTTCTGGCTTTCCTTAGCATTGCACAGGTGAAGTCATTATTGTCAGTGCATTCTGCACAGGTGATATCATTATTGTCAGTGCATTCTGTGGGAGATCCTGAAAACATGAGCTGTTGGTGTGCCTTGAGGACTGGAGTTGGGGAACACTGATCTAAGTAATACTAGTTGCTGTTCGTCTAACATAAAGGAAAGACCAATTCTGAAGAACAGAATTAAAAGAAGGAATATAGAATACTAATATGAAACAGGAAAATATTCCACTAAAACATCACTTTTATTGCTAACTATTAAAAAACTACCTCAACAAAATAATACAATAATCACAAAACATAAAGGGACCCACCAAAGAAAGATAACAAAAATCCCTGTTGGTCACAAGAGATATGTAAACCTACAATACCCTAATCTATCTGTTACCCTAGGAAAAGTATTCTGCAGGATAAGTGTCCCGAAAAGGACGGTCCCGCAATGACGGCTCCTGAAATAGTTGTCCCTACAAACAGGGAAATACAAATAAGGAGACCAACAATGAAAAAAGTACATAGACTAACCTCTGTAGACAGGATCATAAACAAAAAGCAACAAGCTTACATAGAGATCCCACCTACTTTACCCAACTGTGTTTCCCTCTGTAGACGCAGAGTTCATCAGTGGGTATATCCAAAACACACGAGGCCGGAGGTTAGTGTATCCTCCATGAGAGAAATGACCCTCACTTGTGACCCACTAGTTAAATGTATGAGTCCACCTTAAATACAAATCCAAACTCCACCTCCAGTAGCATTAACCAATTGGAGGACAGAACTATTCAGGATGACCACTGAAAAGCATATGTTAGTGTCTATGCATAGTCCGTTAGCAAGATCCCTTACCTTACAAAGCTAGTCCAGGAGACGTCATTATCCCTGAATCCGCCACACGACAAACAGAGCTGAGCATCCCGGAAGTGTCTCTGCGCATGCGCAAAGATCGTGACGTCCCTGAGTCCGCCACGTGACAAGCAAAGCAGAGCATCTCGGAGGCATAGCTACGCACGCGCCAGGCCATGGCGTCCCAGTTCTCCTTGACAACCACACCTACTCGGCGCATGCTTATTAATTACCTGCTTTCAAATCCATTGAGCCTGTTTAAGCATTCACTGCGTCTCCCAAGCTATTCGTCTCATAGAGACCTCAATGGCAATTTCCCTCCGTATATGTAAGCATCCAATATCTTATGGATGTGCATCAGTTTGCTATGCAAAAAGGGACCATAATAAAATTGCCAGTCCAATAAGCTATATTGCAAACAAGATAAGACGGACCAATTAATACATTATACTTACCTATTAGGCATACTGTGTATAATGATTTTATCACCCACAAATGCAAAGTGAAAATGTGTCATCCAATAGAATAGCATAGTAACACAAATATATCACTGATCCAATACTTCACTTTACACATTACCAATCACAGACATTATCATCAATAAAACCGGAGGAGAGGGCAAAGGAGGGCAAAGGGGAAAAAAAAAAAAAAACAGAACACAAGCTTAAAGAAAGCACGCAAAAGAGATGTTCTCATTAAAGCCATGAGGAAACACACAATCCATTTTGTAGATCCAGCGACATTCCCGTTGCAAAATCAACTTATCCCAATTACCTCCACGAGGTGGAGGAGGAATAAGATCTATGCCAACAAATTTAATCAATCCTTCGGCACCCTGATGTTTCTCATTCATATGACGCGCTATAGGAGTGTCAATTTTCCTCCTAATGTCACAAAGATGTTCTCCAATGCGTCTCCTTAATTCCCTTCGTGTTTTCACCACATAATTCAAAGGGCAGGGACAGGTAGCGAGATAAATAACTCCACTAGAGGTGCATTTGATAAATTGCTTAATTTTGAAATCTCTCCTGTGTCTTCACACTTTCAAACTCTTTAGTTTGTAACACATTTTTACAGAACTTACAGGAAACACACCGAAAACAGCCTACAGGTCTTCTACGCAACCAACAGTCCTCTCTTAGGACCCCCGAAAAATGACTCTTAACTAGTCTATCTTTAAGACTGCTTCCCTTTCAGTATGTAATGAGGGGAAATTTCGGCAAAAATTCCTTAACATCCGGATCCTGTCGGAGCAATCCCCAATATCTCGTGAGGATCTCCCGTATGGCTTTTGACTTACAGTCAAATGTCCCAATGATTCTAAGTTCATTTGTTTTCTTTTCCTGATTACGTGCTTTCGGTATTAGGAGGTCCCTTCGTTCTTGTACCATGGCATAATTAAACGCCTCCCTTAGAACTTTTTTAGGGTATCCCCTTCTCAAGAACTGAGCCTGCAAGTCACTAGATTGATCAACAAATGTTTCGAAATCAGAACAGTTTCTTCGAACTCAAAGAAACTGCCCTCTCGGAATCCCCCTCACCAATGGTCTAGGATGACAACTGTCCCATTTTAAGAGACTGTTGGTTGCTGTTTTTTCCCGAAATTTTTTTTGTTCCAAGTGTATTATCATGGTTTTTTAAGATTAGAACATCCAGAAATGGTAGTACATGCTTATTTATTTCAAACGTAAAACGCAATCCAAGCGAATTAACATTTAGTGCCTCAAGAAATGAAATTAAGTCACTCTCACTGCCTTGCCACAGGATAAAGATGTCATCTATGAATCTAACCCAGATGAGAATATGATTATGATAACATTCAAAGATGTCCGAAAAGACTACCTCCCTCTCCCACCAGCCCAGGTACACATTTGCATATGTGGGAGCACAAGGGCTCCCCATTGCTGTGCCCCTGAGCTGGTGGTAGGTCTTTCCATCAAAGGAAAACATGTTGTTATTCAGTACAAATGACAACAACTCAAGGATGAACTCATTGTGTCATCCATAGATCATTCCTCTTGATTCTAGGAAGTATCTCACAGCCTCCAGGCCCTTATCGTGTGGGATTGTTGAATAGAGGACCTCGACATCAATACTAGAAGGGAGCGTCTCAAAACTTAAGTGAAATAAAAAAACAGTACAACAGTGGATTCTCAATACAGCAAGACACAGCCTCAGACTGCACTTTCTACCCGGTGCCTTAAAAGCTCATTCATTTTGCCTGTCATCAGATAAGAAGTGTTTCACGCAAACGCAGCCTATCAGCTCCTGGGTCATGTCTAGTGGAAGCTTTGAGGTAACTAAGGGGGATTGAGAAATGTTGTAGCTCTCAGAGGCTTCACTTTTTGTAATCACATATATTTAGAATAGTGATTAAATACCCATTTTGGAGGTTCCCACATCAACATTACATGGTGGCAAAACCCCTTTAAATGAACCATAACTGTCCCTCTTTGACCATCCAAAGAGTTGACAGGTATGGCCCTTGCTGCTCTGGTTTGAATAATAAAGCCTCTGATCTAGGTATTAGGACCCAGATGACACAGATTATAGAGCCAAAATGTAATAATTGTACATTACATTATATACCCCCATTAACCTCAAGTGTTTTTTCATCTTAAGGAGAAACTATCACCACCACACAAACACAATCTTTTTTCCACATGTCATTTTTAAATCAGAGAATTTCCCTCAGTATTACAGGGAAACATGTTTTATTTTCATTTTGTCAGGCGGAGGTAACAATCTGGTAAAATTCCTTCTGTGGAAGTTACCAACTGTGCAGGTGGAACTAAGGACATTGCTGCTTGTACAGAGTTAATCTGAGTCTCTCACTGTTCATACACTGCAGCAGGCACAGCACACTGAGGGTATATTTCTGACAGGGTTTACCTGTTGCTTCAACCCTCCTCCTCCATAGCACACAGGAATCCATATTACGCTGCTGCTAGTGCAATAACACCCAGCATGAAGATGGCAGCACAGAGCTCCCTAGTGTAAATATGGTACAGACTTACAGGCTCCCCCCTGCACAGTAGACTCTCCCAGAGCTGTTAACATGATGATCCACTATGCTGTGAGGATCCTTACTTGGCCCAACTTCATTCCTGTTTATAAGGGCCAGAACTTATAACAATTACAGATAAAATACTTGTATTTCCCTTTTTAAACATAAATTAGTCTTCTATTACTTCATAAGGTTATCTGTAGGTGATAAGTTCACTTTAAGCTTATCATGTATGTTGAGAACTTTCAAGACACAGGCTAAACATTTCCACACACGTCCACTGACAGTTGGAGGCCAAAAAAACTGTTCTTCTACCCTCCCCCTGAACATGCTACAAAAGTATGGGGTAGCATAGTGAACTAAACGAATCCATACCTCAGGATCCTTATAAAAAACCATATCTGTTACAAATGCCATATGCCATGTGTTACAAATGCCATTTGATGGATACCTCAGGACACTCCAGTGATGTTACAGTCCACCATTCAAGCTATTCAAGGCAGATATGCAGGGACCTCTGTCATCTTCTCTTCCTGAGGTTCCTCCAGAGCAATGGTACGGCCAATAACCAGCTAACACACATTTTATTAAAATGGGTTTTTAGGTAGCTGTCCACAGTACCTCTGTTCTGGGGGGAACTCAGGATAAGGAGAAGACTGACTGGCTTCTCAACTGAGGCTTCAGTGATGTTATTGTTCATGCTTCCTTGTAGGAGCATGCAGAAGACTTAAAACATGTTGTGTATGAGATCTTAAATTCACATCTATGAATACAATATAGTTTATCTTTGTTTAAAATACAGTATATAGTTTCATTTTAAATACAAGGGACAAGTGGTGATTATTATGATTTATCACATAAACCCTGAAGCTGATTATATGCCCTGATTTACATTGTATCACAGCTCTGCGCATTGCACAAATTGCGACACATAGTGTATCATTACTAGTGTATGTAATGCACCTAAAAAAGGCGCATTGCGTTATGGAGGCGCACAGCGTATCATTCCGAAAAAGGCGCATTATAATGTGTCGTATGTCATGTGTAGTAGTATAATGTACCGAGTTCTGGTGTATGACAGTTTATTTACATAGAGAATATGGCATTAAGAGTACTTTTATCGTAAAATAAACCAAAAGATCTGCGCTTGCGTATTTGGGACATGTTCCCCAAAGTGATCAAAAAGTCATAGATACCTCAAAAGAGAACTGCAAAAAACAAGACTATAGAAACACAAAAAATAAAGGTTTTTTTTGGGGGGTTTTTTTAAGTGGTTTTAGTGTTCAAATAAATTTGCTGCAATCATGTCGAGACACAGAATAAAGTTAGCATATCAATCAAACTGCAGGGATAATGCCATAAATAAAACTTGAAAAACAATTCCAGAATATATTTTGCTCGTCTTTGAATTTGTAACGCACCGAGGTAGTGGATCCGCTGGACCACCACAAGCGATGGTGGCAGCCCACGTCGGGGGAGGGGAATTAAGTGGGGGTCCCGGTTTTCACCAGAGCCCCGCCCCAAAGCGGGATGGACTTGCTGCGGTGGGAGTCAAACCAGGTGCTTCACTGGCAGGACTGCTCGCGGGGGGGTGGGGCCCAGGAGCGTGGACAAACATCAGGCGGTCGTATTGGGACACTAAAGACCGGGAGATTCTAAAAGTCAGAAAAATGGGGCTCCCCCGGGCTAGCCTTCCCCCGGTGGTGTTTTTGTTTAAAAAAACCCCCCCCCCCCCCCCCCCCTCCCCCCCGGGCCCCCCCCCCCGCATTGCCGGGGAAAGAACGCAAAAAAGGGGTCCCAAATTTAATTCCCGGGGGTTCACCGCCCCCCGACTCGGGCCGGCGCCCTCACCCGGGGGCCGGAAGCCCGCGACCCGGACGGGGTTTTGAGGCATTGGAAGCATCCCACTCCTTCTTTCCATTTTTAAGAAGTGAATGAACCCAAAATTTAAAAAGCCAAAAAAACCCCACTTAAGGGAATAACTTGTAATTTCAAGTTTAAAAATTTTCTTAAAAAAAAACTCGGGAACATGTTTTTTAAAAAAAAAAGGAAATATTAAAAAATATAAAATTTTCATGGAAAAAAGCCTCCCCCCCCAAACAAAGGACCCCTTCACTAGAAAAAAAATAACCCAAGGATAAAAGGGCTTTCCTGAAAACGAAAATCGGGGAAAAACATGCCTGGAAAACGGCCAGCGGGAAAACTTTTTTTTGTTTCCAGAAAACTAAATATCACCTAAAAATTAAAAAATATTCATTTTGATTTACCATTTAAAATATCGGATCTAGTCAAAGGAAATGGATCAGAAAATGAAATCTTTCCTTCGCAATTGGTTCTTGCTTTTGGTTTGGATGAACCGGGGAACCGGGGCTTAAAAAAAAAAGCATTATCTCCCTCTTTTCACCCACATTTTTCCCCCCCCCGGTTTAACTAATGGCATATGCCCTTTTTCAACCAAAAGGGTTTATTAAATTAATAAAACCCGAAACTCCTTTGATTAGTTTTTTTCCCCCAGAAAATTTTAAAAAAATTTTTGAAATTTTTCAAAAGAAAACCCGAGATTAAAAATAAAAAATTTAAAAATTCCGAAATTAAAAATACAAAAATGTATAAAATGTACAAAAATTTTAAATATCAAATACTAAAAAGGATTAAAATAAAAAAAAAATCAAAAATTTAAAAACTTCTCCATAAAGGTATCTTTTTCCACGGCAATATCTGAGAAAAAAGAATCATTTTCTACTTCCAACCCCCACGCCGGGGCTACTTAATCCAGACCCCAACAGCCTAAACATCGGGGCCCCCACCCATTACAAGTTCCTTTTTTGCACCATATCAGTTTCCCTATTTTTTTTGTTTTAACCCCTTAACCCCAACCCGAAAAGAAAGTTAATGACCAGAAATTTTTTTATTTTTTGGCCCCCTTTGTTTTAAAACATTTGTAACTTTTTTATTTTTTCAATGACGCATTTGGGATGAGCCCGTTTTTTTTCGGAAAAGTTGTACTTTATAAGGGAATAGTTTCAAGTACACTTATAAAAAAATTGCAGATTTTTTTTATTTTTTTACAAAATTTGTTTTTTTTTTTTTAAAATTTTTTTTTACACCATTCAATTTACACTAAAAAACTTTTTGTTTAATTCTCGGTTATTAGGGTCGGGGACCCCAATAGTTTGGGTTTATTTTGTGTGAAATTTTAGGGGTTAAAAATTATTTTTATTAAATATTTTTTTTATTTATTATTTTTTTTTTTTTTCTTTTTTTTACACTTTTTTGGGTTTTTTTGACTTTTTTTACTCCCATAAGGAGAACTTTTAACATTTTTTTTTTTTTTTTTTTTTTACACTTATAAGTATTAGCATATTATATATGCTAATACATCAATCGGGGTTATTTCTGCCACAGGCATGATTTGGCAGCACCAGTGCGCCTAATCACTGGCTTCAACACAGACAACTCGGGGGCCCGCTAGGTCCCCGGGGGTACGTGCAGCGGTCCCCTGACTGTCGGGGGAGGGGGTTTTTCCCACACCCCCAGAGCAGGGGATCCCTTTATTTCGCTGCGGTAATGCACCCCCGCAAATCAAGGGTTAAAGCAGGGTTGCGGGGGTTTCCTCCCCTCCCCGATGCCTCGGACATGTCTGGGTCAGGCTGTTAGTTCAGCCCCGATCCCCCCGCAGGCGGCGCCGGGCCCCGCAAACCCCGATGTCTCAGCGACGGTAAAAGACGTCCTGCAGACAACACCCGCAACGGCCGGGCCCCAAAAAAAACGGGGCCGGCGTTAAGGGGTTAACAGTTCCCCGATGCAGTGTTCCCAAAACTTTCTAATGGCACTACTGCTCCCCCTACTGCTTTTACAAAAAAGTAGTAGACGCTTACAAAGGAACATTCGTTAAAGGTACATGATCAATAACTTTCGGGGTTCCTTTTTCACAAAAAAAATTAAAGAATAAAAGAAATGATGAGTACACAACAGTAAAACCCTTTTAACAGACCAAAGAAACATGCAAGACAGGGGCAGGGGGAAAAAGGGGGGGAAGTATGGGGGGGAAAAAAGGGGTTTAAAAGGATAAAGCAAATTTCAGCAAAAGAAGGAAAAAGCAAATAAAGCAAAATAACAGCAAAAAAGGTAAGAAAGAAAATGGAAAGGGCAGCAGGGTATGGAAAAAGGGGTTTTATAGAGTACAAAGCAAAGCCTTAATGTGTATTTCCTTAATAGATAGAGGAAAAAGGAAAATCTTTTTGAGAATGTACAGGATGGAAACAAGATTATGCTAAATAAAAAAAATGACAATGATTATAACGGTATACATGAGTAAAAGGGTATTTAATAGACAAAAGGGAAGTAACCCTAGTAAAGGCAGCAAAAAAAGTATGAGGAACCCCGCATAAACAAATAAAAGCGGGTTTAAAGCAAAAGGAAGTATTATTACACAAAAGGGAAATAAAGCAAGGGGTGTGAAATATAACTAAGGAGAGGTATAAGAATACCTGTGACAGCGGGGGAAGCATGCGAGGGATCTGTGGAATTTCCAGGCCTAGTTGAAGGAAACAGGAAATTTTAAAGCAGGGAATGATGAAGGCGGTGTGTGTGGTGGGGAGACCCTTCCCCTATGTACTCTTGCAAAAAATACTTTTCATCCGCTCCCGCTTAAAACCTTAAAAACCACTTATCAACGACTATTGATTCCAAGACTGCACAATTTTTTCCCCTAAACTCACCCAGTTACCCCTTATTTACTCCTTCCAAAAATTTAAAAAGTTTAGAAATCCTCCAGGGCGACCCATTGTTCATCAACGACTTTTTATCAAAACTTCATTTTCCCTTAGAAAAAATTTTTACTCCAATTTGTACCCCACCCCCTTTTTTTTTTTGAACAAAAATTTTGCATAAAATCCCCTCATTATATATTCACCCCCAGAATATTTTGGTTACCTGGGATGTTACCAGCTTGTATACCTCCATTAGTCATGATAAGAGTATTCTTGCCAAGAGTAAATTTATTACTAAAAGTAACTTGGACGCCCATGTAAAAAAAATAACTCTTGATATCCTATCTCTAATCCTCCATAACAAATTTTTTCTTTTTGGAGACAATTTTTACCTGCAACAGCTCGGAACTGCTATGGGAAGCAACATGGCGCCCCTGTATGCAAAATTTTTATGTCCTCTTTTGAGGACGATCATGTCTATCACGACCCACTTTTCCTCAACTGTGCCACGATATGGCTGCAATACATAGATGACATCTGTATTTGTAACGGATCACTTGACACCCTAATGACCTTCCACATGACCATCAATAGTGTCTCCCCAGACCTCCAATTTACCATTCACTATAGCAAGGACTCCATCAATTTCCTTGACACCACTATTCTGATTGATTCCCAAGGTTTTCTGACATCTGATCTTTTCCCTAAACCCACAGACAAAAACAGCCTTCTTCACTTCACAAGTTGCCATCCCCTAATACTAAAAGATCTTTACCACTGTTACAATTCGCCCAGGTACACCGTATTGTCAGAAACCCTTGGACTCGTAAAAACAGACTTCAAGACATGGCTGACTGTTTCACCCAAAGGGGTTACCCACAATGTCTTTTACGAAACCGGGAACCACCAGCCCCTACGAACTCTCCCACCACCATGGAGAAACATATACCTTTCATTATTAAATATCATCCTTTGCTGCTCTAAGGTCAACCAAATAGTCCGCAAGCACTGGTCCCTTCTCACCAGATCCTACCCTTCCATCCCAGAATTCAAAAACCCACCCCTCCAATGTTTCAAACATAACAAAAACCTTCACAACAAACTTGTGACAGCAGGCATTGAACCTATCCTTTCTACTCCTCGACAAACTTTTCTCTCTACACAACGCAGAGGCACATTCTCATGCCTTTTGTGTGCCCAGTGTTCTTCTGTCACGAATGGTGAGCATTTTACACACCCTCACAGTGGTAAAAAGTTCTCCATCAAAGGTTTCTTCACATGCAAATCAAACTACGTGGTCTATCTCCTGAAATGCCCATGTGGCCTTGCATATGTTAGACAAACTTCTCAACCGGTTAAAGACCGCTTGTCAAAGCATAAATCCACCATCCGGTGCAAAGAATTAATGTTGCCCATTCCAGCTCATTTTGAACACATGAACCATCACCATTTCTCAACTTCGTCTTCAAGTCATTGACTATGTCCCACCACCACGTAGAGGGGGCAATCGTACCTCTCTATTGTTGCAACGGGAAAGGTATTGGATACACACATTGTAAACCCTCGAACCTCGGGGTTTAAACCACGAATATGTACATTATTGTATCCTACATGTAAAATGTGTTACTTTGATCTTTTTCTGTAAACATCATTAATGGATTTTCTTGTATACTGCTATTTTGTACACTGTGTTACTTACTTTTTATCCATACTTACAGTGTATTTACTAAAATTGTACTTATGTTGTACCTATCTTCTTCCTACAGACAAGATAATGAATTACCATCTTCCATGGGTAACATTACCTTTCCTCTATTCCCCTGCTTTCCTAATTTTTCCATTCTTTTTCTCATTACCAGTATATTTATATATATATGTTTTTTCTTGTTTTGTTGTCCTCCTTATTTCTCCTTCTCTGTAACTTTATATTTGGACTTTCTACACTTTTCAGATCATTCCCTCTTCCCTACCTCTTTTTCATCCTAGGTTGTCCCAATCTTATTCTTATACATTATTCTATTCATTTTTGTCCAGCTTCCTCTCGTCCTCTCAGTCTCCTTCTGTATACCTTCGGACTCTTTTACTGCCATAATATTCACTATACCGGATCATGTCTCTCATATTTGCATCTTTTTCATTCACTTATTTGCATACTCATCCCCTTTAAGTACCCCTGATATTTTTATTCTAGTCGTCTTATATTTATTTTGTTTCCTTTCCACTTTTTGGTTATATTCCATTTTCAAAGACCAAATTCCCACAACGTAAATATAGGAATAACAATACCTCATAACAGAAAATCCAAAATATATTATTCCTTTAAAACATAACCTTTACTTACACTATTAAAAATATCTATAAATCTAAATCTATTTAAACTGTCATAGATAGGAGACAACATCAATCATACCCTACTTAGTCCCTTCTCTTATCCCTGGCTGGTAGGTGTCCCTTAACAGAGACCCCGCCCCAACAAGGGCGACCCCGCAAAGCTCCTCAGCTATATCCTGCCACTGACTCTATATCTATACAATAGTTATCTACAACAGGCCAGGGCAAATAACCTAGAATCTTGTAGCAATACTGTAAGGAAATACGCAACTATGATCCCCAAAATTAGATGTACTTCTCCCCAGACGCGTTTCGTCCCAATCTCAGGGACTTTTCAATGGGGTAAAACAGATGGGATATCAAATGCTCAGAATTACATAGTGTATGTTAATAATCATACGAAAAAATACATAGTACCTCAGAACAGTGTGTCTCAAGGACAGCATTTGGTTTTGCCCATGCTTTCGAGCTGGTATGTTTGTCAGGAGCTGGTTTGCATCTCTCTGGATGGGACCCCTTTGATGTATCCAATGGCCCACACATGCTATCTGGAGCAGGGGAACTTTTATACCCCTCGACTTTTCCCCCCATCTACTTCTCCGCCCCCCAAGAGATTATTTAAAGCACTACATACATATTTGCCAAATTGTTTAATCAGAGCCATTTCAAATCCCAACCGCGGCGTTCTCTATGCATTAGTGCGCATGTCCATATTGCGTGACGTGCGCGTCTCCCCATGCGCATGCCACGTATAAGATAAGATGGCGCCGTGGTTCCCAAAACCTTTACTGCGCGTGCGCTGCCCATTCACGGTTCCAGCGTCTTACGGCGCATGTCTGGGAAGCCAAAAGATGTCGCCGCATTTTCAACTCACTTTACTGCACGTGCGCTGCCCATTCGTGACTACGGCGTCTTGCTGCGCATGCCTGGGATACCTCAAGGTGTCGCCGTGATCTATACTGCCCATAATGTGCGTGCGTTGCCCATTTGTGGTTCTGGCAACTTAATGCGCATATCTAAAGTGCTTCCACAACAAGGCGATTCACTACACATACTCCGCCTGCATAATCCAATGGGAGCAAATACCCCATATGTTCAGGCATCCTTTTTACCATATAGTGGCACCTATGGCTTGTTACTTCTTAGATCACATAGCGCATCGGTATCCCTTCAGACATCCCAATTATAATGCTAGCAGCCTTTCTTATCACCTACTAGGTTTATCTATTAAACGGATAAATATGGCCCAGGTAATATTCCAAAAGTAATGGTTCAAAGACCTTATATAGTGCTTAGAGCAATGAATATAATCTTACACATTTTATTATACTGGAGTAGATGGCATAAATGGTAAAATACCGGAGGGGGTCCATGTTTGATGTCAGGTGTTGTGTGCAAACTCAAGTGAAAACATAATAGCAGTCACAGGAAACTTACAGTTTCTCATTTCTCAATGAGTGTCTCATTGAGGCCTCTTGGGCTCATGCAATCAAGTTTATAGATCCACTGGGTTTCTCTCTGGAGAATAAGTTTATCCCAGTCTCCGCCCCTTACCGGGGGTGTCACTATATCAATTCCTCTGAAACATATGGAGTCAACTTTACCTCCATGCTTATCCCAGATATGTTTTGAGATGGGGGAATCTAATTGTCTTTTGATGTCCCCTATGTATTCTCCTATTCTCCTACGGAATTCCCGACGAGTTTTTCCCACATAATTCATTCCACAGAGATATGTAGCTATATAGATGACCCCTACTGACAAACAATTGATGATTTTTTTGATCTGATACCTAGTATAATCTTTTCCATTCATAAAATATTTACAGCTTACGACGTATTGGCAGAACTTACATGACCCACATCGGAAACACCCATTGGGTTGTCTCCCCAACCATGTCTCCTTTTGTGGGGGTGCACAGAAGTGGCTCTTGACTAACCGATCTCTCAAGCTCCGTCCTTTCCGAAAGGTGATTGCTGGTCTCTCGGGTAATATTTCTCTGATAATTTCATCCTGTCGGAGAATATTCCAGTATTTTCCAATAATCTCCTGTATTTTATTAGCTTGAGAATTATATTCGCCTATTATACATAGGTCATTTCTGATTGGGCTCAACATATCATTTGATGTTACTTTGGGGACTAAAAGGTCTACCCTATCCTCTTTCAAAGCCATCTGATACGCCTTCTTCAGAGGCAGAGTAGGATATCCCCTTGCTTCAAATCGACCTCTGAGTTCCCTAGCTTGTTCTTTGAAGGTAGTAACATCAGAGCAGTTTCTCCTCAAACGGAGGTACTGCCCCTGAGGTACCCCTTTCACCAGGGGCCTCGGGTGACAGCTCTACCACCTGAGGAGACTGTTTGTGGCTGTCTCTTTTCTAAAGACCTTTGTTTTTAAAGTAACGTCCGATCCCTTAGAGATGGTTACATCCAGAAAGGGTAATGTATATTCGTTTCAGATGGAAGTGAATCTTAATCCAATCTGATTCTGATTAAGATGTCCCACAAATTCCTCAAATTGCCTTGGTCCTCCTTTCCATAAAACAAAAATGTCAACAATGAATCGTGCCCACATGATAATGTTATCATACCAGGTGTTATCATCTTCACCAAAGACTATTGTATTCTCCCACCAGCCCAGGAACATATTTGCATATGTGGGAGCACTAGGGCTCCCCATTGCAGTGAACCTGAGCTGGTGGTAGATTTTGTGATCAAACATGAAAACATTCTTTTCCAGTGAGAAACTTAGCAGGGACAAGATGAACTCATTATGTCTCTTAAATTGTGTCCCTCTTGAATCAAGGAAATATTGGACAGCCCTCAGTCCTTCTTCATGTGGGATAGATTAGTATAGAGCTTCAACATCTATACTACAGAGGATCGTCTCGTGATCCACTATTACCCCTTCTAGTTTTAGAAGCAGGTCGGACGTATCCCTGATATATATGAGGGTAAAGCTGTTACAAAGTCTCTTACATTTTTTGTCCACATAAATGCCCAAATTCTGGGTCAGGCTCCCTATCCCTGATACTATGGGTCTACCTTTAAGCGGATCTAGCCCTTTATGTATTTTCGGTAGCCCATAGAATGTAGCCCTCCTCGGAAATTCAGGCACTAAGTAGTCATATTCCTGTTTGCTTATCAGGCGGTCCATTAATGCTACACCAGCTATAGTCCTGAGTTTTGCCAATAACGTCATTGTTGGGTCTTTCCTAAGTATCTGATAACATGTCCTGTCTTGCAACAAATCCAAACACATACGTTGGTATTGATTCGCTCCCATTACTATGATGTTTCCCCCCTTATCAGCTGGTTTGATCACTATTGAGTTATCGGCCTCCAGCTCTTTTAGGGCCCTTCTCTCACAGGCTGATAAGTTGTTACATCCGTTACTCTTCATGTCTCACCTTCTCTCAGATCTTTCTTATGGAACAGTCTCGCCCATTTAACTTTTCAAATAAATAGGTGGAGGTCTTTCACCCATTCAAGCTAAATCTATTGCTATTTCCTTTTATCTTTCTTACCTTTTCTTGCTGTATATTTGCTTTATTTGCTTTTACCTTCTTTTGCTGTATATTTGCTTTATCCTGCTAACCTCTTTTTCTCCCATACTGTTCCCCCTGCCCCTCCTCTCTGCATGTTTCTTCTCCTCTGCTTGCAATGGTCTACTAGTTGTGTACTTATCAGTTCTCTTTATTCTTTCCAGATTTCTTTTGTGACAAAGGCTACGGCCAAAATGTCTAATGTTATGGCATCTATTGTATCACTGTCTGTAACCTTTATACAGAATGTTCCGTGTAAGCAGAATCTATCTATTTTGTGAAAAATAAAATACTCTATTATTTGCATATTACCAGAATTGGTGTGTCATGGTTTTCTACTACTATTTGTAAACTAGTCAATTTTTGACCTTACTACTAAGCACCCACCACCTAGGTGTGCGTTACCCTTTCTCTTGCTAGATAACCTCACCAAAGGCATTTGACTTCTTTCAGGGTAGCTTTTAAAGCCACACTCTTTTAAACCTGCTTTCCGCAGGCCTTCATCCTTTGGGAAATCATTGGAAAAAGGGAATGATTACATTATGGCTTCCATTTAGGCTATCTGTGCTGGGAAGGACAAAGACAGGGTTGTTTGTTACAAATACACCATGTGACCAGGGCAGAGAATTTAGTAGCAAAAGAAGTCACTATGGGGAGAGAACTCGTATAGTGAATGAGAGTAAGAGGGATCAAAACATGAGGCAGAATACAGGGCTCATGCACTGTAGGTTGGAGTAAGAAAGATAGCCAAAGCACAGCGAAGGATCCAGAAGCTTGTAGCTGTACAGGACAAAGGGAAACAGCTTTCACAGAGGAAATGCTTCAGCTTAGCTGCATGGAAGGAAGGCTACATAGTGCAAAAGAAAAGCACAAATCAGCCCAGAAACTGTCTCAAGGATTAAATGAAGACCATTTTAGGGTTTTGTTTGCCATACAGTACATCACCCTTAAATGGGTTTTACCACAAAGTAATAGGCGCTACACAGGTTGCTTACAGCTAGCTGTGAGCTGACCATGCATAAGAATGAGAAGGGCGGGGTTTTACTTCAAAGTAATATGCGCTGCATAAGTCCCTCACAGGTGTCAACTGACCGTGCATGAGATTGAAGAGGGTGACACTTGCGGCCATCCTCTCCATTCACTTTCATGGGAGCTTCTGAATGTTGCCAAGCACACACACGGCTATATTCGGTAGGATGAGGAGGATGACTGCGAGCACTGCCCTCTTCAATCTCATGCACGGTCAGCTCACAGTTGTGAGTGACTTATGCAGCGCATATTACTTTATGGTAAAACACCTTTAAATGATGGTAAAACTGTTACTGCAGACTGTTGTCAGTTTCTTAGAGGCTAATAAAAAAGTGACAAGCAATAAGACTGCACTTCCTGTTGTGTAAAAATGTCCACCACAACTGAATCGAGAAATTTTCACATCTGTCTAAGTAAAACAAACATGATTGACAAACCTTGGCTGCTGTTCTAACTTCAGATTTATATAGCAATTTTATTTTTTTCTGGTAAAAATCCTCTTTAGTTTTGTAATATGTCAATTACACATTCAAGCCATGCCGTATATGTCATTCACCAAGATCATTTAATAAAATACTGGCAGCTTAGAGTTAAAAGGAAAGCATTTTTACTATGATTCACCGATTTATGTATACATCTTTATCACCTTTTGTTCTTGTTAAAATTATACTAAAATGTATTACAGGAATTCTTGTGAAAGGCGTTGAAGTAAAATGGCCATAAAACTAACACATATATTACAGCAAAAACATTAAAACTCATTTGTGTGAGTGCTTCCCTCCAGAGCTATAATTTAGAAGACAACCTCTAGATTAAAACAGCTATTGACAGTTTCAATCCTATGCATTTGAACTGACTGACCAACGCAGAAATAAACCTAAAGAGCAAGCCAAGTAAAACTTCTCCAACTGGATAACATTTCCTTCCCTTTTGTATTATATTATTATTATTATAGCTTGAAACTTACATTTAAATCTCCAGCTTTTGCACAAATGTATTCTTTTTTATTATAGTAAAGGTTCAATTTTGTCACATTTATGTATTAGGGAATACAGGGAATACACTAATGTATATTTATTATCAAGGTTTCTTCCATACAAGCAGAAGCAACTGGATAATAAGCTTGCAAGGCTGCAGTAGAAATCCGATTCTCACCTTCGAGATTTACAGGCTACTGCACATTTGCATTCTGCCTATTGCAAGCATCAAAGGTTGCTTGCATAACAAGGTTGAGTGGTGTTAATTTTTTTCTGATATACTAATTTGGATCACTCTTCCATTTATGAACTTGGCTTATTCTTTCTGATTACTTTGCATTCTTGGATCCATCCCTGAGTCCTGTCCTGGGCTGACATGAGTCTTACAGTAGAAACATGGTGTTGGACTTCAATATTTCAAGAGTGGTCCTCTAGTAAAAGAACATGCTGTCCCATTATCACAAAAATTAGTTAAAAATCATGGCACCAGTGTGTTCCAAATATACAAATTTTATTCACATCAAGAGGATTACAGTGCAACTCTACAAAGGGTAACATGCAACATAAAAATTGTAGCAGTGGAAAGAAACCCATATTAGGAGAAATTTTAGTTCATATGGAACCTTCTTCAGTACATAACTGGAATTGGGGAGAATATGGTGAAAACACCAATGCAGCAGCCAAGCTCATTAAAGACTCCTATAGACATTGAAATGGGTCAGTTGTGATGTTATTCAGATATCTTTGTATGTCATGTTTTTAACACTTTAACAACAAAGTCTGCTGTTTTATTGAATACCAGTGCTTGTCCATCTGTGAATCAAGATCAAACATTAATTATGGGGAGTGCTGCGCAAACATGACCCTCTCTCATTCACAGAGGCTGGCTTGTAGATTTATGGCAAAACTCCTTTAAGAAAAAGGATAAAAAAAATTCTGAGGTAAGCAACAAAGTGGACACTTTGGTACAGGACTGAGGCTAATGGATAGGAACACTTTAGGGTTCCTAACCATTGCATTATCAATGTATCCACAGATTGACCTTTTTGTTAAGTTGGTTACTGCAGAATTCAAAAAAGATCAAACTCACTGTCCCCAGTGATAATTGTAGCCGCCAACAGAGACAGCCCCGCTGTGAATTATCCAAAATGAAAGATATGTTCCTCTGACAAGGGGGTTAACATTGTGAATGACTAATTTTCCAGGTATGAGAAGGAGACTTTGAGACAACTTCAAGATTCAAATTGTTACAAACACTTGACTTTTAACACCTTGCTAAAATTTCAGAAGGCTTACCATACATGGTGCTATTTTTTGGGATTATCCGAGAAACAAGGTAAATGTTTGGAACCAGAATATTCTGAAAAGTGACTATTTACTTGTTATTGACAATTTTTTATATCCAATGGCTAAAAACGCCCCTCCCTTTTCCTCAAAAGACATCAATAATGGACTACGGAAAATGAACAAATTACAACTTATTGTGACGTATTCATGGTAACGTGCAAGTCCCTTTATACATCAATCAGACATTCTGATTGCTCATCTATTGCTTTACTATCTACTTTTGTCTGACTTGGTAAAGAAATTTAAAGATTTTTTTCTACTTGTTTCTTGAATTTGTTAACATAAGTAACGGGGCGGCCCAATGGCGTACGCTGAAGCCCGACCGCAACATCCCGGGGTTTGGGTCCTCTGTGATCACCGAGCAATGTGTAGCGGGGGACCACCCGGGATGGGTCAAGGGGCCCCTGGTCTTCGCCACCCGCCCAAAGCGGGATGGCTTGGCGGGGACCCCCAGGGCACTACCCCCTGACTGGGTACCTGCGGTGGCCAAGAACGGGGGCGGCCCGATGGACTACCGAACACCCACCGCAGACATCCGGATGTGGTCCTCGTGATCACCGAGCAGTGGAGCTGGAGGCCAGCCAGGGGGTGGATCTAAGGGGGGCCCCGGTCTTCGCCAGAGCCCGCCGCAAAAGGGATTTGGGCTTTGGGTGCGGGACCCCCCCAGGGGCCCTACCCCCTGACGTGGGTACCTGCGGTGACAGCCGGGGGACAGGACAGGAACCAGGAGAACAAAGCAGGGCAGGGAAAACACTCGTTACAAACACTTGACTTTTAACACCTTGCTAAAATTTCAGAAAGCTTACCATACATGGTGCTATTGCTTCTGGCATTATCACTGAGAAACAAGGTAAATGTTTGGAACCAGAATATTCTGAAAAGTGACTATTTACTTGTTATTGACAATTTTTTATATCCAATGGCTGAAACGCTCTCCTCTTGCCTCAAAAGACATCAATAATGTACTACGGAAAATGAAAATTACACTCTTATTGTGACGTATTCATGGTAACGTGCAAGGTCCCTTTGAAACTATCAATCAGGACGATCTGTGGTCTTCATGCTATTGCTTACTATCTACTTATGTCTGACTTGGATAAAGAATTGAAAGATTTTATTCTACTTGTTCTTGAATTTGTTAACATAACTTTTTTCTGTTCCGGAAGTCAATTTTTCTTCAGTTACAAGGTACGGCTATGGGGGCAGCATGTGCACCTTCATATACCAACCTGTTTCTTTGTCTTTGGGAAAGGACCATTTTCTGTACAGAGCAAGTTACTCTTATTGATAATGTGCATTACTGGAGATGTTGATCATGTGTTTTTTATCTGGCAGGGTATTTTGACTGACTCCACGTTCATGGATAATTTAAATGATAGCAATGTGAACATCAAATTGACACATAAAGTAGGAAGAAATTAATAGCAAAATTCCTTGAAAACAAAGACAGAGTAAAGTAGTAAACTCACATGTGTATAAATGTTGCACCTGTTAATCCAAGCATTCACTCCGCTACTCACCAGCAATATGCGCGGTCCTTCGTCTCTTGCGCCAGAGCCCTAATCACGAGAACATAGCCCCAAAAAGTCGGACGAGCCTTGGCTGGCCAAAAAATGGCTGATTTTTAATTCATCTACGTGCAGAGGGTACACTAAAATTACTAAAAACCAATGCGTTTCGGGCAGCGCTTAATGCCCTTGTTCACGGTCAACAAGGGCGTTAAGCGCTGCGCATTGTTTTTTATTAATTTTAATGTACCCTCTGCACATATGGACAAATAAAATACAGCATTTCTTGCACCAGCCAGCTGCTTTGACTTTTTTACTATGTTTCTCCATGTGGGAAGAAATTACATGTATTTCCTTGACATTTGTTTTTCTGTTGATGATAATGGCTTTCTAATCTCTGACCTTTTCAGAAAGCCCACTTTAACCAATATCCTACTACATGCAAAATCGTCAAGAGGTCAATTCTTGAGAATAAGAAGAATTTGTTCTAAGGAACAATTTTCTTAATAACAAGGCCAGGGGACTATCTCAAAGGTTCAAAGCAAGAGAAAACTCTAATCATACCATTTAAAAATCGTGGACTTGTGCTCAGAACTCCAGAAGGTCTGATCTACTATCTGATACAAACATGTTGAAGGCTCTAAACAGGTGAGCTTTGTTACTCTGAATAACTCCAGAGTGCCTGATATGAGATCCATACTGGTTAAATATTGAGACATCCTAAGGAGTGATGATACACTCAGTAAGTATTTTCCTGCATATCCATCTACAACATAAAGGAGAGCTTGCAGTCTAAGGGACATGTTAGTCAAGAGCTTTCATAGAGGTAATCACCTTGAAAAAGTGTTTGGATCAGTTGGACCAAAATGGGGGTGTCGTTCTTGTGGTAACTGTGTTGCCTGTCCTAATATTGCTTGTGTAGATACCTTTTGGGATTCCTCACACTCCAAGGATTTTCAAATTACACACTTCCTTACATGTAACACTAGGGGTGTTATTTATTGTGCGGTGTGCCCAAACAACCTGATTTATATTGGCCTTACTTCAAGAGAGCTTTGTAAGCGAGTTTGTGAACATACATTGGGTATTAATGCAGCTAGTGATATTGATGACCCATCTCTATTGAAGACCATCCTGCACCATTTAAAGTTGCATCATGATTGTGATGATAGGCTGCTGAGAATAAAATGTATTGATCGGATTCTTATTGATTCCCACTGTGGTAACTGGAAGAAGATTCTTGCCCCGTGAGAATCAAAATGAATATTTACTCTTGATACTGTTAATCCGAGAGGTATAAATGTAAACCTGAGCTCTGTTTATTTTTTATGAGATAGATATGTACATTCTGTTTCATATTTCATTCATCTTATTTTAATTGTTTTATGCCATGATTTTATTAAATACTATTTGTTTTTCAGATTCCTGCTGGAGATGACTTTTTTCCCCCTTTGGTCTGGATTGGTCCCTACAAAGCACTTTTGGATCTCTCCCCTTCCACTTGGACATCATACTATAAGGACACCATATCCATATGATCTTAATCCCTTACCACATCTGTACGTACTGGTATGTTTGGGTGGCATTAAGGGGCTATGTAGCTGAAACCCCCTACATAGGCGGCGGGTGCCGGCTGCTAATTGCAGCTGACAACAGCCGGTAAAAGCACAGAATGGAGCCAGCTCCATTCCATGCTATTTAACCCCTTACATGCTGCAGGACCCGAGCAGCGAGATTGCAGGGTCCCGATTGGTTTACATGGCAGTTGGAAGCTTTGTAAAGGCTTTCATTACCACATGTTTCCAGTTTTACTACTTTCTATCATAGGCTTTGGTGTCCTTGTGTTTTTTTAGATGTTTCTGCTATCTTTGATGTATATTTTATTATTGGTACATAATTAATAAACTTATTTTCATTACATATACTGCATATCTTGGTGGTTGTCTACTTTACCTGATTGGTTATCAGAGCTCTAAGGGATACATTTTTCATTACCTTGAATAAATAAGCTCCTAAGCTAGAGATGAGACTCAGTAAGGAGTGACTTTTCATGGTTTGAAGGGCAGCTGGAGCAATTAGATAAGAGCGAGCAGGGAAAGGTTGTCAGTAACCAAGAGAAACATGTGTACAATTGTGGGGTAGAGTGGGGAAAAAAAGTAGTTAGTCAGCCACCAATTGTGGGAAGTTCTCCCACTTAAAAAGATGAGAGGCCCGTAATTGACATCATAGGTAGACCTCAACTATAAGAGATAAAATGAGAAAACAAATCCCGAAAATTATATTGTCTGATTTGGCAAGAATTTATTTGCAAATTAGTGGAAAATAAGCTCATTCATGCTTAACTCCCTTACATGCTGCAAACAAGCAAGCATCCCCGATTTGGGTCTCACAGGCACTTGAACTTTGTACTTTAAAGCTCCTCTGTCTCCACTAATACCTTATATAATGGCTTTTGAACTTTGTTTTTTTAATGTTTTTTGCTATCTTTGATGTATATGTTATTATGTTTACGTAATTAATAAACTAATTTTTATTATAAATACTGCATATCTTGGTGGTTGTCTACTTTACCTGATTGGTATCAGAGCTCTAAGGGATACAATTTTTCATTACCTTAAATAAATAAGCTCCTAAGCTAGAGATGAGACTCAGTAAGGAGTGACTTTTCATGGTTTGAAGGGCAGCTGGAGCAATTAGATAAGAGCGAGCAGGGAAAGGTTGTCAGTAACCAAGAGAAACATGTGTACAATTGTGGGGTAGAGTGGGGAAAAAAAGTAGTTAGTCAGCCACCAATTGTGCAAGTTCTCCCACTTAAAAAGATGAGAGGCCTGTAATTGACATCATAGGTAGACCTCAACTATAAGAGACAAAATGAGAAAACAAATCCCGAAAATTATATTGTCTGATTTGGCAAGAATTTATTTGCAAATTATGGTGGAAAATAAGTATTTACTCACCTACAAACAAGCAAGATTTCTGGCTCTCACAGACCTGTAACTTCTTCTTTAAGAGGCTCCTCTGTCCTCCACTCAATACCTGTAGTAATGGCACCTTTTTGAACTTATCAGTATAGAAGACACCTGTCCACAACCTCAAACATTCACGCTCCAAACTCCACTATGGTGAAGACCAAAGAGCTGTCGAAGGACACCAGAAACAAAATTGTAGCCCTGTACCAGGCTGGGAAGACTGAATCTGCAATAGGCAAGCAGCTTGGTGTAAAGAAATCAACTGTGGGAGAAAAATGGAAGACATACAAGACCACTGATAATCTCCCTCGATCTGTGGCTCTACACAAGATCTCACCCAGTGGGGTCAAAATGATCACAAGAACAGTGTGCAAAAATCCCAGAACCACACGGGGGGGGAACTAGTGAACGACCTGCAGAGGGCTGGGACCAAAATAACAAAGGCTACCATCAGTAACACGCTACGCCACAAGGGACTCAGATCCTGCAGTGCCAGACGTGTCCCAATGTTTAAGCCAGTACATGTCATGTATGTCTGTATAAATCCATGCTTAGGGGTCGCTTGTGACTTGGTCGCAGTGGCCTTTTTTCAAAGTGGCCATGTTCTAAGTGGCAGACTTAAAACCAGAAACCATTATGCAGCTCCATGAATTCCTCCTTTCCTTCTGATCTGATCAACCCTCTTTTTCATTCACAGGTATGTATCTATCTCATGAACTACAACTCTCATCTAGCAATCCCTGTGTGCTCTCAATGCTGTACTGTGTATGTATCTATCTCGTGAACTACAACTCTCATCTAGCAATCGCTGTATGTTCCTTTGATGTGCATCTTCACTATGTTATAATTTGTGATCATCACACTGTCACCTCCCCCATCAACATCCCCTGCGGTTTGTTTAGAGCCAGCACAGCTCACCTTGTTATCTGACTTCCTACTTTCCCCCACTTTGCTAATTAACTGAGTCGACCCCTCCCATCTCCTGTTCACTTCTGATTGTCTGATCTGATCTTCAGTCTGTATAAATCCATGCTTAGCGGTCGCATGTGACTTGGTCGCAGTGGCCTTTTTTCAAAGTGGCCATGTTCTAAGTGGCTGACTTAAAACCAGACAAACCAAGATTGAACAAGGATGGCAAAGTAACACCTACTCTTATTCTTTCCAGCTATTAGCTTGCTAACCTATCTCCGACCATGCTTTTCCTTCCCTCCATTATCTCAACCTCCATTTTCTTGAACCTAATTGCCTATCCCCACACCCCTTTGCTGGGCAATGAGTTCTATATCTCTCCCTGCATTCTTCACTCTCATCTGTCTGCTGCCACCAACCTCTCTCCCACTATCAACGCCCTCCGCACCAAACAGACCCAAGCAAACTACAGTCTATCCTACTCCCACCTGCTCACCCTCTCCCTGCTGCTCCTGGCTGCTGGGGACATATCTCCTAACCCCGGGCCTCCTCAGTACATTCCCACTATTGTCTCTAGCATTACTAACAGATCCACCCATACAAACTCTGTTAACCCCCTCAACCTTAAACACATTCCCTTGATCCCAGCTCACTCTCTCTCTCCCTGGAGCTCTCTGGAACCTACAGTCTGTATGTAACAAACTCTCCTACATACATGACCTATTGATCTCACACAAATTACTCTTCCTTGGTCTAACAGAAACCTGGCTGACCCCCTCTGACACAGTCTTCCTGCTGCTCTCTCCTTTGGCATTCTCCAACTTTCCCATACTCCCCGCCCCGGTAACAAGCATGGAGGAGGTGTTGGCCTTCTCCTGTCTGACACCTGCTCTTTTGTTCCCATTCCACCTCTACCCTCCCTTACCCACCCCTTCTTTGAGGTGCACTCTGTCCGCATCTACTCCCCCTCCAACCTGCAAGTTGCTGTGGTCTACCGCCCTCCCGGCCCTGCCATTACCTTCCTTGACCACTTTTCTTCCTGGCTTCTCCATTTTCTTTCCACTTACATCCCCACTATTGTCATGGGAGATTTTAACATCCCAATTGATGCACACCACTCTGCTGCCAACAAACTCCTTTCACTCTGCTCTTCCTTTGGCCTCTCACAGTGGACCTCTGGAGCCACCCACACAGACGGACACACGCTGGACCTCATCTTCACCCGCCTCTGCCCCCTATCCGACATCTCAAACTCCCCTTAACCCATATCTGACCACAACCTGATTACCTTCTCCACCATCTCCACTCCACCTGCTCCTCCTGTCTCACACCTAGTGCACCCCCGCAGGAACTTACAAAACCTTAACCCTCACGCTCTCTCTGACTCTCTTGCACCTCTTTCTACCATATCCTCACTTGACAACCCAGACTCAGCCGCTGCTTTCTACAACAACACAATCACCACCACCCGTGACTCAGTCGCTCCTCTCACACACAACAGAACCCGCAATATCAACAGACAACCCTGGCACACAGACTCCACTAAACAGCTGAGGCGAGCTTCCAGAATTGCTGAACGCCGCTGGAAGAAAAGCCGCTCCACCGATGACTTCACCTCATACAAACAATCACTACACACATTTAAGTCTGCACTCACCACCGCAAAACAGTATTAGTTCACCACTCTCATATCGTGCCGGTCTGACCACCCCAGAAATTTTTTCTACACCTTCAAATCTCTCCTTCTCCCCCCAGCACCTCCTCCCCCATCTCTCCTATCAGCGGACGATTTTGCCACTCATTTCTTAAATAAGATCAACCTCATCAGAGAAAGCTTCACCCCACAGTCCCCACTGCCCACCTCTATACCTCCACCATCGCCACCACCCACCCTTACCCTGACACAGTCCTCAGTGAACACTTCCATAACTTGCTTTCCCACTGTTAGTCACGATAACCTTTCCTCTCTAGTGTCAAAATCCAACCTCACTACCTGTAACCTTTACCCACTGCCATCCTACCTCATCCCAGACCTCAGCACTGTTATTTTCCCAGCCCTCACCCACCTTTTCAATCCATCATTAACCTCTAGCATCTTCCCTTCCTCATTTAAACATGCGACCATCACACATATCCTTAAGAAACCATCTCTTAACCCCTCCTCACTGTCCAACTATCGCCCCATCTCACTGCTTCCTTTTGCATCCAAACTCCTGGAACAGCATGTCTATCTTCAACTGTCCTCCCACCTCTCCTCCAACTCTCTCCTTGACCCACTCCAATCAGGCTTCCGAACCAACCACTCCACTGAAACTTCCCTAACTAAAGTCACCAACGACCTAGTAACTGCCAAAGCCTCACATCAATATTCTGTGCTTCTCCTCTTAGACCTGTCCTCTGCCTTTGACACCGTCGATCACTCTGTACTGCTACAAATCCTCTCCTCCATTGGCATCTCTGACTTGGCCCTTTCCTGGATCTCCTCATACTTCTCTGAATGGACATTCAGTGTCTCTCACTCTTGCACCACCTCCTCCTCCCGCCCGCTCTGTGGTGGTGTCACCCAGGGGTCTGTCCTGGGCCCACTCCTCTTCTCTATCTACACTCTAGGTCTGGGTCAGCTCATAGCCTCACACGGCTTTCAATACCACCTGTACGCGGACGACACCCAGCTTTATATCTCCGGCCCTGATATTAACTCTCTCCTCTCCCGGATCCCAGAATGCCTATCGTCCATATCCTCCTTCTTCTCCTCCCGTCTCTTAAAACTAAATGCGGATAAAACTGAATTCATCATCTTTCCACCGTCCCACTCCATCCCTCCACCTGATCTCTCTATTACTGTTAATGGCCACACCCTCTCACCAGCTCCACAAGCAAGTCCGCTGCCTTGGGATAACCTTTGACTCCTCTTTTATCCTTCAAACCACACATCCAAGCCCTCACCTCTGCTTGCCGCCTCCACCTGAAAAACATCTCTCGCATCCACCCATTCCTCAACTCTGACACTACAAAAACGCTAGGCCACGCCCTTGTCATCTCCTGCCTCGACTACTGCAACATCCTCCTCTATGGCCTCCCATCCAGCACTCTTGCTCCCCTTCAAACCATCCTCAACTCTGCTGCCCGTCTGATTCACTTCTCTCCTCGCTACTCCTCTGCCTCTCCCCTCTGTCAATCCCTTCACTGGCTACCCATTGCCCAGCGAATTCAGTTTGTTACTAACCCTCACCTACAAGGCTCTCCATAACCTCTCCCCTCCATACATCTCTGCTCTAATCTCCAAATACCTCCCCTCACGCAATCTCCGCTCCTCACAGGACCTTCTCCTCTGCTCCCCTCTTATCAGCTACTCACATAACCGTCTCCAAGACTTCACTCGTGCTTCACCCATTCTCTGGAACTCCTTAAGCCAAAACATCAGACTCTCCCCAACTTTCACCAGTTTCAAAAGCAACCTGAAAACCCATCTCTTCAGGATAGCCTATAACCTACACTAACCCCACCACCAGTACACCGGCCCACAAACATGTCTGCCCCACACCTTCTGTCTCTCCCCTTCTCCTTGTAGATTGTAAGTCCTCACGGGCACGGTCCTCTATCCTCTCTGTATCACTTACTAGTCATTTTTCGTCACCATTGTATTTGTCCAACACTTGTTATGTATGTAATTCCCTTGACTGTACAGCGCCTTGGAATTAATGGCGCTCTAAAATAAATAATAATAATAATAATAGAGAGCATTTGGATGATCCAGAAGAGTATTGGGAGAATATCATATGGTCAGATGAAACCAAAGTAGAACTGTTTGGTAGAAACACAACTCGTCGTGTTTAGAGGAGAGAGAATGCTGAGTTGCATCCAAAGAACACCATACCTACTGTGAAGCATGTGTGTGGCAACATCATGCTTTGTGGCTGTTTCTCTGCAAAGGGACTAGGGTGACTGATCCGTGTACATGAAAGAATGAATGGGGCAATGTATCGTGAGATTCTGAGTGCAAACCTCCTTCCATCAGCAAGGGCATTGAAGATGAAATGTGGCTAGGTCTTTCAGCATGACACCGCCAGGGCAACGAAGGAGTGGCTTCGTAAGAAACATTTCAAGGTCCTGGAGTGGCCTAGCCAGTCTCCAGATCTCAACCCCAAAGAAAACCTTTGGAGGGAGATGAAAATCCGTGTTGCCCAGCAACTTCCCCAAAACATCACTGCTCTAGAGGAGATCTGTATGGAGGAATAGGCCAACATACCAGCAACAGTGTGTGCCAACCTTGTGAAGACTTACAGAAAATTTTGTCCTCTGTCATTGCCAAGAAAGGATATAACAAAGTACTGAGATGAACTTTAATTAATGACCAAATACTTATTTCCTACCATAATTTGCAAATAGATTCTTTCCAAATCAGACAATGTGATTTTCGGGATTTATTTTCTCATTTTGTCTCTTAGTTAAGGTCTACCTATGATGTCAATTACAGGCCTCTCTCATTTTTTTAAGTGGGAGAACTTGCACAATTGGTGGTTCACTAAATCCTTTTTTTCCCCACTGTAGATAAAACCTTCAGTCTCTCCTGAGGAAAGCAAAATCGAAACAGCAACGTAATGGTAATAGTCTTCATTTACCTTTCCCTGCATGGTAAAAGCTAATCATTGTGGTGAGAAAATCCTTTGAAAGGAAAATTGTGCGTACTGAGTAAGGTTTTAGGGCACTTAAAATAGTTCTGCTTGAAAAATGGTGTTGGGCAAAAGTCAGTAGGTTATAATTTCTTACATGGCTAAAATCTTTATCAGAACAAGGACTTTATAGAACCAATAACCTCAGCGGTGACTGAGGAGACTTGCATAACCTTAGCATCCTTGAACATCTCTTTTGTGAATCAGCAGCACGGTAATTAATTATTTAAATGAAATAATGCTAGTATGCTTTAGTGCAATATTAAAAAGCCCAGCAAATACAAGGTACAATTCTGTATTTTTTAAAAATATTTGAGTCTTAATATTTCCAGAAATGTATAGATATTTAACTACCGTCTAACAGTTGAGCGTATCAGTTTCTATTATGTATTAGCATACTCACATCTACATGTGATAAATTCACAGATCCACAGTTTCAAGATTGCATCACTGCTTACATGGCATTCCATTTATTTAATTGGTCACCAAGGGAAATGTCATTTAACTGAGATGCAGAAAATATTGACACTTCTCCTATGCACCATTTTTTACACTGGCAAAATCTTACAAACCTGAAACACTTGATTGCAAGTTAGAATAATACATTCTATACTATAGTCTAGTGGTTATGGATGCATAGTAAGCCACAGGAGAGAATATGAAGTGTCATCATGACTTTCCCATTATACAATTGTTTTGCGATGAAAGCAATGACATGAAAATACTTTAAACGTAGCTATGCTATACCTCTAAGTGTTTCTGTGGAGTGTTACTGGTCAACATAACTTTACTAGCTATCATGTCAGGTGGTTCTCAAGTACTGATCCACGTAGACATTGTTTCAATAAACTGCTACCAGATTGAAATTTCTATGTGAATTTAAAGGGGTACTGAAATCAGGAAGGAGAATTTGTATTAAAACCAATATTCCTGGAAAACTATTTTTTTGCATATTTTTTTTAGAATTTTTGGACTTTTTTATTTTGGCTGTCCTATGCAATTAAAAATCACATATAAAATAATGTCCTTCCATTACAGATTTTTACACACAATTTGGTAACTCCCTTCCTCTGAATCAACACTGGAGGCTGATAGGTTTAACTAAACAGCTAGGCTATACTCAATGTTATAAAACAGATACATTCTAAATTCTTGAGACAGTTGCACAGACTACTTAAATGTTTACAGACTTTAAAAGCATGTAAAAAGACAGGCATCCGTAAAAACCCTGGCTCTATCTGAAATAAAGCCAGCTGTTGAGCATCAGTTTGGTTCACTACAGCATACGATGTCTGAACTGGAACTCAACCATTTCACATTTCACTAATCTGCTCCCGACGATGCTTCAGTATTTTTTTTCTTCCAGTATTTTTTTAGAAACAATACTCACAATGAAATCCAAAGTGCACAATACCTGAAGACAATAGAGCAGATTTTGTCTACATTTCCAACACCTCTTTATTGGTTTCCTCTATGCCAGAGATGGCAAACTCATTTTTACCAAGGTCTACCTCAGTAGTATGGTTGACCTCAAAGGACCATTCGTAACTATAAGAAAAAATAGTTCAAATTGTTTCATCACCGATGCTATTTTGCACCGTATGGTCAGTAAAAGAGCAAAATGTCCTTTAAGGTTGCATATTAGCCACTCCATCACCTATTTAGCACTGAGCCTTCTAGATTGGATGTTGGCGATGGTACCTGAGTAGGAATCTGTGCTATTGTTAAAAAATAAAGATTCAGTAAAAGGTTAGTTTGGACTACATTGGTCTTGACTTTTCTTAGAAGGGAATGAGGCTTCAGGATAAGAATAGACCTCCATACTACAGGCATATCACATAATTTACTAAAATCAGCCAGGCCTTGTACCATCTTCAGGCAGTCCCCTCTCGTCCTAATATTTTCACAACTCACTCTAGTATTAGCACTTAAGGACCATTAATTTTAAGTCTGACTTGATTGCTGGTAATTAAACTGACAAATAAGAAAACATGTTCAGCCGTTTGGGCTGAAATGGGTGAACAAGCAATTTAAACAGATATCATGAGAAGTGCAAGTAAACCTTGATTCACTTAAGATCACTTAATCATCTTTATAGGAATCTGTGCTATTTGATTTGGCAGAAAAATGCTAGATGAAGTAATATTACTTCGTAACACACTCCTATTTCATAATTTTTACTTCTCAAGGACTGTAACATAATTAATTTGTTAACCTCATAATGAGCCTTGTTTGTTTCAGCTCAGTGTTATCTTTGCAGTTTCTGCATAATGCATCAGAGGGATTATATATGTTTTCCTAGTATATGATTTACCATATCTCTTGTTTTTTGCCCTAGTGAGTATGTGCACCAGCTCATATGTTCTGTCTCATTATCACTGGTGCATATTCTTCTTTATTGTTAATTCTCTTAAGTCACCTGGCTTCATTCCCAGCCTGTATTTTCTTACTATTCAGATAGTTCTGTGAAATGTATTGTTAGCTAATACTACAAAACACATTACCCAGGCTCGTGGAAAATAACAATAGATTTTCTAAAATTGACCACACATAGTTGCTTATATGGAAATATGGATTAAAATGTAAATGCTATATTTTGCCAAGTATAATCAATAAATGTACAGTAACTGATTACTTAAGCAATATATCACTACAAATGCAGGAAATACTGTGCAGGTACAGTAAAGTATAAATTCAGAAGATAAAATGATGACAGATTTTAGTTTGCTGTATATTACCTTTCAAATGCCATGGCATAACTGCTTGTTTTGATTCACAATAGTAATTACCTTTTTTTTCATTCACATGTTGGTGTTTGTCGAGACAAGGTTTTGTTATGAAGAGGACTCAGCATGACTCACGTAAGGCCCCATCCCATCATTTAACTGACACTCTGGTTGTTATTCCGTGACATGATGTGCTCATCAGTTTCACTGAGCATGGGAATGCAATTACTGAGGCAACAGAAGACTGCAATATGCCAAAATGATATTGAATCTGCCATTGGCACACACAACAATTAAATTATATGTGAAGGACACACAATTACTGAGCAGAATGTACAGTTAGAGAAGTGAACATATAGCAGTTTGAAGTAGAGTCATTTAATTAGGGACGTTTATTTTATAAGGTCCAGTTTGTAGTGTGGGGTCTCACACCCTTATCCTAACACGTGGTTGCCTTTAAAAGACGACAAATGCAAACTAATATCATCCAAATAGAAACGTTTGTTGACCTAAGATTCCCATACCACACTGCAGATGGGCTATTCAGTGCCCTGATGTTCAAGCCTCAGGTCTACTTCTTCTACACACACGCTACAGCACTCTCACTACACCTTACAAAGCTGTCTCCTTATAGTTTCTCCCAAGAGCCCTCCCTTTTTATCAGTTTACCAGGCTTCTTCCACTCGATGTCACAGGCAGGTGATGGACCCACAGGGTAAACCACAAGCTTTAGCATAGAACCACACTGAGGAGCTGAATCCAAGGAGTCACTTGGTTTTCACTTTTTGACCTCTTATACAAGGGTTCTGGTCTTTGCTGCAGAGAATCTCCAGGTTGTTACCCAGATATGAGTACCCATGGTGACAGCTGATGGACAGGCATGGTAAAAGCAAGCAGGGTAAGTATAAAACAGAACCAATTCACCACTTGTTATAGTCAAGATAAACGTAACCCCTTAATGATCTCCCGCTGACTTTTGGCGGGAGGCATTTCAGGTCGTTTATCTTCAGCGATATCTTTTGGCATCGCTGCAGACATCAGGGTTTGCAGCTCCCAGTGCCACAGCACCACTGAGAACAGGGCTGTACTTCACAGCCCTGTTCCCAGCGCAGCCTCTACAAGCGTCAGGGAGTGGGGAAAACCTCCGACCTCCGGCGCTTAACCCTTCAATTGTCACTGACCACGTCATAAGCAAAGTGCTCTCCACTGCTCTGTTGGGTGACCAGGACTCCAGTGACCCGACAGAGCCCGGGGAATGGCTGCACAGTCAGCCCTGGGGATCTAGAGTAGTTCAAGGGCTGCCTGTGTAAGAAGCCAGCGATCAGGGCAGACTGTGTCAAACAGAAACAGATGCTAATACATTACGAAGTGTAAAAAAATAAATGTTAAACAGCTATTCCTTCATAGGATTTCAAAAAAGAAGTAAAAACATAAAAAAGTGTTGAAAAAATAAATAAAATAAATAATAAAATAATAATAAATATTTAATAACAAATAATTGTGTATACATTAAACACAACAACAAAAAAAACCTACACATATTAGGTATCCACACAACCGTAATAACCTGTAGAATTAATCTAATAAGTTAGTTAGTGTGAAATGTGAATGTGTAAAAAAATTTAAAAAAACAAAAAAACTGAAAAACAAATTCTGCAATAATTTATAAGTGAAATTAAACTATTCCCCCAAAACTACAACTTGTCCCAAATAAAACAAGGCCTCACAAAACTGCATCATTGAGAAAATAAAAAGATACGACTGTTGAAATGCAAGGAGGCAAAAACTAAAAAAAATGTGTTGGTCATTAAGCACTTTTCATGCGTTCAGCTTAAGGGGTTAAATATCCACTGGACAAGACTATAAAACATAATTTTTCATTCCGTATTAAAAATGTGATAATCTAAAATTACAATCTTACACAAAGTGAAAAGGAGCTAAATCCACTAGCAGGCAAAATACTTGAGTATAAGGATGAAGAATCGGGACAGTTTAATACTGACTCTATTATTACCTAGATACTAATCTGCCTATTAATGTGGGTTCATAGTCCCAATAAGGACGGCCCCACCTGTTTCATTTAACATGAACGGCGAAGCTATCTGACAGGTGGTGGGCGGGATTAAGGCGACTTTGGCTGAACGACTGAGAGCCAAGGCTTGCCTGCACACTCCCACACATATGTCAGGATTGTGGGAGCGTTTTCCTGTCTGAATGCCGGTTTTCTTATGAAACGACTCAGCAACTTTACTTACCTTAATCCCTCACATGAGTATTGTGTGATTATTGATTTAACCATAGTTAAATCTGACCATATTTCCCATATTGGGGGACTGGAGTATCTTATGGAACAATTTGGCTATTATATCGTTTGTTGGATGACTCCACTACTTCCATTGCACAGCTGCATGTACTTGCAATAGCTTCTTCGATTATCTGCTTAAATATTGTTTGATACCCTCTGAAGAATTCTCTGACAACTAAGGGAAATAAATGCATTGGGCTGTAAACTATAGCAGGGTTGTTTATCAAATATAGCTTATATATGAGCTATTTTAAGGAAACTGTATATTAAACACCTTAAAACATTCAGGGACTAATAGAGCTTAAAAGCCTCGGTTCCAGGTGGGCCCGTCCTTGAGACGCTGACCCACATTAATAGGCAGATTGATATCTACATAATAATTGGAAGGATATAACACTGATCTCTATTCTTTCTCCTTATAATCAAGTGTTTTGCTTACTAGTGGATTTACCCTCTTTTGACTTTGTGTAAAATTGTAATTTTAGATTATCACATTTTTAATACAGAATTAAAAGTTTGTTTTATAGTCTTGGACAGGCATGGTACTAGAGGAGAAGACAAGAGATTTAGAACAAGAATCACAAGCAAAGGGTCAGGGCAGGTGGAGTTCCTGCATTGTCGATTCACAGGCAGAAGGTAAGGGCAGGCATCAGACAAACAAAAGGAACAAACCAAAGGTCAGAAATGGAAACAGAATATAGGAACACCAATAATCTGGCACCAAGTCGATGGCCTTTAAATAACCATTGGCAGCAGGATATAAGTTGTCAGACCGGGGTAAGAAATTCCACACGGCACAGCAGTGAGATACATGAGTGTGCCCACACACAGAGCACAGGCCACAGAGGTACTGTACTTGTGACACTCAGTCCGGTGGTACGAAACTCATTCTAGACACCTCCTGGGACGATGCACAATCCTTGTATCCAGTGTCGGCCTGGGGGGGTCTAGGGCCCACAGGGGGAGTTGATTCTAAGGACCCACCAGTTATGTTGCTTCTGGGCCCATTGGTGGAGTTTATTTTAGGGACCGACCTTACAGCTACTATAAATGACACTACATGCTATACCTATCCTTTGTCTCTTGCTTTTTGTCTCTATATCTCTGCTTTTTCCTCTTCTGAAGAGGTATATGCAGTTAAATAACAACTCCAGGTCCACCATGCTTAGGGGCCCACCAGCAGGTTGTTCTAATGATTTTACTTAATTCTGCATGGTATTTAAGAGGATATCAGTGTGTTTGTCTCCAACTATGACTAAGGGCACTTTTTTGTCCAAACAAATCAGCTCTAACCCCTCTCTGAACACCATGTATATGTGTTTTATGGCAGTTTGAAAAAAGTTTTCTTCATTTTTCAGTCGCACTTGTGCTCTTCACACTTCTTGTGGTAGAGGTCTGTGCACAGGCGGTATATAAGGAAATCTTCCTAACTGGCTAAAGTTCAGGTGAGCTGGCTATTCTTTCCTTTTTGTTATTATGAATGTTTCCAAGTTTCAGCCGTACTCCCTATGATACACGCTATATTGACATTATAAAGTTCATATACCTTTTGCTGCCATCGTGCATCATTTTTGTGTGTCAACTAACATGGCCAATCTGAAACACTGCAAGAAATGGCTACCATGGTCTTTTAAAATAAGGCTTGGAAATTTCCACAAAATTTAAGTCATTTGAAAATCTAATGATAAATGAAAAGCGTATTTGGTGGGATGTAACCACCTTATATAATTACTTGCAACAAAAGACAATCCCTAGAGGATTATGCATCAAGAAGATTTCAACAACAATTTACTCAGAGGATTTTGTAATACAATGGAACCAGAACCTTACTTATATAAATTCATCTGTACAGTTTCATACACCTTACCCAGAATTTTATCCCTTACAGTCTAGGACTCTGGCTATGGATCACTTTCAGTCATTAGTGGAACGTGATCTTAAACTTACATGCAACTCTGTCCCCCCTAAGTCCAAATACTTAAATGTAGCTACAACACAGTGTTTAGCATTACATAATATAAAACCTAATGAAAATATTACTATCAGAATGACGGACAAAGGAGGCACAGTGGTTGTAATGCATAAATCTGATTATCACCTTTCTATGCTCACATTACTTGAAGACATTTCTGCCGATCAGAAATTTAAGTCTGATCCTACCTTGGTCTTTAGTAATGCGATGGAGGCTTTGCTTTTGGAGAGTCCTAAACCAGAAATACTTGGATTATTTATTGACAAGTTATTAAATTATGCACATTTTATATGGATTACCCAAAATACATTAACAGGCCAGTTTACCACCTATGCGTCCAATTGTTTCTGGCATTGGATCCCTCATGGGGTGTCTACGCCAATGACTGGTTTCTCTTTTACAGCCTTTGGTCCAACAAGTGCCTGGTTATCTTCAGGACACTTAGGATGTCTTTGTTTGTCTTAAAATAAATTGTGGCATCACACAATGGTGGTTGAGCTGTGATGTGGAATCACTGTATACCAGTATTCCTTGTCACATTGCTCTACTTGCTTTGTAGTTCAACCTTGAAAATCATAGTGGATACTTAGAGGACCTTAAACAGCTCATCCTTATGGTCACCGAATTTCTCATGATGTATAATTATTTTTTGCACAACAGTTCTGTTTACCTTCTAACCAAGGGCGTTTCTATGGGTGCCAAGTATTCACCCTCACTTACTAATCTTACTATGTCATGACGGGAACATATGTAGGTTTACACTACCACCAATCCTTTCGTTGATTGTATTAAGTGGTAAGGCAGGTACATCGATGACCACCCCTTGATTTGGAGAGGCGATGTATCTGCCATACAGTCTTTTATAGATTATTTAAACAATAATCCCCTAAATCTTAAATTCACTCTTCATTCCAATAACTCCAAAATAACTTTTCTGGATTTGGTCCTGACAGACACACACAACCAGAAACATACCAGAAACTTACATCTGGAAATACTACTTTACCTTTCAAAAGCTTCCATCCTAAACGCACACATATTCCAATAATAGAACTTATGCCAAGAGCAATTGTAGTACCAAGGCAGAATTTGAACAGGAACAGCAGTTAATTTGCCAAAGATCTAGGGGTTATCCAACATGGGCACTAAACAGAGCTGTACATGTAGTTACCACGCATTCGAGAGAAGATCTACTTAATCAGATGTTCTCAAAACACAGAACTCAAATTAGGAAACCAGTACTTGTGCTTACTTGTGCTAGATTTTAGCTATCAATATAATGCAATCAAAGATGTAGTGTCCAAATACCTCCCCAACTTAAAAGTGGATGAGGTATTGGATACAGTATTACAAAATGGCTGTAAAATGTCCAGAAGGTCCAAAACTTTGGGGAGCATTCTGGAACTGAATATGTTTTCCTTTCACAAGTCTCAGACCATGTGGCTACAACAAAAGGGTTTTTACAGGTGTGGTGCCCACCCCTGCAGAACCTGTAAGTTTGCATCTCCACATAGGTCTTTCATGAATTCAGACAAATTTAACACATTATTTATTCATCATTACATAAACTATAATTCATATCACTTAGTTTACATAGCTTCTTGTACTTTTTGTAATCTCCTATGAGTGGGTAGTAAAACATGCAAATTGGAAGTCCGATAATTTTAAAAAAAGGTCATCCCTGAAAGGGGGGGACCAAATTTTTTTAATACATCAGACTTCAATATAACCAAAGTGTTGGGTTTTTTCAAAAACTTTTCAATTTGAAATATGAAAAACCAATTTAAAACCGTGAATTTTCATTGTTGTCCATAAATTTTTTTATAGCTATAAAGAGAATAATCAAACTTATACAAGGTGGTGACATAAACTATTATTACATTATAGGGAAACTTATTGGATACCAACTGGGGATAGTATTTTTCCCAAATGGCTTGATCATAGAAAAAAATGTTTCATTATTAATTAGATTAATATGCTCCATCACCATCTGCACTGTAACGGCTGGGTAGTGTATCCACTGGACCACCGCAAGCGATGATAGTTAAGCCACGCCAGGGAACGGAATCTAAGTAGCCCCGGTTTTCACCAGAGCCCGCCGCAAAGCGGGATGGGACTTGCTGCGGCATGAGGCCAGGTCTTACCCTGACGTGACTTGCCTGCGATGGCGGCCGAGGTGCAGCGAGGTACTGAATCGTAATCCAAGAATCATGGTCGTGGGCAGGCAGTAAGGTCAGGGCAAGCGGCAATGGTTCGTGGTCGTAGACAGGCAGGAAGGTCGGGGCAGGCGGCAGAGGTTCGGAGTCGAGAAAGTAGCAAGAGGTTGGTACACGGTAAGGCAATAATGAAACTTGAGGAACGCTTTTCCTAAGGCACGAGGCAACATAGATCCAGCAAGGAATGATTGCGGAGCGGATCCTTAACTAGGGGAAGCGAGCGGCAATTAGCCAATTACTGGGACGCTGGCCCTTTAAATTTACGAGAACGCACGCGCGCTAGGGAGCGGGCATGCGCACCTTGGCCGGCAGAGGACGCGGACGGGACAGGAACGAGGCCAGGTGAGTCCCTGGCAGGAGCGGACCCCCGGCTCGTCCCGCGGTCAGCAGCGGCACCCGACCCCGGCAGGCGCCCAGGGGGGCGGCCACAGGTGCGCCCGCGGCCCGCGGGCCGAGGAGCAGGGGCAACCGCTACAGTACCCCCCACCTTAGGTCTCCCCCTCTTTTTAGGCTGAGGAAAACTTATGGAGCAGATCTTGATTCAGGATTTTGGACTGGTTCCCAGGACTCTCTTCGGGGCCAAAGCCTCCCCAATTACAGAAAAAAAACGCTTACCCCTGATGGTCTTCATGTCTAAGATGCCCTTTACTTCAAAAACATCAGGGGACTCTGGACCGGAGACGGGGCAGCGCCCCTCTGGGAGAAACCGGTTCAAGACAGAGACTTTAGGGGGAGACGTGAAAGGCGTTGGGAAATCCGGAAAAGATGGAGGAAGCAGAGCTTTGTAAGGACACCGGATTCAGTTGCCGAAGTACTCTGAACGGTCCCAGAAACCGCTGACCCAATTTATAGCTGGGGACCTTGAGGCGTATGTATTTGGACGAAAGCCACACTTTATCCCCTGGAAGGAACGTTGGGGAAGGTCTTTTCTCTTGTCAGCTGGGTCTTCATGCGGCAGAAGCCTGGGTAAAGCTTGTCGGGTCTCTCGCAAATGACCCCGATATCCCGAACCTGGTTGTCCACGGCGGGAAACCCTCGGAGGCTGAGGCCAAGGGGAGGGGAGGGCGTGGGTGACGACCATAGACCACAAGGAATGGGGAACGGCCAGTCAAGTCTGAGTCCCGATGGTTATATGAGAACTCGGCCCATGGAAGCAGTTCGGACCAGTCGTCCTGGCGTCCGGACACAAAGTGCCGTAGATACTCCCCCAAGATCTGATTACTCTCTCCACCTGTCCATTAGTCTGGGGATGATCCACAGATGAGAAATCTAGCTTGATTTGCAAGCGGGAACATAGGGCACGCCAAAATTTAGAGACAAATTGGACGCCACGATCGGAGACAATGTGGGATGGTAAACCATGCAGGCGAAAAATGTGCTTTAAAAAATGGCCTGCCAATTGGGGAGCAGAAGGGAGACCAGGAAGCGGCACAAAGTGGGACATTTTTGAAAATCGGTCAGTGACCACCCAGATGACCGAGTTCCCCGAGGAAGGGGGGAAGGCCCATGAGGGAAGTCCATGCCTATGTGTGTCCATGGAGCCTCCGGAACAGGCAGAGGGACTAGGAGGCCTGTGGGCCTAGGCGTGGGACCATTTTTTCGGGCACATGTGGTACAGGAGAGAAACAAAGTCCTTGACATCTTGGAGCAGAGTTGGCCACCAGTAGAGTCGCGGGGATGAGGGCATAGGATTTCGTATCCGGGTGGGCGGCCAGAAAGAAACTATGCCCCAACCAGAATTCTCTTCTGAGTGCGGGACGCACATAAGTTCTGCCCGGGGGGACACTAGGAGATCCACAGGAGCCACATGGACCAGCCGTTCAGGAGCAATGATGTGCTGCGCCACGGGGTTCTCCCGGTAATGTCAGAAGCACGGGAGAGGGCATCCGCCTTGACATTTTTCTCGGCGTCGGAAGTGGATTCTTAAAAACAAAGCGAGAAAAAAAAATGAGACCATGGGCCCGGCGAGGATTTAGGCGCTGAGCCGTTGGAGGTATTGGAGATTCTTTTGGTCCGTGAAGACGTCAAAACGGATGTCGAGCTCCCTCCAACAGATGACCCACTTTTCCAGGCCAATTTTATGGCCAACAGCTCCCGTCTCCAATGGCGTAATTACGTTCGCGACGAGAAGGTCCCTTTGAAAAAAAACCGCATGTGATGGTCTTGCCCTTAGGACCCTTCTGGGTCAGGACCGCCCCTGCTTCCACGGAAGAGGCATCTACCTCAAGGCTGAAGGGTCTCTCTGGATCCGGACGGACCAAAATAGGTGCAGAGGAGAACACTGTCTTCAGTCGGGAGAATGCTTCCTCGGCAGACGGAGGCCAACATTTCGGTTAGCGTTCTTTCTGGTGAGGGGCCACGATGGGGGCCACCAGCGTAGAAAAGAGGGGAATAAACTGCCGGTAGTAGTTGGCGGGAAACCTAGGAACCGTTGAATCGCCCGGAGACCGACAGGTCGTGGCCACTGCTGGATCGCAGAGAGTTTAGCTGGGTCCATTTGTAGACCTCGATCAGAGACTATGTACCCCAGGAAAGGAAGGCTGGCCTGGTGGAAGCGGCACTTTTCCAATTTGGCATACAATCGATTGTCCCCCAGGCACGCAGGACCCGGCGTACTTGTATCCGATGGTCTGTATGTCAGGAAAAAATCAAAATATCGTCCAGGTATACGATGACGCAGGTGTACAGCAAGTCCCGAAATATGTCATTGACGAACTCCTGAAATACGGCTGGGGCGTTGCATAGCCCGAAGGGCATCACAAGAAAACTCAAAATGCCCGTCCCGTGTTGAATGCGTTTTCCATTCATCCCCCCCTCGAATTCTGATGAGGTTATAGGCTCCACGAGATCTAATTTGGTGAAGACCTTGGCTCCACGGAGGCGGTCGAAGAGCTCAGATATCAGGTTTGAGGGTAGCGATTCTTTACCGTGATCTTGTTTAGCCCTCTGTAATCATGCACGGCGAAGGAACTGTCTTATTTCTGGATGAAGAAGATGCGGCACGGCGGGCGAGGATGACTTGCGTATGAAACCTTTTTACAAATTTCCTGTATATAGGCCGACATGGCCTGGGTCTCGGGACAGAGAGAGGATAGATCCTACCCCGGGGGACTGGTTCCGGAGAGGAGATCTATAGGACAGTATATGGCCGATGTGGTGGTAACCCCTCAGCTGTTTCTCCCAGAATACATTTTCCAAAATCCCGGTACTCGCTGGCGACCCTGTAGAAACTTGACGGACGACTGGGGAGGAGGATGGAGGAGAGATGGACAGAGATCCTGGCACTCCGAACCCCAACATAGGACTTCGCCTGTCTTCCAATCAAGCGTGGGGGCGTGACGTTGCAGCCAGGGTAGCCCCAACAGGATCGCCGAAGAAACGCGAGGCAAGACGTGGAAGGAGATCTTCTCCGTGTGTAGGACCCCTACACGGAGGGTCACAGGTCTGGTGATGAACTGAATGGAGTCGCTGAGAAGCTCCCCACTGACGGAAGAGATGAGCAACGGCTTTTCCAGTCGGATCACCGGCCAGCGATAGCGAGACACCAGGGAGGCATGAATAAAGTACCCGGCGAGCCGGAGTCCAGGAAAGGGAGAGACCCGAAGAGATAGGCCCGCATCCGTTGTTACCTCCACTGGCAACAGCAGTCGTGGAGAGGAGGACTGAGCACCTAGGGACGCCTCTCCTACGGCTCCTAGGTGCGTGCGTTTCCCGACCGCTGAGGACGCTGCGGACAACTCCTACAGAAATGGTCCGGGCTGGCGCAGTAGAGGCAGAGGTTCTCCACCCTGCGACGGGATAGTTCTGACTCCGACAAGTGTGCCCGATCCACCTGCATGGGTTCCTCAGTGGACAACTGTGGGGGAGGCAGGGGGAGATCTCTGAAAAAACAGGAGCCCGCCTAGGTAAACGGCGGGGTTTGTGCCAAGTCCCGCTCCTTATGGAGCTCCTGCTGTCTCTCAGTAAAACGCACGTCTATGCGAGTGGCTAGATGGATGAGTTAACTCAACGACGTTGGGAGATCTCTAGCTGCAAGGACGTCCTGTACTCTGCTTGACAGACCCTTTTTAAATGTGGCACAGAGAGCGGCGTCATTCCATGAGAACTCGGAGGCTAGGGTGCGGAATTGCACCGCATAATCCCATACGAGGAGTCCCCTTGGCGTAGATTTAGTAGCGCCGTCTCCGCGGAAGATGCTCGTGCAGACTCCTCGAAAACACTGCGGAATTCTGAGAGGAAGGCCTGTAGGTCTGCGGTCACAGGGTCATTCCGATCCCAAAGAGGCGTCGCCCAGGCCAGGGCCTTTCCGGACATCAGGCTCACCACGAACGCCACTTTCGACCTTTCAGTGGGAAACTGGTCGGCCATCAGCTCCACGTGCATGGAGCACTACGTGATGAAACCTCTACAGAGCTTCGAGTCCCCGTCGAACTTGAAAGGTAGTGGAAGGCGAAGCTTCGGGCCCACAGTTGCCAGCGAGACGGCCGGGGTAGTAGAAGTCACCGGCGAAGAGGCAGGTTGCTGCTGCTGGGAGGCCAGGAGTTGACACATCATGGCGGACAGCTGACCCAGTTGCTGAGCTTGTTGCGCGATCTGCTGCGACTGTTGGGCGACAACGGTCGTGAGATCCGCGAGGCCTGGCAGAGGCAGCCACGCCAGGGAACGGAATCTAAGTAGCCCCTGGTTTTCACCAGAGCCCGACGCAAAGCGGGATGGACTTGCTGCGGCGTGAGGCTACCAGGTCTTACCCCCCAACGTGACTTGCTTGCGATGGCGGCGAGGGTGCAGCGAGGTACTGAATCGTTTAAACCAAGAATCGTGGTCGTGGGCAGGCAGTAAGGTCAGGGCAGGCGGCAAAAGGTTCTGGTCGTGGGGCAGGCAGGAATGTCGGGGCAGGCGGCAGAGGTTCGGAGTCGAGAAACGTAGCAAGAGGTCTGGTACACGGTAAGGCGATAAAACACTTGAGGAATGCTTTTCCTAAGGCACGAGGCAACATAGATCCAGCAAGGAATGATTGCGGAGCAGATCCTTAAATAGGGGAAGCGCCCGGCAATTAACCAATTACCGGGACGTGGCCCTTTAAAATTTCAGAACGCCGGCGCGCGGGTAGGGAGGCGCACTCGCGCCTTGGCCGGGCAGAGGACGCGGACGGGACAGGAACGAGGCCAGGTGAGTCCCTGGCAGGAGCAGAACCCCGGCTCGTCCCGGGCCAGCGGCGGCACCCGACCCCGGCAGACGCCCGGGGGGGCGGCCACGGGTGCGCCCACGGGCCGAGGAGCGGGGGCAACCGCTACATGCACGCTTTGTCATTTCCTGTATTCTGTAGTTTTTTTTGTTTTTATTCTCTTTTTCTTCATGCAACACTGAGGAGTCTCATTTTATGTCATTGCTTTGGGTATAGTGATAGTATTGGTGACTGTCCACATTTTTATTAATTAACATATATTTATATTCTATGTCTAATACCTGTTGATTACTTTACTTACCTAGTAAAGGTAGAATTTCTGTTTACATATGTCCGGTCCTGTATCTCCATAGATTGGTTGGAACGCAGGCTTGCATTCCATCGCGTGCAGCACATGGGTACCTGGCCTTTGGGGCATATATGGCTTGCACTGTTTGGTGCCATTTTAAAAATTACAATAAAACAATTAAAAATTGTAACATTGTTATCGTGTTTGTAAAACTCTGATCTAATATTAATATAGTTGGTTGCTAAAGTATTCATACCCCTTGAATTGTTCCTCTTTTTAAATCATACAGCCACAAACGTAAATGTATCTTGTTGATATATTATGTGATATAGCAACACAAAGTAGCAAGTATTTTTGAAGTGTAAAGAAAATAATACATACTTTTCCAAATTTTTGGAAATTAAAAAACTGAAAAGTGCATATATATTCAGCCCCTTGAGTCTAGAGGATGACATTTTTCCCGTTATTTTTTGCAAAATAGCTCTAGCTCAGTGAAATGGGTTGGTGAACATTTGTGAACAGCAATTTTCAAGTCAGGCCACAGTTTCTCAATGGGATTTACAGTATCTCACAAAAGTAAGTACACCCCTCACATTTTTGTTAATATTGTATTATATCCTTTCATGAGACAACACTGAAAATATGACACTTTGATACAATGTATAGTAGTCAGTGTACAGCTTGTAAACTTGGTGTGCCCTCAAAATAACTCTACACACAGCCATCAATGTCTAAACCGCTGGCAACAAAAGTGAGTACACCCCGAAGTGAAAATGGACAAATTGTGCCCAATTTGTTATTTCACCATCACAGTCGCATGTGACTCGTTAGTGTTACAACAAGGCCTCAGGTATGAATGGGGAGCAAGTGTGTTAAATTTGGTGGTGTCGCTCTCACATTCACTCATATCATATAATACATATGATGTGCAAATGTCCTTGTTATTTACACTGTAAATGATAGTCGTTGGTTGCATAGTGCAGGATGAGACTGAAATTTTTCTTGCCTTTGCTGTCTTGCTGTGTAGCAGGGGTAGTGTGTGTTGCACAAACTGTACACTGACTCCTTTACATTGTATCAAAGTATTATATGTTCAGTGTTGTTTCATGATAAGATATAATATTATATTTACAAAAATTTGAGAGGTGTACTTACGTTTGTGAGATACAGTAAGGGCTTGTTCACACGGCGTTTTGGATCCTTTTTACGGATCCGTTTTTGGCACTTGAAAAGCGCATCCAGAAAGCGGATCCGCAAAACGCAGCATTGGATACTTTATTTGGATCCGTTTTGAATGCTTTTTCACTTGCGTTTTACGCATCCGCTTTTCGGATGCGTTTTCAGATCTCTCTCTCTCTCTCTTGTATCTGCCCCGGCTCCCTTTCATGTCTCGTCTCTGCCCCGGCTCCCTTTCATGTCTCGTCTCTGCCCCGGCTCCCTTTCATGTCTCGTCTCTGCCCCGGCTCCCTTTCATGTCTCGTCTCTGCCCAGACTCCCATTCATCTCATGTCTCTGTCCCAGCTCCCATTCATCTCATGTCACCGCCTCCCCAGCTCCCATTCATCTCATGTCTCTGCCCCGGCTCCCATTCATCTCATGTCTCTGCCCCGGCTCCCATTCATCTCATGTCTCTGCCCCGGCTCCCATTCATCTCATGTCTCTGCCCCGGCTCCCTTTCATGTCTCGTCTCTGCCCCGGCTCCCATTCATATCATGTCTCTGCCCCGGCTCCCTTTCATGTCTCGTCTCTGCCCCGGCTCCCTTTCATGTCTCGTCTCTGCCCCGGCTCCCATTCATGTCTCATCTCTGCACCAGCTCCTTCATGTCATCCTGCCCCCTCCATTCATGTCTCATCTCTGCCCCAGCTCCCATTCATCTCATGTCACCGCCGCCCCAGCTCCCATTCATCTCATGTCTCTGCCCCAGCTCCCATTCATCTCATGTCACCGCTGCCGCTCACCTCCTCCTCTGCCGCCGCCGCCACCCGCCGCACACCTGCGTCGCCGCCGCCCGCCGCTCACCTGCGCCGCCGCCGCTGCTCACCTGTGCTCCCGCTACCGCCGCTCACCTGCGCTCCCGCTACCGCCGCTCACCTGCGCCGCCGCCGTTCACCTGCGCTCCCGCTGCCGCCGCACACCTCTCCAGCGATCCCCGTCCAGCCTCCCAGTGCGCTTTTCGCATCCGCGTTCAGGATGCAAAGCGCAGCTGTTACGTACCAGGAGTGTGGAGCGCTTTTGGACAAGTGCAAAAAGCGGACTCCATTATCTCCTATGGGCTTTCAGTTGCGTAAAACGCAATAAGAATTGACATGTCAATTCTTAAAGCGGATGCGAAAAGCGCAGTGCAGGAGAGCTCTCAAAAGCGCATCACCGATCTCCGTTGGGAACAGCGATGCGCTTTTGCCATTCAACTCAATGTTACTCACACTGACAATTGTTAGATCTGTTTTGCGGATCCGTAAAACGGATCCGTAAAACGGATCACAAAAACGCCGTGTGAACAAGCCCTAAAAAGTAATAAAATGTGTTAAAGCTTCATAAAATGCTAATTAAATTTGATATTTGATAATGAAACAGCTTTTAACCCCTTAACGACCCTGGGCGTATGATACGTCCCAGGGCCGCTCAGGGGCTTTGCAGGGGGATCGCTCCGCGACCCCCCCGCACAGCCGGCAAGTGTTAGCGGCTGATCGCAGCTAACACCCGGCGGTAACAGCGCCGGTGGGTGGCTCTGCCCGCTGCTGCTGTTTAACCCATCAGACACCGCGGCAAAGATGGCCGCGGCGTCTGAATGAACGCCCATCGGTGCCGCGTACCGATCGTTACGGTTATCGGCATCAGCGCAAAGATGGCTGCGCCGATCCGACGCCGGACACGGTGGTGGGAAGCCCTGTGAAGGCTCCCGTCACTTACACTGGCAGACAGGAAGTGGGGAAACCGCCATCTTTGTACATCCTAATGCATTGCCTATGCAATGCATTAGGTTGTATTAACAATTGCGCCCCCTAGTGGTCAAGCACCATAGGGGGACTAAGGCCGTGTTCACACGGCTTATTCCCGACGGATTTGTGCGCTCACAAATCCGCCGTGAATAAGGGGCGGGACGGGGGCGGGGCCAGAGCGCGGCGGGGGCGCTGCTCCCCGGCCCCACAGACTGTCATTATCTACGGCGCGCACGCGCCGTAAATCCCGTGCATGACACTTGCTCCCCCGCGGCGGATTCGCCGAGCGGGGAGGAGCGACGGAATCCACTGTTCTCTATGAGAGCAGTGGATTACCGTAATGACAGGGACGGATTCCAGCCATAGTGCAGCGCAAATCCAGCGCGCAGTACGGCGCCAATCCGCGGCAAAATAAGCCGTGTGAAAGAGGCCTAAATGTTACAGTAAAAAAAAAAAATTTTAAATACAAAAAAAAAAGTATTAAAAGTTAAAAAAGTTACACATATTTGGTATCGCCGCGTCCGAAAAAGTCAAATCTATAAAAATATAACATCATTTATCCCGTACGCTGAACAACGTAGAAGAAAAAAAATTCCAAAAGCCAAAATTGCGTTTTTTGGTCATTTTACGTCAATGAAAAAATGGAATAAAAATGATCAAAAAAGTCGCATGCATTCCAAACTGCTAGCGATAAAAAGTACACTTCAGCCCGCAAAAAATGCCCCCTCACTGACGTCCGTAGGTGTTAGTACAAAAAAGTTATTGGTCGCACAAAATGGCGCCGTGGCGCAAATTTCAAAAATAGAAAATGTTTGGAATTTTTTTACGGTACCCAAACATAAGGGAAACCCTACATGTTTGGTATTGCCGGAGGCGTAACAACCTGAAGAATACAGATAACACATTATAACACATTATATTAACCGAAGATTGAACGCCGTAAAAGCAAAACCCCCACAAACATGGTGAAAATACATTTTTTTTCACAATTTGTCCCACTTGGAATTTTTTTGCGGTTTCACAGTATATTCTATAGTATAGTGAATAACACCATTAGAAAGTACATCTTGTCCCGCGATATAAAGCCCTCATGTGTCTATGTAGGTGGAAAAATAAAAAAGTTATGGCTTTCAGAAGGCAAGGAGGGAAAAACGAACGTGTCACCAAAAAAAACGCCGGGTCCTTAAGGTGTTAAACAGGAAATGCTGCTGGGCTGCAGAGAAGGGAGACATAATATATACAGTCCAATAAATGCATAAACTAGTAAAGAAAACATCACAAGATGATGAATGAAGACTTAGCAAGTCACTTGAGATTTTCTTTTTCTGTTTTTTAATCACCAAATAACACCTTTTTGATGGTCATTCTTTTAACCAGATATTTCACACCCTCAATGTACTCAATATATCTGATGTTGTAAGCAATTCTAAAATAGATGAATTTATAACAGGTTTCCTAGTAACTTTGTATACAAGTTGTTGTATTTTCAAACCACCCACTGTAAGGATCTATTCTGTATCTAAGTGCTAATTTTTAATGATTGACACATATTATTTAGACTGCAGCAGGGAACTTGTTCAGTCTGTGGAACAGAGAATTTGTATAAATTAATTTATACATTGTTGCATGTGCAGTAATTTATTTACAAATTATACCTTAAGGCCGTGTTCACACGGCTTATTCCCGACGGATTTGTGCGCTCACAAATCCGTCGTGAATAAGGGGCGGGACGGGGGCGGGGCCGGAGCGCGGCGGGGGCACCACTACCCGGCCCCATAGACAATGCATTATCTACGGCGCGTACGCGCCGTAAATAATGTGCATGTCACTTTCTCCCCCTGCGGCGGATTCGCCGAGCGGGGAGGAGCGACGGAATCCACTGTTCTCTATGAGAGCAGTGGATTACCGTAATGACTCCGACGGATTGGCGCCGTACTTCAGCGCAAATCCAGCACGCAGTACGGCGCCAATCCGCAGCAAAATAAGCCATGTGAACGAGGCCTAACAGTTTCTAATCTGCATAGTCAATATTCATTTCCTGGTTAGATATACATTAAAAATTATACTTTTATGTTTACATTATTTTTATCAATGTTTAATAGTGGCACACAGTACAAATATAACATAATTTATTCCACCATAATACCTGTATCATTATTTATAAGTATAGGAATATATCTGTATTTAGGCAATAGCAGGGGTGAAAAGGAATGATTTCAATGGTTTTAATGTACAATCCTAAAATTAAAAATTTTGTAATGACAATAGTAGTAATGGCAAAACGTACAAGGGTGTATTATTACTAGATTCTAGAATAGCATGTGTGAGAAATGTTAAATTTTTTATACATACAGTGAAAATAATTCATAACAGTAAAATACTTCTATATTAAAGGGGTTGTCTCACTACATTGATTCATCTTACCTCTTGTTTTCTTGGTTTCGCTTTGAATTCTGGGGCGTATTTAGTGGCTTCTACTAGGCCGCAGTAGAAGCCAGGTCTATAGCTATGGCAACCAGTGCTGGCAGCCTATCATGAGAGATTGAACAGGTCTGTAGCTATAGTGACCTGAGGAGCTGATGCAGCCCATACAAGAGGGGATATTTGGGAATAGGTAGGATACTGTTAATGGATATATATTGCAAAGTGATTTGTTTTTGCAAGATCTTTATTATAAAAAGCAATCCTTGTAGTGAGACAACCCTTTAAGAAAGTATGTTAAAATTTGATTGTTTCAACATTTTTATTTAAGTTATACAATTGATATAATTGCTTTTTATTTTATGTTTTCGATCTAATTGTATTTATGAATTTGTATTTAAATATTTTTATTTATAAAAAAATTAAAACTTTTTGAGTTTAGATGTAATGGGCATACTTTACACCATATTAAATGCTGTTTTAAACTGGAGTTTACCCAGTTTGTCTCACAGCACTTTATACATGTATCCAGTTCTACAGCAAAATTTTTCTCAGCTATGCCACTTGAAATTAGTATGGATTTGTACAACAGTTATGCACCAAACTTTGGCACAATTGGACAATTCTGGCGCAGCACGCCTCCGCAAACTTGTTGCAGAATGTGCTACGTTTGTCCGTACGACTGAACATCTATAAAACAGGGCTGTGACAGATTTTTCTCCACAAAGCATGCTAGAAAATTGGCGCAGCCCATTTCTTACATGTCATCCTTTATTTCACTATACACTTCAAAGAAACTATACATTTCAAAAACTAAAGTGTAAAAAAAAGTATTTGGTAGAATATGCTGTATGTGAATCCACCCTAATTCTAATCAGTACAGCTTGGCAGACTGGAAAAAATACATTATTTAAATAAACAAGTTGCTAGTCATCTTAGAAATCTACTTCTATGAGCAGCTTTTTGTTTTAGAAAATTGCTCTTATATTATATTTGACAAAGAGCTTATTGAAAGAGAACAAAAAATGAATAATTACTTTCGAATGTCAATATCCAATTGACTTTAACAAACCTTCAGGACAATATCTTAATGTTGTATGGAAAAATGCCACAAGTTTTGTTTTTTTCAATACAAATTCTACTTTTTTACTTGTTTACAATGAAACTCTAATAGATATGCACTAGTTTATACAAATTAGGGGGCTCCACATGACCAGTAATAATATAATTTATAGTTAATGTAAGATAACTATACATGTTAGTTAATTTTCTAATTTTCTAATCAGTCTCTTTATCTTGCTGCTTTGAGTGGGCATCAAATGTGGGTTGGTATGTGGGTACCTATATGCTTTAAGGGATATTCCCATCACAGGAAGTTCTACCAGAAAGGCCAATTACTGTAAAGTAAGCAATTGTCAAAATGCATGTTATTAAGAAATATGTATGCTTTACCTAATACAGACCTTTATTGCCCCTCTGACATGCTCTCTTGTCTCCTTAGTTACTGACCACCACTATGTGCTTTCAGTGGTGGCTAGTAATGCAGTTGAAACTCATGTTTTGGCCCCAGCCCTGCTACTCTTTAGTTTAAAAAATGGGTAGTACAGGTAAATGGGCTGCAATGACGTCAGCACACCTCATGCCTGTCAGTGTGCGTTTCACGTACTGCTATTTAAACAGTTACCAGCACGAAGTGGTGGTCGGTAACCAAGGAGACAAGAGAGCAAGGTGAAGCTGCAAAGGCCTGTGTTAGGTAAAGCATGCATACTTTTTAATAACATGCATTTGGAAATTGCATTTTTTAGGGCATGTTCACACGGCGTTTTTGGACGAGGTTTTCGGAGCGTTTCCTCGCCCGAAACCTCGTCAAAACCACATCAAAACCTCGCCTTAAACCCGCTTCTTCAGATGAGGTTTTTGACGAGGCTTTGATCAGGTTTTGGATCAGGCTTTGGATCAGGTTTTCGACGAGGTTTTCTCCCATACAAATGAATAGCCAGGACAAAAACCGCACCGAAAACGCGCCAGAACCGCACTAAAAACCGTGCCAAAAAACGCGCCTAAACCGCGCCTACAACACGCTTCAAGAATTGACATGACACTTCTTTTTCATTGCTTCCAAAGACGCGCGTAAAAACCTCGTCGTGTGTGAACTACAACGAGGTTTTACATAGGAATCAATTAAATGAACTGGGGGCGTTTTGGAAGCGTTTTGGACGTGGTTTTGGGTGAGGAAACACTCCGAAAACCTCGTCCAAAAATGCCGTTTGAACATGCTCTTACAGTAATTGGCCCTTCCAGCAGCACTTGCTGCTGGGTTGAAATACAATTTTATAAAAGGCATGATTGTTTTATTTCTAAGTGTCTAAAATCATACTCACTATTTGGGGAGCATTGTAGTACAAATGAAAGCCAGTGGGCTCATAAATAATTATAACTACCAAACACCAAAAAGGCAAATGTAGTTCTGGTCTGACACAATGAGAGGGAGAATAAAAATAATTAAATCCACTGGTTCACAGGTAAAGCCTTATGATTGTAGTTGTTGGCTTTCCAATGTATTCTACCTGGCACAAATCAACATGAAGGCCTTTATCAGCTATGATGTATTTGTATACACGAGGCTGCCTATGTATTTTTAGGTCTTTTACAACACATAACCCCCACAAGGCTCCATATATCAAAAGAAAGGCACCTATGACAAGCAGGGAAATTCCAGTCGCAAGAGTTCTGACTCAACAAGAGTTACTTAAAAATCAGATTTCATTATTTAGAATCCATAAAAATAGGTAGGGATTACTAAAGAGTCACTATAAAGAAAGTCACAATTTTTTCAATAAATATCACATAAGAAAATACTAACTTACATGTAGATTATCCTCTAGGGCAACATTTCACAAGTAACAGTCATCACATCCTCATGTTGTGACCAATATAACATCAATACTACAAAAGAACATTATCCATATAAACAGACTGTTGATATCCCCAGCACCATATGGCAGTCATATGTAACAGCACGTGCACTGGGGCATACACATCCAGACATAATAAAGACACTAGAGCAGGGAAAATATAGGTGGCGTCTGATGCCGCTCACATGCACAGTAAAACCATAACAAAATAAATCTCTAATAAATCTTTAATGTGTAAACTAACAGGAATTGGTTCATTCTGAGACTTAGTCCATCCTTATGACTCAGCCCTTACATATATCTACAGTAAAACACAAAAGATATATATGTAATAAATGAATGATAATCATAACAATAAAAAGTAAAAATAATAATTATAATGAATAATATTAGTTACACACCTAATATAAATAACACTGGGAAACAATTTTCGTTGAATTAGATCTGACATTTGTTTTTGACTAACTTTTGGCATCTGAATCCAAAAATGACCCCAGTCTTTCATAATCAGAAATACATAAATAACACAATTATGCACAATGGGTGACATGTATTAATCCTGGCACTGACAGGCCAGTTCTAAATCACTTTAAAGGGGATGTATCGCTTCTTCAGTTCGTGTGTTTCACTGTGCTCTCAGCTTCTCAGCTCTACAAATTCAGGGGCGTTTCTTCCCCTCCCAGCTGGGTGTTTCTTAACTGAAGGGGGATGACATCATCCCCCCCGTCATCGTTCATGCTCGCTACCGAGTCCCCCCCCTCCCCCTCCGAGTCCACCTTTCACTGTGTCCTCTCCAAATGCAGTCTTATTTTGTAAGTATGTTTACATACCACAGGCTTGCATTCAGTTTAGACAATATTCTATGAACTCAGAGCACTGATCTCTTCTCCTCTCACAGCTGGAGGTTTGTTACAATTGAATCCAGTCTTCTATGAACTCCTCTAGAGCAGCACAGATATCCCTTCTATGTTTACATGTAGGAGCATTTAGGCATCGAGGCACAATTTTGCTGTTTTCTGATTGTAGAAGCCCTGCAGTATTATTGTGTTTCTTCTGGCTGTGCACAGTGAAATTGTTGTCGGTCCCTTACTTTGAGTGAGAGAGGCAGCCTAATTCTCCATTTATATTTGCATTAGGCACCGACGCACAATTCTGCTGTTTTCTGATTGTAGAAGCCCTGCAGTATTATTGTGTTTCTTCTGGCTGTGCACAGTGAAATTGCTGTCGGCCCCTTACTTTGAGTGAGAGAGGCAGCCTAATTCTCCTTTTATATCTGCATTAGGCACCGACGCACAATTCTGCTGTTTTCTGATTGTAGAAGCCCTGCAGGATTATTGTGTTTCTTCTGGCTGTGCACAGTAAAATTGCGTCGGTCCCTTACTTTGAGTGTGAGAGGCAGCCTAATGCTCCTGTTATATTTGCATTAGGCACCGACGCACAATTCTGCTGTTTTCTGATTGTAGAATCAGGTGAAGTGCCTCTGTGTTTCTGCTGGCTGTGCAGAGTGAAATTGTGCTGGTTCCTTACTTTGAGTGAGAGAGGCAGGAATGCCCGGGGGCCAGACAGAATGTAAACTAGTAGAGCTGGCAGCCACTGACATGAAAGGAGGTGGAATCCGACTGGCACTGGGGAACAGTGTTTACAGAAAAAGAAGATAAGGGAGACTGTGAAAACAAAACAGCTTTGCAAATGACATCAAATTGCAAAGTTGCTTGTTTTCACTGTCCCCTTATTCTGAAGACCATTTAATGAAACGATACAACCCCATTAAGGCAGTGTAGAATGCGCCAGAATGTATGAACCTGTTCTTTTGCAGCTCATACATACAGGTACAGTGTAGTGCCAATACAACAAGTATGGCTCAGGCAGACCACCTTTAACTTGATCTGGCTGTTCTAACTGTTCTGCACCTAGGTTTGGCATCAAAAACTCATAAATGTGTCTACTTCTGGACATAAGACACAGCTGCCGGGTTGAAAGGGCGTACCGCATCGGTCCAGAATCCCCGTCTGAAGCCTCTGGGAATGAGCGCTCACGGAAAAGACCCCGCACATTTATCATCAAGTATCTTGACTACAATGATAAGCTGGAAATTCTTAGGCGCTATCGTAAATTGAAGACCCCACTAACCTTGGCGGGCCATAAAGTATTGATCTTTGAATATTTCTCAATGGACGTTTCAAGGCGCCACCGCGCTTTTAGCAAAATTTGCACCTTGCTATTCAATAGAAAAGTGCGCTTCCAGATTATGTATCCAGTCACGCTAAAGGTGCTCTTTCCTGATGCAGCCCGAAAATACTTCACCTCAGCCACAGATGCAGAAGAAGATCTTCAACACATCCTCTGACCAAGATCATCTCCCTCTCGGCCGGACTCCCTCGATGGTGCTGATCCCCCCTCTTCAGCTCCAAGGAGCCCAACACTTACTGAAGAGCGAGGGTCTCTGGCCTCTCGCCGCTTGCCATCGACTCCCTGGCGTTCACCGACGTGATCCGCTCTATTGTGAATTTTCCGGAATGCTCGTCGCGTCAGGGTCGTGATTAGCCTATGTCCTTCTAGGCTCATGGTTTCTTTTTTCTTATGTATGATCTGTTGTAATATTTGTTTATTGGACTCTTTCTCCGCTGCAGAGCTACTGTTTGTCACCTGTAGCCCTTTCCCTGTTGGGACCATGGGGAAGACTAAGTAATCTGGGACGCTTCTTTTTATTTACTGCTTTTTCTTTCCTGTGTACTTACATGCTTTAATGGCTACCTACTGTTAAGGGAGCCACAGTCTTCCCCTTTTTCTGGCAGGGGGGTAGAAAGCCGTAATTTGTCTTATTCCTCTCCATGATGCTTCCCACGTGCCAGAAAAAAGCGAAGTCTCTTTATGCAAAAAGAGAACCTGGGAGGATTAATCCCTGGCACTCTGTGCCTTTCTTGATTTGTTTCTTGGGTTAAATATGTTATGCGTTTTGGTTTCGTTCCACGTTTTTTGAGGTTATACTATGCAAGTCTGAAATCCTTTCCAGATAGCCCACTGCTTACAGCTCTTCATAGGCAAGCCCAGCCCATCTATGCCCTACATCCCCCCATGAGAGTAATAACGTGGAACATAAAGGGGCTCCGTTCCCCAAATAAACGGGTTAAAATTATACGCCACCTAAAGAAATTGCGACTGGATGTGGTCTTCCTGCAGGAGACTCACCTGAAAAGCGAAGATTTCTGTCGCATGGAGAAGCTTTGGGTGGGACACGTGTATGGGTCACCGGCGGTGGGGGGAAAAGCAGGTGTTCTCACCTTAATACATAAAAACTTTCCCTTTTCACTGGTGTCCCATGAGTCTGATCAAGAGGGAAGAGTATCACATTTAACGATAAGTCACAACGTCAACCACATTAGCTTACTCAACATCTATGGTCCTAATACGAGGAGCGGACCTTTCTTTTCTGAATTAGCCACTAGGATTCAGGCGGATTCTGTTACCTCCTGACTTGTGGGCGGTGACATGAACATCGTTTTAGACGAGGTTCTGGACAGGAAGAGAAGCTCTGTTCTGTCTCCCCCAGTCCCGCACCCATCGAATCCCAATGCTGGTACCCTCCAGGCGTTCCTGGACTATACAGGAACCTTGGATAGTTTGCGCAACCTGCATCCTCATAGTAAAGAGTATTCCTTTTATTCCCACTCACAGCAGTCCTGGTCGCGCTTAGATTACATCCTACTGTCCCCTGACCTCCAGAGAAGGTTGGTGACCTCTGAGATCTTAGACATGCTGATCTCGGACCACTCACCTTTAGTAACAGAGATTGCAGACATCTTCCCCAAGGGAACTGATTTCATTTGGAAATTCCCCCCCTATATAGCAAAGTCTGAAGTGTTCACGGACCTTTTAAAGGGATGGTGGCTGAAATTTGAATCTAGTAATAAGGAGCATTCTACAGATACAGCTCTCTTCTGGGCCACGGCTAAATCGGTTATCCGGGGCCGAATAATAGCCTATATCTCCTCCTATAGGCGCAAACTAAATGAAGAGTACAAAACAGCGACCAACAGAGTGAGGCAGGCTTATAAAAAATTTCTTATAGACCCCTCAGCAGAAAACATGAGAGATTGGGAAAGTGCCAAGAGGGTATTTGACTTGTGGCTAGGTCGCAAGGAGGAAATACAGCGCTCCCACATGAAATCTACCCTATTTCGCTATGGGAATAAAGCAGGGAAGGTGCTAGCTAGGCTCCTTAAGGGTTCCTATCGCCCCTCTCACATTTCTTCCATACATACCCCCAAAGGCCAAACCACTTCAGACCCTTATCTAATTAATGATTCCCTCTGGACCTTTTATAAGCGCCTTTACTCTGATGACCAAACATCGGCCCCAGATGAAGACAGAAAGCCGAGAATTTTTGTCCTCTGTTTCCATCCCTAGAGTTTCCTCTGAACAATTGGAATTTCTAAATGCGGAAATTACCACTCCAGACGGCCATACGCCAACTTGCCTCCGGGAAGGCTCCGGGCCCTGATGGTTTTTCCGGGGACTTTTACAAAATCCTGATGGAACATCTGACTCCTTTGTTGACTGATTATTTTAACCAGGTACTCTCTGAGGGCAAAGTTTTGATCAAAAGAGTGAACTGAGAATCTGTCAAAAAATTTTCATGTATCCTAAATAGCAGAAATGCTTTTTTCAAAATTCCTATATCACCTTTGATAGTGCTTCAGCTTATAGTGTGCCACTGTTATTGGAATATGTATGTATACTTCAGCCGCACCAGTGTTGCACCTATGTTCATTTTTTTCAAAAATGTTTTTTTGGATGTGCATAACCATATATTGCTTCTAGTTTGAGTTTGGAGGAAGTGGCTGCCTCCATTTTGGTTATTTGCACTCCTCCCACCTTGACATGGCTTTTTAATCAGTGCAGTGTAACTTGTAAGCTGGTTCCTTCATTCCCTGGATTGTGGAGGTTTGAATAGGACCCAATCGAGAGGTATCAATAGTGTAGGAATAAATAGTGTAGGACCACCTGCCTTGAGATCCCGTTGAAGTTCGGAGGTGGCTTAAACAGTTTTGATCAAAAGTGTGAACTGAGAATCTCAAAAAAAAAATTCATGTATCCTAGATAGCAAAAAATGCTTTTTTCAAAATTCCTATATCCCCTTTGATAGTGCTTCAGTTTATAGTGTGCCACTGTTATTGGAATATGTATGTATACTACAGCCGCACCAGTGTTGCACCTATGTTCATTTTTTTCAAAAAATATTTTTGGTATGTGCATAACCAGAGAGTGCTGCTAGATTTAGTTAGGAGGAGTGGATGCCTCCATTTTGGTTTTTTTGCACTCCACCCACCTTGACATGGCTTTTAATCAGTGCAGTGTAACTTGTAAGCTGGTTCCTTCATTCCCTAGATTGTGGAGGTCTGAATAGGACCCAAACGAGAGGTATCAATAGTGTAGGAATCAATAGTGTAGGACCACCTGCCTTGATATCCCATTGAAGTTCAGAGGTGGCTTCAACAGTTTTTAACAAAAGTGTGAACTGAGAATCTCAAAAAAAAATTTCATATATCCTAGATAGCAGAAATGCTTTTTTCAAAATTCCTATATCCTCTTTGATAGTGCTTCAGTTTATAGTGTGCCACTGTTATTGGAATATGTATGTATACTACAGCCGCACCAGTGTTGCACCTATGTTCATTTTTTCAAAAATGTTTTTTTTGGATGTGCATAACCATATATTGCTTTTAGTTTGAGTTTGGAGGAGTGGCTGCTTCCATTTTGGTTTTTTTGCACTCCACCCACCTTGACATGGCTTTTTAATCAGTGCAGTGTAACTTGTAAGCTGGTTCCTTCATTCATTGTGGAGGTCTGAATAGGACCCAAACGAGAGGTATCAATAGTGTAGGAATCAATAGTGTAGGACCACCTGCCTTGAGATCCCGTTGAAGTTCGGATGTTGCTTAAACAGATTTGATCAAAAGTGTGAACTGAGAATCTCAAAAAAAATTTCATGTATCCTAGATAGCAGAAATGCTTTTTTCAAAATTCCTATATCCCTTTGATAGTGCTTCAGTTTATAGTGTGCCACTGTTATTGGAATATGTATGTATACTACAGCCGCACCAGTGTTGCACCTATGTTCATTTTTTTCAAAAATGTTTTTTTGGATGTGCATAACCATATATTGCTTCTAGTTTCTACAAAATACTTGCAGGCCTCCGTAAAATCCGCAAAGAGGTAATTTGTGAGGTGTGGAGGGAGTCACACTTTAAGATAATTCATAATGGCTATTACGGGTTCAATATCCCCCCGTCCCAAACTTTTCCGAATAGGAGCCAAGTCTGTCCCAAGTGCGGTTCCCCCTCCACGAATATGTCAAGGATATATCTGGACATGTCCTTTCACCCAAATTTTCTGGGATACATTCATAGAATATGTCCGAAAACACTGGCACATCTCTCTGCCTAAAAATCACGACTTGTTAATCTTTCACTACACTAGACCGCCTGAGGTATCGGGAAATGGGGTTTCCACGTCTTGTGCCCCGTTGACAGTCCCGAGCACAGTGCATATCGCAATCCTGATCGCCAAAGGCTGTCTCCTGCTCCATTGGCTGAAACCCAAAATTCCGCCAATCTCGTTAGTGGTGGACAACATGAAACACTACCTAGTGGCTGATAGGCTGGAGACGGAGAGGCAGAAGGAACTGCGTACAGAGAGATTTTTTAACAAATGGAAACCATTCATTATTTCCCATCTCTCAGGCGATGAAATAACCCACTTGATGAACCCTTTTCGTTATACGGGTTGGTATGCCAGAGAGGCTCTCGCAGGCACTTTTGGGGTCCTGTTGCAATAACCCTATCCCCCGGCCCACCCTTGTGAAAGTGTCCTGGAGTCTCCTGTCTTTTCTTGGTCTGCCCTGATCTGCCCTACACTCCCCCTCCTCCATCCTGGATATTTATTTATATACGTGAAATATGACCACCTGCCGTGTTCTAGATCAAGCTAGGCTGCCGCAGCACCTGAGGGTGCGACCTCATCTATAGGTTACCATGAACCCATGACTTGCTTGTACTATTATACCTCCTATTGTTGTATTAAACATGTTGTTTTCTTTTTTCTTCTGCCTTGTTACCAGATCTGTTAAGCGGGTGCCAAGCTCAGTCTTATTGGGCATCTCGTACCTTCATCAGTCCTTTGCCTTTAGTTTGATTCTGTCTGACGTAGTAACATGTATTTTGTATACTTTGTAATCTTTTTTCTTTGATCTCATTCATAAAATCAATAAAATATGTTTTTAAAAAAAAGGACATCAAAATGACACTTTATACACATAATAAAATAGAATAGGGTGCAAAGATATTATGTCATTATATTAAAGGGGGTTTCCAAGATATTTTTTAAAAAAGTCATACCACCTCCCTCTATGTAAATAGAAAATTAACCCATACTAACAGCATCTCTCTCATCACTACTGTTCCAGTGCTGCCTCATCACTCACTGATGACATCATGTTCATGTTGCAACTATTCTACATGTTAAGCGACCACAGAGGTCAGTGATTGGATGCTGCATCATGTAATTCATGAACGTGTCATAATCAGTGAGGTACTGAGGGGAAACACTGGAGCACTGGCAGAGCTGGTGATAGGAAAAGTAAGTATGGGTTGATTTTCTATTTAATCACAGTCAAAGGTGGTAGGGAGGTTTATGGTGTATATGAATTGTAACTATAAATATGTAAGCTGGGCTCGGCCAAGCATGTATGTTTATTTCAGTGTTGAAATGGTTATAGAGTAATAAGTTGCCAGACCCCTAGTTTATGGCCAGATCTTTCTTTCCACCAACTGAGCAAGAATCGGATGGCCACCTTACGTATAACACAATCTAGTTACATTATTGACTACTTCCTATTTTCGATTTGGCAAATGCATAGCTTATGTAGGAACTCACATCGCATAATAGACTGTCTGAACACATATTCCTCATTGCTGTCATGGGTAAAAGAGGCGATTTGTCAGAGCTGCAAAATGGGATGATTATTGGCAATCGGGCCAAGGGTGGCAGGATTTCTGGATCTGTGCAGTTTATGAATTGTTCACGTGCTGCTGTGGTGAAAGTGCATTGTGAATGGACAAATAGCACCACTACAAATAAGTGGTGGAGTGACCGCCCACAGTAGAACAGCTCACAACCAAAATAAAATATAGGGCTACAAAGTGTGAGTTTAAAACAAGAGTTTAGCAAACTTTACTGCCTGTGGGGCTCTGAAGTTGCAACAAAAGGCTTAAATTTTCATGCCAGTATCAGAATTGGACTTCAGCTGATTGACAAAAGGTTGCCTTTTCCAATGAGTCTTGTCAACTGCTTCATCCGGTAGATGGACATAGCTGTGTCAGGCAAGAAAGATCATAGAACAACAACCAGCAATCATTGCTGAAAGAACGTATGCTGGTGATGGCTGCATTTTGTGACATTCTCTAGGTGTATTGATCCACGAGGAAGGAACTCTCAACCATCCTAACAGGTCACATGCACCCGTACATACTGATTGTCTTCCCTGGGATGGATGGGATCTTCCATCAAAACATTGCGACATGTGACATGGCTAGAAATGCTCAACATTGGTCAGACGGACATGTCCAATGGCTCCAAGTACTAACATGGCCCCCTTGAACCAAATTGCATCTGTGGGACCAATATGATCATCATGTTTGCCCTATGGATCTTCCCCCATGCACCCTCCAGCAGCCGTGGGATGCAGTCAGAATGGCCCCTGATATCTGCAACAACCTACCAGCACCTTGTTGAGTCACTTACAGCCTGTCTAGCTGCTGTGCTGCACATGGCCATTACTCTGGATACTCTGGTTATAATAATGTGACTCAACCATGTAGTTTATTAGTCGATAGTACTGAATTTGGCAAATCCTGATTTGTTTTATCTCATGTGTATGGGCACTTTATCAACCATTCTATGAGTAGAATGGTTGATAACTTTTAATAATGGTTGATAACTTTTGATAGCTTTTGTTTTGCAGGTTTATAATCTTCAAAAATTGCCTTATGCTAAAGGCATAACAGATATATAGGAATAGTACATACTTGTTTACATTTTATATTATGAAACTTGTATAATTTATAAATGCATACTTTATATCACTATAAATAAGACAACAGCTGTTGATTTGGGTATTACTGAATGCAGATGTGAAGGGAGATGCATGCAGTCTGGGGAGATATGTTTTTATTTGCCTTCTCCCTCATTAAGGGACATTGGATCTAGAGACTTGTGCAAGGTAAATGGATAAAACCAAATTTAGTCCTGCTGGAGAAAGCTCCAGCTTGGTTGTAAAAAAAAATGCAATTATTGTAAGAAGTTTGCTTCGCCTAGATTTATTTAGGCAGAAGTTTACAAAGACTGTATGTCTTACTGAAAAGTTCTGGAGAGATTCACTGCTATCCCCCAGCAAAGGAAAAATGTATCATCTAAGTTTGTGTAGGTGATATTGTAAATTGGAAGTCTACAAACTTTGAATCTTATGGTGTAATTTATAGTGACTAAACTAAAATGTCATATATTTTTGAAGCACAAACATGTCATCATATGTACAATAAGAAAAAACAGGACTACAAAAAGCAAAAAAGTTTATAAATATTCAGCAATGTTTTTGATAAGTAAAAGGTCTAAGCAAAAAAACAATCAGCAAAATTCTTTATTTTTGTAATGACCCATACAGTAAGAAGAACACATTATTTATATGACACAATGTAAAATGCTGTAACCAAAAAAAAACCAAAGAAACTATGGCAGAATTTATATTTTGGCTCAGTCAAAAAACAAAATAAAAAGTAACCAATATATAAGTGTTCCAGTATTCAATGGTTAGTACCTTCCAAAAGTGGTTAAAAGCCAGACAACCAATGAATCCCACAGATGAGCTACTATAGCACAAATTACAGAAAAGGTAAAATACTGACTATTATAGCAAGGTGTCAGAACACACACTACCCATGCTGAACCCTGTACAACACTGAAGGCACCTACAAAAGGTAAATAGCATCAGAAGCTGGTCACAGCAAGAACAGTTGAGAGCTCAAAGCGGGTTTTCTCACTACAAAGATTAGCTTTTGGCATGAATGGACAATTAAATGAAGACATTTTCTAAATACATTGGTCAATAGAGTTTACTTTAGTCATGAGATAAGAGCTCTGGAGTGCATACAGGTTTCTATGGTTATCTGCATACCAGAAGGATGTCTGTTATCTTATTAGCTGAGAGCAGGGATGTCTGTTATCTGATTAGCTGAAAAAAGAGAGCAAGGAGTGATGCCACCCCACTGACTGACAAAGATAGAATCAAACCAATTATATCTAGCAAGATTAGCTCCACTAAACAAAAGGTAGATGTGCTGTGAGGACTGAAAAGCATGGTTTTATTTATATTCTTGTTAGAGACAACAACTCTTACACTCTGAGGGGTAAAGGCCATAGCTGTAGCACAGTCTCCAGGGGGTTGGTCCTTTGTCCCTCCCCACCCGTCTAGGACACTGTGCCACTAAGCTATGGCCTGTTCCCACTTTCCCGGCCCTGGAAAGCTTATACAGCGGTGAGGGACAGTAAGCAAAGCGTTGGAAAGTAAGGATTCTAAGATATTTGTGTCCAAATCTGCATGTATGAGTGGTGGCCGGGAGAAGTCATCATCAGATTCAGAAGAAAAGGCAAAGGGAACAACTTGTCAGAGAAACATCACCTGTGAGTCACAAGATGGAACTGCACGCTAATCACTTATATGTCTGCAGAGCCTGTGTACAACTGGTATCTACCACTATATGGACAGTGTATGGAGTTCATATATAGTTTGAAGAGTCTGTGTTCACTGATATCTACCACTATGTGGCGGTAATAATGGTCTTTGTATAATAACCTTTATTCAGTAATTGTATAGGGATATTATTCAGTCACTATGTGGTGATAGTTTGTGGTCATGTTCTGCTGGTATAATTGGGTCCTTATGTAGTAGTGGTATTAGTTATGTTGGTCTTGGCATAGTGCAATTTGTTTGATAGCAGTATGATGGTGATAGGTACGGTGAGGTATTAGCTTTTTGTATTATCTAGCAACTGCATGACTGTTATTAACAGGTTGCAGTAAATGTTCATGGTCGGGGAGGGGTGCATCCAAACGTTTGCTATGGGGCCCAGGCTTCTCTAGTTACATCCCTGCTTACACCCTTCCCTTTATCCACATCTTCTTACCACCCTTGGTTACATTTGAAGGACATATGCCTTTTTTCAGTCATACTAACTATGTAAGGTGGCGGCCTGGTCTATAATCACATCTTCTTTTATATAATGTGGGATGGCTGGATAAGTGTTACTTACCTAGGGGCAGTGGCACCAAGGTGTACTCCTGCAAAAATGTTAACTAGGGGGAGTCAGTGTGAAGCTCTGGACAATGTCCCGATTTGTGACATTAAAGCTTTTGATGGCTCCTTCCCTTTATTTTCAAATTGTGTTACGCAATTTCTTACAAGTTTGGAAATACCCTGCATGTGGGTATAAACTGCTGTTTGGGCGCATGACAGGGCATACAAGGGAGGGAGCGCTATTTGGCTTTTGGGACGCTGATTTTGGTGGGTGCCATGTCACATTTGCAAAGCCCCCGAAGTACCAGAACAGGTGAAACCTTCCAGAAGCTGCCCCATTTTGGATTCAACACCCCTCATGGATCTTATCTAGGGGTGTATTGTGCATTTTGGCGCACAGGTGTTCCGTAGTTTTTTTTAGCATTGGGCCATGAAAATTGGGGGGAAGAAACGCAGTTCCACCATTGTTTTTTGGGCTTCATTTTTACAGTGTTCGCAGTACAGGATATATGGCGGGATAACTTTACTATGGGGGTCGGTACAATTGCAATGATATAAATTTTATAGAGTTTTTTATGTTTTATTACTTTTACACAATAGAAATGAGTTTATAAAAAATAACACTTTGATTCAAAAAGAAAACACGTTTTTGCGTCGCTATAGCCTGAGAGCCAAAACTTCTTTTTTTTCTGTTTACGGAGCTGTGTAGGGGCTTGTTTTTTGTGGGATGAGTTGATGTTTTTATTGGTATCATTTTTGGGGGGAGAAAGCTTTTTGATCGCTTTTAAATCCGTTTTTTGGAAGGCAGGGTGACAAAAATACTGCAATCCTAGTAGGGTTTTTTATTTTTATTTTTAACAGCGCTCACCATGCAATATACATGACATGTTAGTTTTACTCTGTGGGTCGAGACGATTACGGCGACACCCAGTTTATATAGTTTTTTATGTGGAAGCACTTTTTTTTTTTTTAAGTGTTTTTATTGTGTAAAAGAAATGTATGCATCGCTATCTTCTGATAGCCATAACTTTTTTTATTTTTCCTTATACAAAGATTTGTAATGAGTTTTTTTTTAGGGATGAACTGACGTTTTAATTGGTACCACTTTGGTGTTTATATGAGTTTTTGATCACTATTTTATGTGCTGCGGGATAAACAAAAATCGTAATTCTGTGACTGTTTTTTTTCTTTTTCACCGTACGGGTTAATTAACGTGACAGATTTATAGGGTAGGTCGTTACGCACGCGCCGTTACCAAATATGGGAACTTTAATTATTTTTGATCTTTTTTGGGGCGACTGGCGTTTGTAAAGGGGAAAAGGGCAGTGTACGTGTTTTTATTTTATTTTTCATGTTTGTGTTTTTCTTTTTTAGACTTTTTTAAAACATTTTCACAGTTTTTTCCCTTTTCCCCAGAGGGGAATTGTATGAGTGATATTCAAATCGCTCATACAAGAGGAGACCTGTACACAGCAGTAATGCTGTGTACTGGTCGCCATGATGACTGTCAATCGCCATGCCCACAATGCATTGCGGGCATGGTGACATCACCGGATAAACCGGATGCTTTCAGAAAGCATCCGGGCTATCAAGGAGGGGATCAGTAACGGTGCTGGTCGCAGTAAGGAGGGGCTCACTCCTCCTGCCTGCAAGTTCATTATTGCGACCATGATTGGTCGTGATAATGAAGGGTAAATCACCCGTGTCCGGAGCTCACTCTGGCTGCGGTGCATGTGGCATGATGCCAGCGGTAATATACCACTGGTCCCATGCCGCGATCTTGCAAGCTCTGCTTGTGAGCTCGCAAGATCTCCATGACGTACCCATACGTCAAGTTGCGGGAACCCCTACCTGACCTTGACGTATGGGTACGTCAAATGTCGGTAAGGGGTTAATATCCCATAGAGGTCTGGGTTTGGAATGATACTCAAAATCAAAGTGGAAAATTTAATTTCAGGCTGATCCAACTTCAATGGAAATGCCTCAAGACAAGGAAATGAGGCTCAGTAGTGTGTGTGGCTTCCACGTTTCTGTATGACCTCCCTACAATGCCTGGGCATGCTCCTGATGAGGCGGCAAATGTTCTCCTGAGGTATCTCCTCCCAGACCTGGATTAAAGCCTCAATCAACTTCTGGACAGTCTGTGGTTTTGGTGGATGGAAGGAGAAATTATGTCCCAGATGAGCTTGATTGGATTCAGGTCTAGGGAACGGGCAGGACAGTCCATGGCATCAATGCCTTCATCATGCAGGAACTGCTGACAAACTTCAGCCACATGAGGCCTAACATTTTCATGCATCAGAAGGAACCCAGGATCCACTGCACCTGCATATGGTCTCACAATCGGTATGAGGATCTCATCCAGGTACTTAAAGAGAACCTGTCACATAGTTTTTGCCCCCCTGGCTGAGGACAGCACAAGCTAGTGTCAGACCTGCTGTTTCCAGCGCTGTGTCCCTTATTCTGTAAGGTGCTGGAGTTTTTGTGTATTTAATGATCAAATCTGCAGTTTTCAGCCAGAAGAGTCATTCAAAGAGTCCTTCAGAGGTCTTTTTTTTAAACCCGGCCAATCGGAGGCTAGCCCCGCCCACCTCAACTGACAAACCTATATTTTAAATAGGGAAACATGTTATAACTTCAGGGGCAGTACCCTTTGGTGGGTACAAACACCTGCCATGAAAAAGATTTAGGGCAAATGCTCTAAAACTCTGCATTTTACAGAATGGGGCACATCTGGGAACAGCAGGTCTGACATACTTTCCCTTCCTCAAAAGGGGGGCAAACCTATGTGAAGGTCCCTTTTAAATTAGTTAATCCCCGGGCTACACAGGGAGGGCGTGCGCCCCCCAAAAGAAACCCCCCCCACAAAACTACCCACCCTAACCATCTACGGGAAGATGTTGGGCACAGAATGTTCTCCACAGGTTCTCAGACTCTGTCAATATTACATGGTAATCTCTCTCATCCTAAAGGCCGGGGCCCCAAAGGGTCAAATCGCCAAACTTGGGTGTTCTCAAAAAAATCCCAATACCCGCACATTTAGGCTGTAAGCACACTGATTTGGACCAATCTGTTTCGACAGTTTGAAACACATATAAAAGGGCCCCGGGGAGTCTTTTTGCGGGGCTCAAACCCTATACAAAAAAGGGGGAGGTAAAGTTCTGTGTGGGCTTTGCCCTTTTTGGGCCCCCTTCACTCTCTTGGTATACGGCCCGTCCCCGGGTATCTCCCCATGTCGGGACACTATTCTACAAACACAATAACCTTCTTCCCCACAGATCACTTGATTCAACCCAAATGGCTGTACACAAGAGCAATTTTGGGGTTTTAAACACAACCTCATCTACTTCTGGGGGTAGAGAAATACAAATGCAAAATCCCAAAAACAGAAAAAAAGGATAAACAAGAAAGGGGTTTGGGGTCACCACCTGCAGAACCATCCTTTATAGGGGTTGCTTGCTAATTGCCTATCATTTCTATCTGTTTCTTTCCTTTGCACAAAAACAGGGGAAAAAGATTCACAAACAGTTTTATTTATAAATTAAAAATTCATTTACAGAAGTTATTACTTGAATTACCTTGTGCTTTAAGGTTCCCTTTATTTTTTGACATTATATGATTTTTTATATTTTACCACTTTTTAAAAAAATTTAATGTGCAATTAAATGCCACCCCCCAGAGGTTAAAGTTACAGCATTGGGAGGGGTTTAAAAAACCAAAAATTTTTTTAAAACTGGGAAAAACCAAACCTGTTTATTTTTTTATCAAACCTAAGGAAAGGAAGCTGTTTTGAACTTTTAATTTTTTTATACTTTAAAATAAACTTTTGTTTTAAAATTCAGTTTTTTCATCCCCAAAATCTTTGATCCGTGTACTTTTGCAGAACTTATGTAGAGCAGAACAGTCTTATTAATGTACTTTCATTAAACCCCCCTCTACATTTGTGAAACAGCCTCATGGGACCCTGAAGCCCCTTTAAGTCCTATTGCCATACAACTGAAAACCCCCTCTGCCTACAACTAAAAGCCCCCTCCACCTACCAGTTTTAGCATTAGACCCAATTGCTCATATTCTAATGGTTTAAATGGCGTACAGTTGGGGGTTTTTGGGTTCCCTAATTTGTCCAATGAACATGGAAGAAATGTGATCAATTTTGAAGTTGTAGAGGATAGTTTGGATCTCTTTTCCATTTGCATATTCTACTTTATTTGATTTTAGAGTGGTTGTTCCTGATTACTATATTTTCCTTTCTGGAAAAATGTTTATTTGATTGTTTTGATATACAGTAAAAACATGTCTGTCCCCTATGAGAACCCTAGGGGACTCAAAAATTTAAAGGTAAAAAAAAGTTTAAATGTAAAAAAAAAAAAAAAAAAAAAGTTCAAATCAACCCCCTTCACCATTTTGCAAATAAAAAAATAAAACAAAAAAAAATTAACAATTTTGGGGATCACCACACCAAAAAATCCAATCTATTTAAAAAAAATAATTTATCCCATATCTGAAAACCATAAAAAAAAAAAAAATTCCCAAAACCCAAAATTTTCGGTTTTTTTCATTTTATGTCCCCTAAAATTTGGAAAAAAGTTACTCAAAAAAGTCGCATGTATTCCAAACTAGCACCAATAGAAAAAGTGAACTTCAGCCCTCAAAAAATTCACCACTCAAGTCCGTAGGTGTTAGTACAAAAAGTTAATGGTCGATCTATACACAAAAAGATTGGCGCCATCCCCCCCTTTAAACAAATGTAACAAATAGAAAATTTTTTGGGAATTTTTTTATTACGGTCAACCGATAAACAAAATGAAAACCCGAGACTGTTTGGTATTGTATCAAGCTGTAGAATATAGATAACGCATCAATTTTACTGAAGATTGAACGCTATAAAAGCAAAACACTGACAAACATGGGGCAACTACTTTGTGTTATAATTATTTGCCCCACAATTTTTGGGCGGATATTCCCAGTATATTCTATGGTATGATGAATGACACCAGTAGAAAGTAAAAAAGCCGTCACATGTCTATGTAGACGAAAAAAATTAAAAAAAGTTATGACTCTGGGAAAGCGGGGAGGGAAAAATAAAGGTGAATAAAAATAGGGGTTAAAACTAGATGCTAAACTAAAATACTAAGTTTTTGCACTTTTGTAGGCAGATTTTTTTTTTGCAAACACTATAGTAATAATGAGGAGGAATGAGTGGTGAGAATTTTTTTATTATTATTATTTACTCTGTGACAAAAAGGGAAAAGCTGACTGTTTTCGGGCACTTTTTAGCTAGAAAAGCTTTCCAAATTCTTCATAAATGATTTATACTCATCACATTCACTTGTGTTGGAAAAACACTGCTGAGGTTTTTCAAAACTTCAGAAATCCCCTGGAGTGATATGTCTGCAGTAATCAGGTATAATAGATAACAATGAAGTTACAGATGAAGAAATTAAGGAAGGCCAATTATATTGCATGGGGTCACTGTACACATCTCATGTAAAACAGCATAGGAATAATGAAATCAGTGAAACAGATACAGTAAGAGAATCATTTGCACCCTTATTACATCGCAATTATGAAAACAGCGTTGCCACAGTAAAGGGGGGAAACACACAGCATTCATACAGAAAAAAACAATGCACACAGTGATGTTACTATGTATGCCAAATGCATAGTATACATTTAAAAAAAAAAACAGTACACTGTGTAGTTGCACTGGTTAGTTAGTTACTGGGACTGCACAGTACAGCTGTGTTCTCTGTTTGTGATCTACATGGGACTGCACATCTGTGTCACAAAAGTGTTCTCTCTCTCTCTCCTCAGCAGTCACATGCCTGCATGTAATAAATGTGACCCACGGGCATTGCTAGGGTCCTAAAACATCCGGGGTCCTTTGTGTTAAGTTTTACTCAGTAGAGTTGCGTTCATACAGCATTTTTCACACCACATTGCATGTATTTTTACAGAGAAAAAATGTATGTTCCTATCACATAGATCCTGTCCATCACTTCAGCGGTAACTGTACAATAAAAATCGGCGCAGACAAATTTGCTTTTCAAAGGTGCTCAACTACGTATAACAGTGTAATACCTTATAAATAACAGTCACAAAAAAATACACCTATACATGGAACAAATATACCATACGAATTATTGGCAATGCCCCATCCCCAAAGCAACCCGCTTTCCTATGGTAAGAAAGCCAGGTGCCTGCTGTTGTGGATGGGGAGTCACCCATCATTACTTTAATGAGTGCCACCATTAAGGGTAGGTTTTATTTACCCCCTCGCGCCATGTTAAGGTAGGTATATAGGTTCTCCTCTAGTAGGTAGGTATATAAGATCTCCTCAGTAGGTACTAGATAATAGGGTTAATGTCCCCCAGAAGAATAGGTATAAAAGTGTTTATAATTCCCTTAGTAGGAAAATATATAGGTAATAGAGTCCCCCAGTAGGTATTTAGAAAATAGAGTCCCACAGTCTGTAGATAGGCAATTGGGCCTCCAGTCTGTAGATTGGTAATAGGGTACCCCAGTATATAGATAGGTAATAGGGCCCCTACTATATATAGATAGGTACCCCAGTATATATATAGGTAATAGGGCCCCTAGTATGTAGATAGGTATAGATAGGTAATAGGGCCTCCAGTATGTATAGATAGAAAATAAGGCCCCCAGTATATAGAGGTAGTAATATGGCCCCCAGAATAGATATAGTTAGGCAAAAGGGACCCCAGTATAGAAATAGGTAGGTAATAAGGCCCCCAGTACAGAAATAGGTAGGTCATAGGCCCCCAGTATAGATATGTTTAGGTAATAGGTCCCCAGAATAGATATAGGTAGCAAATAGGGCCCCCAGTATAGATATAGGTAGGTAATAGGGCATATTAAAAAAATAATACCTTTCCCTTTCTCCCTGAAGCTCCTGCTGGTCTTTGTCTTCTTCCCGACACAGGTAACGTGACATCTCTCTTCTCCGCAGGAGCCTTCAACAGTTGAAGAGAACGTCGGTGCTCCAACCCCACTGCAGCGACCTGGAACCCGACGAGATTCAGGGCACAGGCATTTATTTAATCACAGTTACAGTGCCCCGAATAAAACTGCCTAGCGACGCCCCTGATGTGACCACAGAGGTCAGTGATTGCAGCACCATGTGATTCATGAACTTGACATCATCAGTGAGGGACTTGGGGGAAACACAGATCTCTATAGGTAGGTGAATGTAAGGTAAGGTGGGGGAATCATATTAATTTTTCAATATACATACAGAGAGGGGGCATTGGTAGGTTTTTAAAAGTCTTTAAAAAAACAGTTGAGAGCCATTATATAATACTAAATTTTTCATGAAAAATCCACTGGCCAAAAAAAACTTTAGCATGCCCAGAAATATCAACTGTTACATTTTATAAGCGCCCGTCGTCTCTCGGAGTATTTAACTGATTTGTTCAATATTAACAACGAGTCATCAAGTGGTGCCGACACCTTTAAGAGACACCTATCATTTTTTAAAAAGATAGCTTTAGTCTTGGGTTAGGGAACTGATGGGCGCCTCAGGGCTTAAGTCCCTGAACCAATCTCTGGCTAGGGTGGGTGACTCACAAACCCATGTGTTTGTGAGTCCATTCTCCAAAGTCCCTAGGTCTTTCATTTTGTCTATGGATTATTTACTGTTTGCCTCTCTCTGGAGGAAAGACAGGTAAATCTTGGCGTTAATGTCAATCGTTTCAGTAAAATATGTCATTTTTTGCCATTGTCTCAGTTTCCTAATTTGAAAATATTGTCGCATCTATTTAGTGACCATGTAGTTCGCCTTCATGGGCTTTCGGAGAATATTGTTTCTGACAAGGGTGTACAGTTTGTGGCTTAATTCTGGAGGGCCTTCTGTATTACATTTGGAATCCAGTAGTCCTTCTCAGCGTTCCATCCTGAGTCTAATTTTAAAAGACTTCTTCTCACAATACCGTTAGTGTGCTGATTGTGTGCGATAATCACTTGAAGTGCTATGCCCATCTTACTCTAGCAGAATTTGCCATCAATAATCATCAGCATGTCTCCATTCATTCTTCGCCATTGTTTTGTAATTATGGTTTTAATCTATGTTTTCTCTCCCCTTCCTGTTCCGAAAATACAGAGGTGGAGATAGAATCAAATAAAATTATGCGCCGAGTTATTGGGTGATCTAGGGTTTTAAGATTGAACCTGAAGAAAACCAAATTTATTCAAAAGAAAAATTCTGTTGCGATACATTCCGTGGGGTCTGTATTTTCTGTGGGTGATAAAGTTTGGCTTTTGACCAAGATCCTGAAACTCAAAGTGCCTTGTCATAAACTGGAGCTGAGATTTATTGGTCCATATGAAGTTCTTGAGATTATTAATCCAGTTTCTTTTCGTTTACGCCTCTGTCCGTCATTAAGTTTTCACTATGTCTTCCACAAGTCTCTCCTCAAAAAGTATGTATGTAACTAGGAATAGGAGTTAGCAAAGCTGAAGTGCTCCATTCACTGGCTGTAACCCAGTTCCCACAAACCAGCAGTGTGTGATCCTGAGAAGGCTGTAAAAAACAGCTAAAAATTGGTCAAGCCACTTTAAAGCAGAATTATAGGGATGGAAACAGCAGTGTTTGCACATACATAGAGATACCAGTAAATGCAAATAGAAAGAATATGGTGCTTGTATGACCACAGGATTATCATTGATGGACATTACCAGCAGCAGCCCACATAAAAATATTTTTCAAACACTGCAATACTAAAAAAAGATCAGATATTCACAAATATGTGTCATGAGTTGAAAATTTTTGAAAAATATTACATTTTAACGTTGTGTGTACTTTAATCCTCCTTTCCGACAGAAATTGTTTGTTTTTATTGTGGTATTTTTTTTTTCTTCCGACCTCCCCCCCCCCATCCCAAAAGCCAGAACTTATTGAGTTTATCGTCACAGATGTATAAGGACTTATTTTTTGTAAGACAAGATCTACTTGTACCATGTACCATGCCATATATTGTACTGGGAAACCCCCCAAAAATTTTATGGAGTTTAATGTGCAGTATAAATGTTATCTTTATTTATACAGTTTGGTAGATTCCAGTGATAACAAAATTTTAGAGTTTTCGTTATTTGAAAAAAAAATAATGATCTTTAAAATTGGGTGTCCGCAATAAAACCAATATTTTTGTGAACCAATTAACATCACTATTTTTTTTTACCAACATAAGTGCCTTGTGTTTTTGTGCAGGCTAAAGAGTAGTAATTTTTATTTGGGTACCACATTATAGGGGATACAGGGTCGGTTTTTTTTCAATCACTTTTAAATCCAACTTTTCGGGAACATGAAATGACCAAAAAAAATGCTAAATTTTGGCATTGGGTATTCTGGTTTTTCTTTGGTATTCACCATAAAGGATACCGATTATGTATACATTTTATTTTGTTTTTTACTTTATTTGTAAAATGGCATAAAAGGGGTTGTTTTAGAACTTTAAATATATAATATTTTCCTGTTTTACTTTTAGAGTCCCCTAGGGTACCTTGACCACTAGGGTAGCGCTATCACGTTTTGTACAACTGATTCGCAATATAAGGTATTGCAAACAGTGTACCAAAATGCCATCCCCTCCGATATGTAATAGGTTAAAAGGCCGAGATTGTCCGTTACCTGCTGCTTATGAAGATGGCTCTGCAAGTGAGCCCACTTCATATCCGTTTACCAGCACCATGCTATAAATACACAGCAAATGTCTGTAAATGGTTAACCAAATAAAGTTTATTTACTGTATGCTGACTAGTTATCCAATCTTCTAATATAATTTAGTTATCAATTGTTTTTTAAATTTTTTGCTTTCTGTGATTCAATGGAAAACATCTTACTTTACTTCCATTGAGTGGAAATTATTACTTTTATCACAAAGTGGTGCAGCTTGCTACCTGACATCTCTGAAACATTACTGTAAGGAGTGGACATTCCGTGTGGCATTCCATCCCATGACCAGGATTGGGTTTTTTTTTAGCCCCTGAAAGGAAACATTGTGGGTTTAAATACAGATAACAAGCAGAAATCTTGTAGCTGGCGAAATTATCATATTATATAAACCAATGAATAAACTGCTTGTACTGAAACACGTGGATTCAAATGTAATAAACATATCAATGTCACAAAGGCTACTTACATACAAAAATCAAAACACAGTGTAGAAAAACCCTTACTGAGATATTACTAAATTGGTACTTGGTGGTTGGTAAGACTTAGCTTGTCTTCCAGCTATTAATATACCTTAGCTATGGTAAAATAACCTTTTCTATTCATCTAATCTACATTCAAATCCTCTTTGTTTTATAGAATTTATCTCAGCGATTTGTTTTAAACCATGTAGTTTAAAGCCTCAATAAATACTGTAGCTAACCATCTTGCAGCTCTATTGAAAAACATCCGAATGGTCTTAACCCTTTCTAGACCAAGGTTTCAGATACTTAATTTTACCTCTTTGGATGCCATATTTCAAGGGTTAGTGTTGGCTTTTGTTTTGTTTTGTTTTTTTTACTTATTTTTATATTTTTTTTATATTTTTTTTTATATATTTTGGCTTTTTTTATTTTTTTTTTTTTTTTTTAACAAAAACAGATGGGCATCAATGTAGTAGCAGGCTGCACCACTTTGTGATCATCTGATAGAAGTAAAGATTTCCACCCAATGGAAGTAAACAATGATGTATTCCACTGAATCACAGAAAGCAAAACACTAGAGGATCAATAGATAACTAAATTATGCCAGAATTGTATCTGTTTATTCTTTACGTAGGATAAAATGAAAGCGATAGTGCAAAAAATTAAAATGTCTTCTTTTTGTAATTTAACAGAATTATTTTAACCACGTAGATTCATGTAAAGAAAAAAAAATCCTTGCACCTTACCATATATAATAATACTAAGCAGGGGCACTGCAACCCTCCTACATCTTCCATATATTATCCTGAGAATAAATTTAATTCCATGCCCTGGAAATAGGTCTTTTGACTTCCTAGAAAAGTTGGAAGAAGAGAGTATACATAGTTCAGTCAGATTTATGCAAATTCTCCTGAAAGAGGAGAAGAAAACTTTTGAATCTACATCTAAAATGCTAACTGATCTGAAAGACCAAGTACTGAAATTATTTACGATGTAGAGAATTAGGGAATAGTCATGAGGATCTTCCAGGGGTGAATGAATTGAAACCAAAATGCCCCCTGAGGATGAGATATCTGGAGTTAGACATTTCTTTTATATATTAAAACTGGTGTATGTACTTTATAGAAAAACTAATTTAAACTCAAACATGATATAGAGGGAAAAAATAAAACATTTTTCGGGACTCTTGGAAAAAGACAGATTCAACATTACTGAACTCCTCCCAGCCAGCAAGGGAAGTAACCTGGTCATGTTGGACCATGAGAAATACAAATCAATGGTCCTTCATATTCTGAGTGACCCTCAATCACGGGTTGTGCCTAGTGACCCCGACTCCTGTGTCTCGATTCACACCCAGTGGACCCCACATGAGCGGGGGCGGCGCCGCCCACAATAATCGGGTTGCGTTGGGCAGAACCTCAATCCTGCCGGCGCTGTGTCCTCCGCCTTGCTACTTGTTACCTCGCCGTGGCTCCGTGGGCTTGTTCAGCTCCATCCCCATCCATCCCTGTTCGCGCAGCGTCTTCCGCTCCGCTAGGGCGCGCGCAGTGCTTGGCCGTCTCTGAGAAATTTTGAGGTTGGCTCATGGCACCTGTAATGATGGCTATTGAGCCGGTCACGTGCCTTATATAAGCCTCTCCCCTTCCTGAGTCATGTGCCGGATCTTAAGTGCCATTTTAGCCTATAAGAAATGCTTTCCTAGCCTTGTGTCTGATTTTAAACACCGTGTGTACCGTACCATTTGCTTCCGTTTCCTGGTACCACGAATCTAGCGGCCCTTGGCCCAGACCTTACTTCCTGTCCACGACCACGAACCATAGCCCCATGGTCCTGACCTTCTGCCTGTCCCTGACAACGAGCCTGCCTGCCGAATATCTGTACCTACGCTACACCTCGGCAGCCTCCGTCAAGCAAGTCACGCAGGGGGTAGCGACCTGGGATAGAACATCCCGTCGCAGTAAGCAAGGTCCATGCCCCTTTTGGCGGGCGGGCTCTGGTGAAAGACCGTGACCTACTAAGTATTGTCCGCTCCCAGCCTGTGTCGGGACGCCATCTCTTGCGGCGGGTCCATCCTTCTTAGGAACCACTATCTCCACCGTGACATAAGAATCCTGGCCATGGACTCCCGCCAATGTGCCTCTTACTCGTCGACTCTGACCTCACCACCATTGTGGGCTCCGCAGTCCAACAGATCCGCTTCAATAAGGCCCAGCAACTCAGCCATCTCTCCGCCATGATGCAACAGATTCCTGGCCGCTCACAGCATCAACCCGCTCCCCGGTGGCCTCCCCCCCCGCGCTCCTTCAGTATCCCCTTCATGCCAACCGCTGGCCCACGGGCTCCATCTTCGTATGCCCTTCCAAGTTCCGTTTGGGGAACATCTCCAAGTCCTGCAGTGGCTTTATTTACCCAATGCTCCCTGCATGAATTAAGTTAATGGGCAGTCAATTTCCTTCCTGAACGGTCAAAGGTTGCGTTCTTTGTGGCACAGCCTTCTCGCTCCCGGGAAAAGCCCTGTCCTGGGCTACCCCCTCTGGACAGGGATGACCCGATTACAGACAAGCCAACCTGCTACATTCCCACCGAGTTCAGGAGTTGTTTATAGAGGAACCTGCCCGGGCTTCTTCTGTGCCGAGGAACCAGCCCTGCAAAACTGCGCCAAGGGGAAAGCTCATCTGAAGGGGGGGCGTATTATTGCCGTACAATTCCGGCACTTTGTGCTTCCGAGTGTATCGTGTGAGAATTGAGAGAGCGCATTGAACTGCCACCTTCAAGAAGGGCCTCTCCAGTCCCGCATCAAAGGATACCCTGTCAGCCCGGGACGCTCCCTTCTTCCTTGAATGACCTTATCTCCCTGGCCGACTGTCGGATTGACATCCGTATCTGTGTCTTCTCAGCGTAATGGCCAGGAGGACTCCGGTCACGAACGAGAACATGCTAGACCCCATCCGTCTCGCCCTATCAGGCTCCAGCATTCCAAAGGGGGCCGCCGCCACAAGTTGGCCCTCTCTTACCAACCTGCTGCTGTAGGAGGGCCATGGAAGTGGGATTAGGAGCCCACCTGATGCGCCAGAGCTAACCAGCAAGATGTAGAGGAGAAGTCTTTGTCTGTACTGTTGCAGTTCAGACCATTTCCCTTCCGCAGATCCTGGCCTTTCACTGCGCCCTCAGCGTCCGGAAACTGGCGCCACCGTAGGGTTCGTGTGGAGAGGCCGTCCCTAGGGTGAAGAGTAAGGCCTTCTCCTCATCTGACCACGCCTGTGACCGTCGGCACTTTAGGGTCAGGTGCCCAGTTTCACGTTGCTCACATTCTGTGGCACTCTGGGTCAGCCTGGTAATTTTCCTTTTTCTTGACTCTGCCCCTGGTGTCCCCAGCATAATCTCACTTTCCCGTGATCCCCTGCGGAGAAGCGCCCTACTCCTCTGACAGTGGGAAGAGATTCACAAGGGATCCAATTCGGTTCTGGCTACTGAGCCTCTGGACCTAACATGGAAGAGTTCTGGCACAAAGGAGAGATCTTTGATGGCGTTTTTATGTGCTACCTGTCCGGTTCGTTTCCTAGGTCCATTTTCCCCTCTCTGGGTCCCCGTGGCTGCACGCCTGCTCCCGTGCTCCAACTGGCATATTGGCGAAGCTTGGAGTTGGGGTTTTCGGAAAAGTGTCCAGGTCTCCTGTTTTGGGTGGCACCTTGCCCAGTGCTTAACCGCTTTTCTCCTTCCGTTTGCCGTTCTAAGCCTCTGGCGGGCCTTGCAGCACCATATCAAGCCTTGCAGACGCTTCTCCCGAGAAGCAGGCTGAGGACATGCCGCCCACCACGGCCTCCATTGCCCATATGGACTGTCGCTATTGATCTTCGCTTCATGCCCCGGACCAGCTCCTCCGACGGGGCAGGGGTTTACCCCTGTCCGGGTACCTGAGACCTTAGCGATGTCTACCTATATGCAAGGTAGAATCTCCAGAAGGGGTCTCGCGGTTCATTTTCGCAAGTCCACCTCTCCAGTCGAGGGTGCACGGGGTCTATATTCTTTTTCGTTGGCAAAAAAGGACGTACCCATACTTCCTGTGGCATAACTATCGGAGTGCCGTGTTTCCAGACAAGAATCACGGTTAAAGAAACCGCAATCCTCCTGCCCCTATCACTTGTAAGTATGTCTTTTGAACCCGGCTACTAGGTGCCAAGATTTTTTTACTAAACTAGACCTGCGATGGCTTATAACCTCATACGGATACTGAGGGCGAGTGAATGGAAGACCGCGTTCAAACACTCGCGACAGGCACTTCGAGTGACCCTGGTTTCAATGCCCTTCAGTGCCTCTGCAATGCCGCCCGTCCGTCTTCCAAGAATTTGTCAATTGATATCTTCCGGACCTCCTTCCTGTTACACGTTGCTTGGTTGTCTAACCTGGGATGACAATCTGTGTGTTCTCGCCCTGACCAGTGAGTCGCCATCAAGTTCACGGTACGACAGGTCCTATACATCTAATGGGACAACCGCCACTAATGCCAAGCTCGAGAAAGTGTCTGTTCCATCAGCAGAGCCTCACCATTCGCCGGCTACATCTTTCCGACAGGGTCCTGCAGATGACCTCCGCTAAAGTTGTTCTGCCGACCTTCCAGTTAGTCCGCGCCCCGAGGGTCCTTCCCGATCCATACAAAGATTCCGTGGGGTTTGCGCCAACTATTACAGGCAATGTTATTAATCCCAACGACATTTTTGTCTCCTTGCTGTATTTCTCCCATAGTGGCATTGACAAAAAAGAGCCGGCAATGCCAAAGCTCTGGCCACCAGCTGGCAGAGGAAGGCCATCACCCAAGGTATAAGTCAGCCTTCACCCACCTCTGTTTCCAACACCTCTGCGCCTGTGCTCGATCCCTGCCAGGATACAGAGAAAATCGCGTTTTTTTTTCTCTCGAGGTCGATGCACCCTGTTCCCTCGGGTGGGGGGGCTGGCTGGTACTCTCGCCAGAAAGCCCAAAGCAAGACCCTCACTTGCAGTTTGTTTTTTCTCTAGAAAGTTTTTCCTTTTCCTAAAGGAATAACTCTATTGGGCGACCGGGATATAGCTGTCCATTCAAGCTGGCCCTAAGGATGGAGTGGTGTATTCTCTTGTGAGGGGGTCGTCCAAACAGATGTCCAGCATTTTATAACCGAGTGTTCACAAAACCTGTTTATATCTCCAACTAGCTCAAACCGCTTAAATCTACCCAGGCTCGATGGGTCCCCTCTTTCTTTTCCCAAATTAAATTTCTCATGTCATTTTCACCCGCGAACGAAATGTGCAAAGGCCGCGCTCTCGTACTCGCAGTCCCCGTCATCGGGATGTGACTTGGGTACGGAGTCCATTTCCACGGCACATTATTCCCCTCCAGAGACGGGCTCATCTTCCGCCGCGTCCAGTAGACCTACAAACGCATACCTCCCGCAAGTACATAAGGTCCAGGCCCCAGCTCTTCGGAAGAAGATACTGGTCATGGGGTCATTGCTCCTGTATATGGGGCAGCTGGATCATGAGGTCCGGCTCTCGCCCTCATCTCTCGGTTTTACTGGTGGCCCGGGTCTGAGTCCAGGATGTTTCGTGAAGTTTCGTGGAGTCCTGCACTTTTTCTTGCCCTGAGCCCGAAACAAGGTCCCCAACCGGTCTCAAACCGGTGCAGGTCAGGCTCCTTCCACTCCCGATACCCCAGCTGTTGCCTAGGACACAATGGTCGCATGGATTATATCACGGGATCCTTCCTCTGGAACATACCGGAATCTGGTAGTTTACAGACCGCTGGTTTTCAAAAATTCGCCTCACTTTATTCTTCTGGCCCCTCTTCCTGGCCGGGTCTACCCCTCCAGCCCCTTGCCTGGTCTCAGTCCTATTTTTTCGTACGATATTTTCCCCGGCTGCATAGGCTTATCCTCGGCACATATTGGTCGGACCGGTGTTTCCAAGTTTGTCTCCAGATTCTTTCGCTCCCTCTGCAACCAACTACAAAGTTAAACTGGACTGTTGTCTTCGGACTTTCCTACCACCCCAGCATTTCCAATAGTGGGTCAGATGAAAGAGTTAACCAACCCCTAGAGAGGCAACCTGCTCCATTTTTCTCCGTGCGCGCAGGATGATTGGTCCAGTGTTGCCCTGGGGGGCCGAGTTTATCCTAACTAACTCCTTGTACTCCAGATTCTGCTAGAGCTTTCCCCTTTCTTTATTGTCTATGGGCGACTATCCCCCGCACACTGATTACCCTCCTCCCCTTTTCTTGCCTCTCTGAGGTCCCTACCCTGTGGAAGAGCTGGTCCAGGACCTGACAGCTATCTGGAAGGCAGAACAGCACAAATTCCCTACTCCAGCTTTCCGCACCTACTTCCAAGGCACATGCTGACAAAAATCGAAGACCCCCCGCCGTTCTTTTCCTCCTGGAGACAAGGTGTGGTTGTCGCTAAATATATCCGTTTATAAATAAAAAGGTTTCCCAAGCTATAAGCTGGGTCCCCCGGTTCCTGGGTCTGTTGCGAAAAGCTTAAGCGCATTAATCAGTGGCATACAAGCTCCGCCATCCTCCCACTGATGCGGGTCCCGAACTTCCTTCCATGTCTCTCTTACTGAAACCCGGTCAATTCCTAAATCGTAGCTTCTCCATCGGATAGTGCTCCTCCCCCACTCCTGAGGCGATTGCCACCAAATTCCAGTTATGGTAAAGAGAGATTCTAGATATGAGACGGTCAGAGGGGAAGCGATTTTTTTCCTCATTGACTGGAAGGGGTTCGGGCCCGAAAAAGGTCCTGGGAGTCAGAAGGACAATATTTCAGGATCTTAACGATCATTCATAAGTTCCTTCTAGGCCAGAAAGAGGGTGGCCCAAAGAGGGTGGTGGGGTACTGTCACGGGTACGCAGGCACACCCGTGGTCCCGCACATAGCGGCGCCGACTGCCGCCTATTCGGGTGGCGGGTGGGCATGCTCGTCCTGCCGACCGGGTTTTTCTCCCGCCTGCTTACACCACCCGGCCCGAGGCTCCTGCTGCGCATTTTCCAGTCTCCCAGCTCGCGTCTCCCCACTCCCTAAGGTCCGCGCTTAGCCAGCTCTATGAAATATTATAAATGGGTCATTGCATCGGGAATTTGGTATTGCCGGTCACTGCCCTTATTTAAAGCCTCCCCTTCCGAGTCCTTGATGCCTGTATCTTTAGTGCCCTTTTAGCCTAAGAGAAAGCGTGGGTCCTGTAGCCTTGTTTGCTTGATTTACAGTTGTAACCGTACCATTTGCTTCCATTCCTCGACCACGAATCTTGCCCCACCTGCTCTGACCTTCTGCCTGTCCACGACCAGCGAACCATAGCCAGCCCTCCTAGACCCTTCTTGCCTGTCCGCCCGACTACAAGCTGCTGCCTGACGATTCTGTACCCACGCTACAACTTTCGGGCAGCCTCCGCAACAAGTCAGTCAGGGGTAGGCGACCTGGTAGACCCCACGATCCCCCCGCCGCAGCAAGTCCATTTCCTCTTTGCGGTGGGGCTCTGGTGGAAAACCAGGACCTCACTTAATTCCGCTCCCCTGGCGTGGCTTACGCCATCGCTTTCGGTCGGGTGTCCCAGTAGTATCCACTATCTCGCAAACCTCGTGGGACATCAATCATATAAATTATTGACACGCAGATTCCCTACTGACCTTCTTTTAAAGAGAAAATTGTATCTTCTACATTTGGATTCTGTTTATCACTCCTCGTCGATTTGGATAGAGGTAATGATTCTCCAAAGTTCAACATAGCTACAGCAATTTTAGAGTGTGTCCAAAAAATTTCCCAGAGATGACCCCAGTCTCGTGCTCTTAGTGCGTTAATAAGTATCCATAGAAGGCCATTCATACTTTGAAGGAGGGGCCAAAGTTGTATATCTGGTCAATTGGGATTTGATTTCCAATAGATACGTGTGTAGATCTATTGGTGAACAACAAATAGAGGATTCGTGATGGAATGTGTGTGAGCGTAAACACTTCATTCCAGCCACGTCTTTACCAAACCACACATAGATTCCTAACCTTGAGCTTGAGCACTAGGCACACTATAAACTCCACATTGAAGAAAATCCTAAGAAGGTATCACAATTCCGTAAGGAGGAATAGATCCTCGATTTTATCCAATAAGAATTCATGATAATGGCAAGTTGCGTGCAAATCCAAACTTTTTTTGATAACCAAAGAGTAAACACAGTTACAAAAAGATAATTTTGTCAGCTGAACACTTCTCTCTGGTCATTATTCTTAACACAAAATTATTTCTATCTGTCGTTTGCAAGTGAAAGCGTATCGCTTCCGTTGACAGTGGAAAGCGATGAGGGATCTAGCAATGGGGGAGGGACCAAAGATGTCGCAGGCCCTCCGACATACGTAACCCTAATACGACCCAGGGCCTTGGCGGTGTGTAGGACACAGTGGTATTTGGGAACCGAAACTGGATATCCCAGATATAGATGGTGATACCCTTTCGCGTGTATACCCACAAACAGAACAACCAGCAACAAATAATTTGTTGCACTGGTAAAGTTTCCACCATACTATGTTAAAGAAAATAATTACTGAGGGAATATTTATTCATGTCCATGCCCTACCATTGAATCATGGACTTTAGAATCATGGACCTTGAGAAATAGATTCAGAATGAGGTGATATCCAGAAAATATATTTTAGAGAACTATTTTCACTATTTGCACTCAAAAGAGACACAGCCTCACTTCTTACACTAGAACTAATAAACATCAGGATCAGCTATTACGGGTGGTGGCTACTTCTGACAATCAGTCAGAAAGAATAAAAAGTATTTTGAGAAAATATTGAGGTATCCTTAAGCTGGACATTTATACTTATAAGTTCTAACTTTATACCTGATGAACCTGCTATCACTTTTTGGAGAATTCGATTTATTGGAGATGAGCTAATTTATATCCACTATACACCACAGAGAGGTAAAAATATTCCGTTTGAGAGGCAACCAACTGGGATGTTTAGATGTGGAGCATGCAAAGCATGCCCACTCATCAAATCAACAAAAAAATGTAAAAGTTCGACTGTTGGAACAGTTTTTGATATTCGAGATTTTGCGAACTATAGAAGCAAAGGGGTTGCTTATCTCTGTACATATCCTTCTCCCCTAGATTACTTAGGAAAAACAAAGTGATAATTTAAAAAATGGGTCCTTGAACATCTGGGTGAAATTAACCACCAAAGGAATACACTTCTGCCCCGAAAAATGTGGTAAAAACATGGAGGTGAGACTAAAGAGCTTTCCATTTTGGTGGTAGAAGAGGTCCGCCCTTCCCCTCATCATGGTGATGTGGACAAACAACTTCTACAAAAGGAGACACAATGGATTTACCATCTTTGGTCGACTAATACATGACATTAATGAAAGATTAACTTTTTCATGTTTCATTTGATATATATCGATAAGCTAGTCAATATCAATCCTTGTAGGATCAGATAAATCTAATATGAATATTCGACAGAAAGAAAGTTTATCCTTATTTTTGTACATTATTTTTCATCTTTCACGATATGTCCCTGTTGTATAATTTATTCCTATGGCCTCCTATTTCTCCTTTTTTATAATTAATGATCCCAGTTTAATTACATCATACTTATGTAAACTATACTCTTTACTCCTCTAGTGTGTTCAGCTGTGGAATGCAAACAGGAAACTAGGGGTGGAACACATGCCGGAAGTTAGTGTATCTCTAGTATATTGCTCCCTTTGTAGTTTATGAAACGTTCTGAGAAGTTTTACAAGTGACTATATATTGTCCGGATGGCTGTGGCTTTTATGGCAGCCCTGTAAGATATTTACCTCTTGGCCTTAGGTTGAATGCTGTTATTTTATGTAGCTGGAACGCATATGCGTTTCACATGCCAGACTGGAAGTTCCGATGTGAAATTGCGGACATGTGCACATACGCTAGTATTAAACCCACATGTTACCTTTGTTTTAGCGTCCAGGTAGAACGCATATGCTTTACACATGCCGGACCGGAAGTTCCGGTATGACATCATAGACATGCGCAGTTGCTCATGTTTGCCGGGAGTAATGGCCACACATCATCATGGCATTCAGGTGAAGCACATTTCTTCATTTTAAAATGGATATATACAGTTAGGTCCATATATATTTGGACACTGACACAAATTTTGTTTTTTGTACCTGTTTACTGAAACATATTCAAGTTATAGTTACATAATGGACATAAAGTACAGACTTTCAGCTTTCATTTGAGAGTATCCACCTTAAAATTGGATTAAGGGTTTAGGAGTTTCAGCCTCTTAACATGTGCCACCCAGTTTTTAAAGAGACCAAAAGTAATTGACCAAATTAAATAATTGTAAATAAAATGTTAATTTCTAATATTTGGTTGAAAACCCTTTGTTGGCAATGACTGCCGGAAGTGTTGAACTCATGGACATCACCAGATGCTGTGTTTCCTCTTTTTAAATGCTCTGCCAGGCTTTTACTGCAGCAGTTTTCAGTTACTGTTTATTTGTGGGCCTTTCTGTCTGAAGTTTAGTCTTTAACAAGTGAAACGCATGCTCAATTGTGCTGAGATCATATGCTTGACTTGGCCATTCAAGAATATTCCACTTCTTTGCTTTATTAAGCTCATGGGTTCCTTTGGCTTTATGTTTTGGGTCATTGTCCATCTGTAATATGAAATGTCGACCAATCAGTTTATCTGCATTTGGCTGGATTTGAGAACAAAGTATGTCTCTGAATAGTTCAGATTTCATCCAGCTGCTTCTGTCGTGAGTCAAATCATCAATAAACACTAGTGGCCCAGTCCCACTGGCAGCCATGCATGCCCAAGCCATCACACTGCCTCCGTCGTGTTTTACAGATGATGTGGCATGCTTTGGATCATGAGCTGTACCACCCCTTCACCATACTTTTTTCTTTCCATAATTCTGGTAGAGGTTGATCTCAGTTTTATCTGTCCAAAGAATGTTCTTCCAGAACTGTGCTGGCTTTTTAGATGTTTTTTAGCAAAGTCCAATCTAGCCTTTTTATACTTGAGACTTGAGATGCAGTCTTCTCTTTATGATAGATATGGATATTGATACGCCTACATCCTGGAGAGTATTCAGAGACATACTGTGTCTAAAATCGAGCCAAATGCAGCCAAACTGATTGGTTGGCCTTTCATAATGTAGATGGATAATGACTCAAAACATAAAGCCAAAGCAACTGAGTAGTTTATTAAAGCAAAGAAGTGAAATATTCCTGAATGGCCAAGTCACCTGATCTCAACCCAATTGAACATGCATTTCACTTGTTAAAGACTAAACTTCAGACAGAAAGGCCGACAAACAAACAGCAACTGAAAACCGCTGCAGTAAAAGCCTGGCAGAGAATTAAAAAGGAGGAATCACAGCATTTGGTGATGTCCATGAGTTCAAGACTTCAGGGAGTCATTGCCAACAAAGGGTTTTCAACCAAGTATTAGAAATTAACATTTTATTTACAATTATTTAATTTGTCCAATTATTTTTGGTCCCTTTAAAAACAGGGTGGCACATGTTAAGAAGCTGAAACTTCTAAATTCTTGATCCAATTTTAATGTAGATACCCTCAAATGAAAGCCATTATATAACTATAACTTGAATATTTTTCAGTAAACAGGTACAAAAAACAAAATTTGTGTCAGTGTCCAAATATATATGGACCTCACTGTATTCATTGGGGAAAATCATTATTTGATTCACTGCCAATTTTGAAAGTTTTAATACCTACAAAGAATGGTAATTTTAGGTACACGTCAACTGTGAGAGACAGAATCTACAAAAAAAATCCAGAAAATAACATTGTATGACTTTTAAATACAGTCATATGAAAAAGTTTGGGCACCCCTATTAAGCTAAATCATTTTTAGTTCTAAATATTTGGGTATTTGCAACAGCTATTTCAATTTGATATATTTAATAACTAATATTGCACATTTTGTGTTAGTACAATAAACCTCATTTCAATCCGGAAATATTACTGTGTCCATCAGTTATTAGATATATCAAATTGAAATGGCTGTTGCAAACACCCAAATATTTAGAACTAAAAATGATTAAGATTAATAGGGATGCCCAAACTTTTTCATATGACTGTAAGTAATTTTCATTTTATTGCGTGAAATAAGTATTTGATCACATAGTAAGAATTCTGGCTCTCAGAGACCTGTTTGTTTTTCTTAAAGAAGCCCTCCTACACTGCACTCATTAACTATATTAAAGGGGTTGTCTCACTACAAGGATTGCTTTCTATGTTAAAGATCTTGCAAAAACAAGTCACTTTGCAATATTGTCTGACCTATTCCTAGATATCCTCTCTAGGCTGCCAGTGCTAGTCCTTATAGCTACAGTCCTGGTGTCCTCAGCAGCTCATCACTGCAGGCTAGTAATATCCCGTAGAAGCCAGTAAACCGCCTCTGAATTCAAAAATGAAACTGAGAAAACAGGACTGACGTAAGATGAATTAATGTGGTGAGACAACCCCTTTAATTGCACTTTTTACCTGTATAAAAGACACCTGTCCACACACTTAATCAATCATACTTCAACCTCTCCACCATGGTCAAGACCAAAGAGCTGTCTTAGGACACTAGGGACAAAACTGTAGACCTCCACAAGGCTAGGATGGGCTACAGGACAATAGGTAAGCAGCTTGTGAAAAGGAAACACAAGATGACTGTCAATCTTTCTCGGTCTGGGGCTCCATGCAAGATCTTGTGGGGTAAGGCTGATTATGAGAAAGTTCAGTGATTTGAACCTAAAACCTCTATGTTTGGAGGCATGTGACATGAGGGACCTTTACTGTCGGTTTTGAACAAACATGCGAGTATCAGAACAAACACGCGAGGATCATACATCTGTTCTTTGTGCATGGGCGTGGATTTCTTGGGTGGATATCTTTACATTGGGATATATTTTTGTTACTATTATTGACCCTGATGAACCCTTCTATTTATAGGGGGAAACGTGTCGGTCTGGGTTTATTTGGCAACATGTAGTAGAGAGACTGTATATTTATGTCTCCTTTCTAGATATTTATAGTGATTTCCTATACCATAGGTTCATATAGGTGTTGATTAGTCCTTGGCAATCAATAAGGAACGTGTGTATATATTTCTTCTATGCTTGTGTTATGAAGAGCCCTGGCTTGGGGCATTTCATCAGTAGGTATCCTTGAGAGGGTGTATCTATATCTCTTTTTTCATATTTAAATAAGTGGAGCTCTATATCTCTAGTACAAGCGTAGATTTTGGCGATTTGTTCACTGATATCTCTCATACCTGCATTGACAGGAGTTACCCTATTCTGTGTTATTGTGTCTATTGTATTAGTGGCTTTGTCACTACTAACATTTAGAATAGGGTCTATTAGAGACTGTCAGTTAGGGACAGGTTCTGGGTAGGGGCGCCCTTATTGGGGCGTTAATCTTACATTTTGTCTTGGTTAGGGTAGGGTGTTTCTAGTTGTGTGAGGGTTGTTATAGGGTTAGTGCAGTATATTATTTATGATTCTAATAAAAGTATGTTTTTATATATCTAGTTGCTAAGTGATTTCTATAGTGTGTCTTTTTTTGCCAGAACTGCTAACCACTCAGCTACATTGTAGCTACTCACAGCTCTTTGCATAAATAGACTTTTGTTTGACTAGAGTGAGCATACTGTGAGGGAAAGGCATGGAGATGTCAAACCTATTGGGTCACATTTTATGCAATTAAAATAATCATACATACAAAGCTGAAGAAGGATAAACCAGGCATGAAATGCCTTCATGGCAAAACCCCTTTAATAATCTTTTTTGTGTTTCCATAGTTTTTTTCTGTGTTTTTTGCTGTGTTATGGGTAATGGAGCTGCTTGCTGTGTCAGAGTAGATTGTAGCTTACGGATAACCTTAGGGTTAGTTGCATGCATATATTAGGGTCTTTGTGTCAAGTTCAGATGTCAGGAGCATGTTTAGGGAAAGGAAGAGTTAGCTTTTAGGGTCAGTTACCATTTACTATTGTCTTGCTTCCGGACAGAACTCATTCATGGTGTTACCACCAACCATGTTCCTGCTATCATCTGCCTTGCTGTCCACCCACTTTAAACACGCGTCATATTACTATTGCCAGTGACTGCTTGTTCACCTCCATAATTAGTTCGGATTGTAGTCTTGAGTCCACCAGCATTGTTACAGATATGCCAATACTATATGATTATTTGGGTGCAAACCTTCACTGATCTGGAAATGAAGGGACATTCAAAGTTGCAGCTCCTACATTGTTTTTAAAGGGAAGACATCAAGTGGTTTAAACTGAGAGCAGGATATGATAGAGCGAGAGAAGCTGAGCTGTGTGATATATAGGATTATGTGATTTGGAGCAGGATTTCTGCGTAAGAGGCAGAGAAAATGTAATAGAAAAAAATAAACTACTACTAACCCCACCCACATGTAGTGATTGACAGTTTGCTCTCCACACTCAATAAAAAGCTGTCAATCACTGTATGTGGGTGAGGTAAGCAGGACTTCCGCTGTCTCTTAAAGGGGTATTCCCACTTCATTGAGTAGTACATTTTTAAAACACATGTATTTAAGCACTTTTGTAATGTACTTTGTAAAACAATTCTGTGTCTTTTGCCTAAAATTCCATTTTTTCTGTGTCTGTGTTGCTATAGACTCCCAGCCCATCCCAGCCTCTGAGCTGTGAATTGGTGGCTGGTATGTGTATGCCACAATGACGTGGACAGTGGCTGGATTTGTGAGCGCACGTCTACTCCTGGCCCCTGTCACTTCCAATGCTCAGCTTCTATTGGAATCGGTGCTGAACATGCCTAGGCTCCGAGTACTGTCAGAACGCCCCTCTCTCTCTCTCAGTCAGTGCTGCCCGCTTTCTCACTAGTACGAGGCTGCGGCTGTATGAAGAAGAGTGTTCATTACTTAGTCGAGCGTCTCTTCACAGGAAAGAATAGATAGGCTGTGTGCTGACAGAAAACCCTTTCCTCTCCCTCTTAGGCTGTGCTGCCAGCTCTCCCCTTACTATGAGGCTGTGCTTGTGTGAAGATATGCCTTCAGTATTTAGCCAAAGTCTGGCTGCACAGCTGAGAAGAATAGAAACTGAGGCTGTGTGCTGACAGAACGCCTCTCCCTCTCAGACTGTGCCGCCAGCTTTCCCCCTACTACGAGGCTGTGGAAAAAGAACTGAGGTTTTCTGTAGCCGAGTCCCATGCTGCTTTGTAAAGTTACCATGGCAACATCGAGAGCAAGCGCACACAAAGAAGCCTGTTTAGAGTGCGCTCCGCCCAGCCAGTGAAGGACGACCATTTTTAAACTTCAGAGGGAGTAAGCACCCTGAAAAACCCAACGTGAGGCTACCCCTTTAAGCTGCATGATTTTTTATTAATAACTTCACTGCTTTACCTTGTGATGAGCAATCTTTTAAAGTACCCTTATTGATTTGCTATAGATTTACTTACCTTCAGGCATCTTATAAATTCTAGCTTTTATCTCCTACTTGAGGATGTCTATGGCCACTACCTGGATTTAATATCTATCAGAGACCTCACCTTTCTCCCAATGTTTTACTTAGAAAACTATTCAATGGTCAATAGCCTTCCAGGCTGATGTAAGTAGACGTCCAAATTAGTATCCTTTACTGTAAAACAGAAACTAGCAGCCACTTTAAAAGAACTTAATATTACCCTATGGTAATTATAAGAGTATTGTGTTAATGACTTTCCGTAAAGCATACATAATGACTTGGACTCAATTCAAAGTCTCACCTACATGTCGTCATGTTGTTTCTGAGTATTCAGTGGCCTGAGCTTAACATTATCATTGTCTCTAAGTTTATCCAAAGATTTATGGCAGATAATATCTTAGTACATCAAAAGAACTTTTGAGCTATCTATTTCTCTTATGCCACTATGGGCTTTATCGCATATTACTAAGGATCATTCTGCTCTCCTATCTACTCATTATGTATTTTGTGAAAGCAAGAAAAGAGGAAAGTGCAGCTCTGAGATAGTCGTGTTGATTGCCATAAAAATGTATAGACAAACTGGGAAGAATATTGCTCATGTGGCTGAGTTATGCTATGATAACAGTAGGAGTTGAGTCATTGGACCAAAAGTAGACCTAAAGGAGCAGACATCATCCACCTCTCATAAGTATATAGTGCAATATTTGCCAAGTTTAAAAAATAATGCTTTTATTTTTATTGTTGCTCCAAATTGGCAAGATAAATTTTCGCAGACAAAAGTTTAAATCACACTGGCTATAAAACCAAAGAGCTTATTTAAACCATTAAAAACTTTTACAAACCATGCAGTCAGATGAAACCTGTTTTGACCTTGACTTGAGGTCTTCATCTGGCAACATTAAAGTATTTTTCAATGTTGGACCCAAAAGACACCTCCTGATGTGTGTCTTATTATGGCTATGTTCACACGGCTTAACTGCGGGACGTAATTATGCCCCGCAATTACGCCGTGTGGCCGGGGGCGGGAGCGGGGGTGTGAGCGGGGGGCCGGCCCTTCGCCGGCCCATAGCCTTGCATTACCAGCGGCTATACGCCGCTGGTAATTCACAATGTCCAATATCTCCGCGCCCGGCGGATTCGCCGAGCAGAGAGAGGAGACGTAATCCATAGTTCTCTATGAGAACTGTGGATTACCGTAATGACTGGGACATTTTCAGCCCGTAATTTGCGCACTTCGGCGCGTAATTACGTACTGAAATACGGCCCATTTTAAGCCGTGTGAACATGGCCTAAGAGTAAAGTCAATTTTCTCTATAACATGGACTGGACAGATACATTACTTAAAGTACAAAACAAGCTATTTTTTATGATGTGGGAGACATTCACTGCTATCCAGTTACTGTCAATCAGAAGTACTGTGTTTAATTGTTTGTAGCTTACAGACTGGTTAATGGAAGCATAATGGGGTGGAGACCCAGAATACTGTCTTACAAACTTCTGCTTCATTTAATGTTCTGTATGGAGAAATAGTATGGTACAATGTGGGGGATGGAGGTTGTGGAACAAACTGTAAAACAGTCATTATGTTTTGGCAACAGATCTTATTTTGAATCCTATATTTTTGCCTGTCATCTGCTTGTAGAGCTTCTGCTTTTGTACCATTGTATAACCTAATAAAGGCAAAAAAAATCTGAAACGATTTCACAAAACAGAACATTATTAACACTCAATTGCACTTACACAAAGTGTTCAGCAAAAACAGGTATATGTGCAGAATAAGCTGAAAACTTTTAGTGGTAAACTTAAGGTCACATTTTATTACATTATAAATACACAGTCAAGTCAAATTTTTATGACCACTAACTAATCCCAAGTAACTGCTGTGTGCAGCATGGGACTGTGAGTGACTCGATAAGTTCTTGGTAGGTTGTCACAGGCATCTGGAGCCACGCTGACTGTATCTCACAGCTGCTGGAGGGTGCATGGGGGAGGATCATCCCACAGCTGCTGGAGGGTGCGGACCCATAGAGTGAAACGATTATTGAGGTGATTCTAAAGATGCTCAGTTAGGTTCAAGTCTGGGGAATTATGAAGGCAGTTTAGTATTTGGAAATCTTGGTCATACTCTTCAAACCAATGTCAGACATTTTTAGCATTGTCTTGCTGGAAGATTCCATTAGCCTCAAGGAAGACAATTAGCATATATGGAATTTGGAATCATTCAGTTTAAATAAAAATATATATTTAGTAAAATTAATTGACAGTGTTATCAAGACAATGGCCAAATAATTTCTGCATGCAAAAATAACAAACAAGTGAACACTTCGTATGTTGCCTTTATGAAAAAAATACACCATTTGTAGCTATTGCAATCCTGCAGGTTTTTGCCATTTTAGCTGTTGATATGCTTAGGTAAATTATGAAACTTTCATCCCATACTTCCCAATTCACTTCCTACAGGTTTGATTGTTTAAGCTTCTCTCACAAAAGGTCAGTAGGGTTGAGATTTTGCAACTAAGCCGGCCAATCTATTCCAGACAGAACACCAGTTGACTGCATCTCTCCTAAATAAATCTTGCATCATCTGGAGATGGGCTTTGGGCAATTTGCCTGTTGTTTGAAGAAATTGGCTCTAATCAAGAGTGGTCCAGAAAGTCTAATTTTTCCCAGCACAGAATTGCTTCTGACCATCCAGCTGTACAGGAAACTGCAGATAGCCTCATCACTTGCTAGTTCACCAGCAAACTCGTGTAGCTGTTATTGGCCATGAGGGGTCATGACATTTTTCACATGAACCTACTGGACCATCTGATTTCAACCCTCAAAGCCAGATTGCTGTGTTGTGAAGGTAGTGATAGTTCCTGGTAATTTGCCAAATGGAATAACCTTTGCTTCTTAGAATAAAGGCAACAAAATCTCCCCTTTTAGCCATTTTGAGACAATAACCAAACCTACAATTGGTGATACTTAAAGTGAATATGTCATGTGGCTTAGACTGCCCTATCTAAAAACAGGATATGATGGAAGCGGAGCTTTGTCATATGTAGGTTTATTTGATTAAAGAAGGATTTCTGAGTAAAAAAGCAGCGTAAACCCTGAAATGACTCTTAAAATAGACTGTGGGAGTCTTGATTACCCAATCCACATACACTGATTAATAGCTTTCCTTGTATCAATGTGTGTACAGAGCATACATTCAATCATTACATGTGAATGGAATAACAGGACTCGTACTGTCTCTATCAAGAATCCTGTGAGAATTTACTCTGCTTTTTACTTAAAAATCCTGCTTCAGAGCAAATAAACCTATCTATCCCAGAGCTCAGCTATCCTGCCCACCGACAGGGCAGAAAAAATAAATAACAGGCTGACTTTAGGTACCCTCAAAGAAGCCAGTTGTATAGTTAACTTGAACAGTGATTTTCTTATGATGAATTAGCCTTCCAACATAATCATTTATTATCGTTTAACGCATTGGAGCAAATAAATAATAGTTGCTAAAGTTTTGTTTTTGTATGCCTACTTCACGTTACATAAAAGATAAGCAATTTCCAAGTCTAACAATGATTTACAACAAAAGTGACTAACCGATTAAAATGTTAGACTTTGTTCAAAGCTGTGCTGTATATTTCCATTTCGCCCATTATTTTTTAAGGAATCTGCGAGGCAAGCTTCTAAGTGAATCTCCAACGCAGATGTTAACACAGCCTTATTTCAATTGAAAACAATAGCAATAGGGATATAAAAAATAAGAAACTTATAGTGGCACCAAACTTTTGTACAGAGGTAAAATATACAAGAATAAAGCTAAAAGAGAAAAATGCACTGATGGGATTAGTTACAAACTGCACAAACCCTTGGCTAGAAATAAAAGCTGTATTTGGTGACAATCTCTGTGCCTAAACAAGTGCTAGACTGTCAATATTATTAAATAAATACGTTTTTACAGAAGACTTAAAAGAAAACTCTTCTCAGCATTTGTGCTTTGTTACATGGTGAGCTTCTACATAGTGACATTACTGCAATGTTCTTGTAAATATGGAAGTGTATGCAAAAATATAATATTGATAAACAGTTTTTATTTCTTACTTTAAAAAGATGAATATTTATAATAAAACTATGTAATTGTATTTTAGTAATTTTTTTTTATTGGTAGCATTGACTGGGTTTATGCCGTCTTTGTCTCTCTATCTCAGTTAAATAATTTGTGATACCAGTCTTTTATGAAATGAACATGTAAGAACATTGCCATCTAGTGACAATGCCATACTTTGTTTGTTAAGTTCTCACTACCAAGGTTTTAGTTGGAAAGTTATCCCCAGAGCTGCAAGTAAATTCAAGATAAATTATACAGGACCTCTCAGCTCATATTTCATTTTGCATCTAAAAATTCAGAAGTCTCTTTTCTTAGAAGTCTTCATTGTCCTTCTAGAAATGTATGAATAAATTGACAACTGAGTACAAGTCCTTATTCACACAGTGAAATTTTAGTACATCAAAAGCAGTGTGTATTTAGTCAGTATTCCGAATTGGGTAAACAAGAGGTGGATAATTTACATTTGTAACCTCAGGAAAACCTGCAGTACATACAGTGGGGAGAAAAAGTATTTAGTCAGCAACCAGTTGTGCAAGTTCTCCCACTTAAAAAGATGAGAGGCCTGTAGTTGACATTATGGGTAGACCTCAACTATGAGAGACAAAATGAGAAAACAAATCCCGAGAATCACAAAGAATTTATTTGCAAATTATGGTGGAGAATAAGTATTTGGTCATCTACAAACAAGCAAGATTTCTGGCTCTCACAGACCTGTAACTTCTTCTTTAAGAGGCTCCTCTGTCCTCCACTCATTAGCTGTGGTAATGGCACCTGTTTGAACATGCTATCAGTATAAAAGACACCTGTCTACAACCTTAAACAGTCACACTCCAAACTCCACTATGATGAAGACCAAAGAGCTGTCGAAGGACACAAGAAACAATATTGTAGCTCTGCACCAGGCTGGGAATACTGAATCTGTAACAGGCACCAGCTTGGTGTGAAGAAATCAACTGTGGGAGCAATAATTAGAAAATGGAAAACATATAAGACACTGATAATCTCCCTCCATCTGGGGCTCCATGCAAGATCACACCCTGTGGGGTCAAAATAATCACAAGAACGGTGAGCAAAAATTCCAGAACCAGACTGGGGGACCTAGTGAATGATTTGTAGAGAGCTGGGACTAATGTAACAAAGGCTACCATCAGTAACACACTATAGGGATTCAGATCCTGCAGTGCCAGACGTGTCCCCCTGCTTAAGCCACTACATGTCCGGAAGTTTGCTAGAGAGCATTTGGATGATGCAGAAGAGCATTGGGAGAATGTCATATGGTCAGATGAAACCAAAGTAGAACTGTTTGGTAGAAACACAACTCACCGTGTTTGGAGGAAAGAGAATGCTGAGTTGCATTCAAAGAACACCATACCTACTGTGAAGCATGTGGGTGGCAACATCATGCTTTTGGGATGTTTCTCTGCAAAGGGACCAGGATCACTGATCTGTGTACATGAAAGAATGAATGGGGCCATGTATCGTGAGATTTTGAGTGCAAACCTCCTTCCATCAGCAAGGGCATGGAAGATGAAACGTGACTGGGTCTTTCAGCATGACAATGATCCTAAGCATATCGCCAGGGCAACAAAGGAGTGGCTTCGTAAGAAGCATTTAAAGGTCCTGGAGTGGCCTAGCCAGTCTCCAGATCTCAACCCATAGAAAACCTTGGGAGGGAGTTGAAAGTCCATGTTGCCCAGTGACAGCCACAAAACATCACTGCTCTAGAGGAGATCTGCATGGAGGAATTGGCAAACATACCAGCAACAGTGTGTGCCATCCTTACGAAGACTTACAGAAAACGCTTGACCTCTGTCATTGCCAACAAAGGATATATAACAAAGTATTAAGATTAACTTTTATTATTGACCAAATACTTATTTTCCACCATAGTTTGCAAATAAATTCTTTCCAAATCAGACAATGTGATTTTCAGGATTTGTTTTCTCATTTTGTCTCTCATAGTTGAGGTCTACCTATGATGTGAATTACAGGCCTCTCTCATCTTTTTAAGTGGGAGAACTGTTGGCCTACTAACTACTTTTTTTCTCTACTGTAAAGTCAAAAATCTGAGGGTTTAATTTGAGATTTAAAGTCCATAATAGATTTTTCAGAAGGAAAAATCCTTCATGTGAACAAGATCACTACATACTGTCTAGTCAGTACAGACATTGTCAGATCACAAAGCCCAGTTGTCAATTTATGCATAAATATTCAACAGGAATTATAGAGGAACAGCACAATACAGAGAAATGAGAAGAGATAATATGGAAAACATTTCAGTTTAGGGCCCACCTCATCCGTTTCTATGTCCCGCAGGAGCTTAGACACAGCAAGCAGAGACTGAAAAGGTCTGGACACAAGAGGACCAGCTCAACTTTTCCTTGGAGGATGCAGGTGCTTGATAGAGGTGTTGGTGTCAGCACAGGCAGCAGGCACCATCTTGGATTTGGTGCTCCAGCGCATACCTTTGAACCACTTTGGTTAGTAAGTCACAGATGAGATCACAGCTCTAAGAGCCCTATTCAGCAATCTAGCCGTTCTCCAAAATAGGAAGTCCGGTGCTAAAATGTAGAAGTGGCTGGCTATTATACAACTTTAAAGGACATTTTGGCTATTTACTGATCACGTGGCACACTGTAAGATCTCTGGTGGAACAATTTGAACTACCTCAACTGTTTTATTAGGGGCATATGGTCTCTCAGGTTATTTAACAATGAATTAAAGAATATTTACATTTATATAGTCTTACAGCTACAAATGGCCCTTTGAAGGCAACCATAATGCTGATGTGGCCCTCGGTGTAAATGAGTTTGACACTTCTGATCTACAAGTATTTAATGTGGAAAAGAAGTTTTCACTACAACAGATAACACTATGTCGGTATTATGTGTTCAGAGTGCATGGCTGGAAAGATCCCAGCATACAAGGTAAATGTGTCCATGGGGCTAAATAGCTCAAAAGAGGTCAAAGCGTTTTTTGGCCTCTCTCTTGCAAAAGCAGTTATTGAATATTATAGCAGACTATGTGTATCTATGTGCTATCTCTGATCTTGGCAACTGCAGCAAGAATCCTGCTGTATTTTACAGCTGTGGCCATAAAAGTACTCTGTAAGACTTCTCCATACGCTATACTATTTCAGGACAAGTCCTTAAAGGGTTAAATAACCAGCAGACAGATAACTGCTGCATCAAACAAATCCAAATCAAAAATGTCAAAAAAAGTGAGTTATACTTTTTTTTCTAGTTGGGGTCTATTGCATTGGTATAGAAGAGGAATAGGAGCAGAATGTTTAATACAACTATATTATAAAGTTTTATTATTTCATATTACATACATAAAAATAAAAACAAGAAAAAGTGTGTTTTGGCTACACGTCACCACCAGCCCTGGGTTTTAACAATGCAGATGCTGCTTCCCAAATTTTTTAGGCAGGCTCTCTGGTTAACAATCCATTGGATTTTTTAGTCTGGTAGCATCCCTTTTATTCCACATGCTTCTTAGAAGCTTTTGGAATAGAGGACTTTTGCTCTGTTTCACACTTTTTTTTCTTAAAGGGTTATTTTCACCAAAATTATGTGCTTTACACATGCAGGCAAAGGAAATTAAAGAGTATTACCAAACACATTGCTGTTATTACTTTGCTTCCTTTCAGAACTGGAGCAGATCTTATCTCCTACTTGTATACACAAGCTTCCCTAGGTCACCAACCACCTCTCTCTGCATTAGAAGTGGCCATGATGGTGATGTCACTCCCTGATGTGTCTTATCAGCAGCACATGAACTTGTTTATATTTCTTACTGACAAACTTTAACCCTTTCGAGTTCTGTACCCTTCTACCCTGTTGTTAAAAACCCTTGATCGGCAATCTCCCTCTAACAGGCTCAGCAAGGAATAGCAAAGAGAATATGCCAATCACTGCTGTAGAACCAGCAACAGCCTGAAAGGCGAGTGGGAGACTCAAGCTGTTTGTGGCTCTGTGAAACAGCATGCGTCAGGTGTGCTGTCATGCAAAATTTTAAAATTGTCCTTTTGTCCCCAAAGGAATCTCTGAGGAGTAGCAATTACCAGCTTATCATTTGTTTATAGGTTCAAAGGAAGAAAACAGGATTTTCTGTTCACAAAATGATTATCTTTTCATATTCCTATAGTTATATGTAAATCTGCAAAAACTGTGGCGGAGATAATACATTTTTCTACAAGATTTTATAAACATTCTACCACGTTCTGGGGCACCATAATCCACAGTGAAATAAATAGTTGAAATACATAACAAAAAGCAATATAGAGTAACTTAATACCATTAATATTCAAAATAGTTCAAGAACATACCCTGCTTCAGTCCTAAGTATTAAAAGGGTTTTACAAGATTTAAAAGTCCAAGACAGGGGCCACACATGCACCGTAACAGAAAGGAATTTCTTAAAAGTTGTGGAAACCCCCTTTAACATACTTTTATTGCTGGGTGGTCATACAGCTTTGATAGCTGATGTTCAGCCAACATTTGTTTAATGTGTACGGGCACCTGTAACATGTTGAGTAGATAAAGTTAAAGGGGTTTTCTCACCACAATGATTAACTTTCAAAATGTAGGGAAAGGGAAATGAAGACTATTATTAAATACACTGATATTGTATTTTGCTTTGTTGAGGAGATAAGAGAGATTTTATTTCTTCTTGCTTACCAGCCTTCTCTCTCTCTTCTCTATTATCTGATCAGCTGGAAGCTGCTGTCCATCCATGGTGATGTCACTCCCTGCTGTGTGTAATTTAAGTAACAAAGCCTTGTTTGTTAAAGATAAGGACACATTTTCACTACTTAGAGCTCTGTAGTCTTGTGTACTACAGATTTTACATCTCCTGCAGTCATTTCAATGGAACAAGCTTAGGTAGGAATAGCAGAGATGATATGCTAATCACTGCTAACTAGGAAGTGTGAGCTGGCTGTGACTCTGTGAAACTACATGCTGAGAAAACCTCTTTAAATTAGTATCTTGTTCTACACAAAAACACTATAAAGGGTATGTTTCCACTTTCCTGGACCTGGTGACAAGGGCAGTCTGACAAAAATTGCCAAGGGGAAATTGATGTTGGGTTTAGTACAATCTGAGTTCAAAAGTGAATTTTCGCTTTTACTTATAACTATCCTTAATGCATTTCGTAGAAATGTAGAGACTACAATGTGACCTAAAAGGTTTCAAGACAGAAAATCTTGTGTTGTTTTACTGCCATCTAGAGGATAGTGTTTTCAGTTGTGTCTTGGTTATATTATCAAGGTGCTTGTTTGTCGGAAAGCTGCGTGTCATAACTACTATAAGATACTATTGCTAAAGATTAGCACAGTGATCATGGTGAACTAGATCAAATCAAATCACAACCCCTTCCTGACATCTAATGTGCATTTAAATAATGGCATGAGCATATGAGCTAATGCCACTCCTTACACTGTTAGCTACAGCAGCCACATGCATTCAGCAGCTGGGATCACTCTGATCCTGGCCATTTAAAGGGGTTGTCCAGTCGAGGAAAAATAATAATTAATTACTGTACTGCTGCCCAAATGAAAAAAAAAACTTATACTTACTTTCTGCCTTATCCCTGTTCCTGCACTGGCTCTGTGCCATCTCTCCCCGGTCTTCTGAATACTTTCAAACTATGGCCGAATGAGACAGTTGTCACTGCTTACATCAACTTTCTGAGTTGTTCACTAGTAGCTTGGTACTCTAGGGGAATAAAAACACAAGTTTTAAAATTCTTAAAAAAGAAAATATCAAAAGTTAACAAAACACCCATTTTGCAAAAGAAAAAGGTAATATCATTGGTATTGACACGTCCATTAAGGTCTGAGATATTAAAAAAAAATGTAAAATTCCAATCTCGGAATTGCATTTTCATCCATTCACCTACTAAAAAAATTAATAGAAGATAATCAAAAAGTTGCTTGTATCCCCAAATAACTTTGAATAATTTCTTCAGGTGAGCTGGGGACTGTTGTGTCTTTTTGGATTGTATCCCAAAATGCTACCATTAAAAACTACACTTCAGCCTGCAAACAATGAGCCCCAATGAGTTCGTAGATGTAAAAAAAAAAAAAAGTTATAGGTCTTAGTAAATGGGGCTGAGAGGTAAATTAAAAGAAAATATATATATAATTTTTTTTTTAAGTAGTAGAACATAACAACTATATAAATTTGGATTTGCCAGAAACATACCAACCCACAAAATAAACATGACATATCAGTTATACTGCACAGTGATCTCCATAAGAACAAAACCACAAAAAGATGACTGCTTTGTTTCCAGCTCCACCCCACAAATATTTTTTGGGGGGGTTCTTAGTATGCTATTTGAGTGGTACCTTTTAAAGTACAACTTGTCTCACAAAAAACAAGTCTTCATATAGCTCTGTAGACAGAAAATGTTAAAAAGTTATGGTTCTTAGAAGTCAGGAAAGAAAGGAACATGACAAACAAAAATCCCTGCAGCAAGAATGGGTGAAAGGCATGACTTTAATTTAGTCTCTCCATGGGGGTATTATTCAGTCACTGTACAATGGTGTTATAAAATCCATGTATAGTGGCATTAATTAGTTGCTGTATAGTGGTAATAATTAGTCACAGTATGATTATACTATTAAAGGGAACCTGTCACAGTGATCATGCTATCTGATCTGCAGGGAGCATGTAATGGAGCAGAAGGGGGCAAGCAGACTGATAAATAGTTTTATAGGGAAAGATTCAGCAGAACTTGAAATGTATTAATATAATGTGCTGCTATTTCTGAGTTAAGGATTCCAGTAGGCGGTCTTCTAAATGACTAACAGCTTTCCTGGTATGAGTGTCCATACTGACATAGCTGTCAATCCCTGATAAGACTGCCTACTGCACTCCTTAACCCAGAATAAGTAGCACATTAAATTACAATTTCTACTAAAAGTTTTAAGGTATTATGCAGTGACTGTATACCAGTATTTTGTTACTATATGGTGGTATCATTCAGACATGGTACGGTGGTATATTTCAAACACAGTAAAGTCATACTACTCAATCACTGTACAGGGGTGTATATACGATACCAGCCACTTGTGGCAAGTCCCAGCTGTAACTAACAAGTGGACCCATTCCATACTCCCTTACCGACACTTTGCCTTAAAGAGGTTTTCTCGCTACAAAGATCATATCTCTAACGATGGGGGCATGTCCGAACAGGCTGAATGAAATGTCAGTCAGCCAATCACAGAAAAGGGTGCGTGTCCCATCCACCTGCTGCAGAAATAACTATAGATGCACAGATTAGCTCAGATCTGCTATACTAAGTGACTAAGGTAATGCAAACCAATTGCAAAAGTGCTTATTTTTACTGTCCCCATCATTAGATATACAATCTTTGTAGCGAGAAAACCCCTTTAAGCTATAGTGCTTAAAGAGCTACAACTCTACACTTGACTTGGCTAGACAACTGGGTCAGAACGAAGAAAACTATAGAGGCTACTGATAGAAGGCTGATAAAACGTCCAACTTTATCTCCATCGGGTCACAAAGTGCACGTCAAAATCTGGAACGGAATTGAAAAAAATGTATTGTGGCAGTCCATGTAAACAAAAGATATGATAGAAAAAGTAGGTAACTGAAGATATCTGCCCAATTACAAGCTATGCTAGAAGCCACCTTCACTACAGAGGAATAAAAAAAAGGCAATATCTTCTCTCCCTGTTGGCAAGAGCCCCCGGTCATATGGTTATATTGCAAAATTGTATAAAGTCCTGGAAAGGGAAAATCTTTGCCAAGCTTATTATTTGAAACTGAATCCTCTTCTGGTGTAGTTAATTAAAGAATATCAAACACCTCCACAGAAACACACAAAAATTGATATTAGATTAAATTGTAAGACTTTTCTCAAATACAGGGACAGGGGTTTTACTTTCATTTTGTAACTCAGGAGATCCTTATCTAGAAGGAATACCTCTGTGGGAGATACCAACTGTACAGGGGGAGCTGAGGGTATTGCTGCTTGTACAGGGTTAATCTGAGTCTCTCACTACATACAGTACAGCAGGCACAGCACACTGAGGACATAGTGACAGAGTTTACCTGTTGCTTTAGCCTCCTCCTCCACAGAACACAGGTATCTATATTACACTTCTGCTACTGTGCACATGATGTAGATTTACAGACTCCCCCCTGAACAGTGGAATCTCCTAGCTCAGAAACAGTTAGGCTATGATTACATAGCACACGAAAATGGTCAGATTTTCGGCGGGTTAAGTATTTTGAAAACGCTGAAAATCTGACAGTTTTGCATGCTCATAGACTTACAAAAACGTAGACCTGCAGTCTACAGTCGTTTTCTGGCGCCGGCAGTTTTAGGAACATGTTGTACAAACCGCCGCCATCTGGCGCCTTTCCGTCGGTTTCCCATACATTCAATTGTACGGGCCAATGGAAAAAAAGATAAAACCAATCGCAGTTTATGAGAAAAATGTGACAAAAACCACAGTCATGCATCGAACAAAAAGCCGTCGACTTTCCAACAGTTTTTATCCCATGCTGTGTGGCCCTAGTCTTACTTTCACAAAACTGTCAACATAGTGATCCATCAAGCTGTCAGGTGCCAACTTCAGAGTTGTCTTAAAGGGCCAGCGCTTTTTAAAAAAACTGAATTACAGGTAAAACGCTTTGATTTTCTTAATGAAGCATATTTGAGAAAGTATTTTTATTTTAGTCTTCTCTTACTTCATGAGGTTTCTCTGGAGATGATAGGTCCTCTTTAACCTGGAACAGGCTGGTTTTGTTCCTTCCAGGGAAGCTAGAGACAATAAACTCAAAACCTTACACAAAAAAGAATTTGCCCGTGATTTTGGCTTATGATTAAACTGAGTTCTGCCACCAGGGTTCGTTATGCAGGTTCTCCCTCCCTGCTTACATGCATAGCAAATAGAAGTGGTTGAACCGTGGTAAAAATTTTATCAAACTTTAATAAATTTTCTTTAAAAAACAGTCAGCTTCTGGCTTTGAACCATACCACATAGTCCGTCAGACACAAATATGACAAACGAATAGCAAGATACTCAGATTTTTAGTTGCGGCCACCTGTGCCGTTCAACGAGGTAAGTCCATGGATAAGCTCCCAGCATGGTGAGCAGAAGACGCCGACATCGGGGCAAAAACTGACGCACAGCAAGTGCTCAGATTTTTAGTTGCGGCCACCTGTGCCGTTCAGCAGAGTACATCCATGGATAGGCTCCCAGCGTGGTGAGCAGGAGACGCCGACATCAGAGCAAAGACTGACGCACAGCAAGTGCGACGTTTCGGGGAAGCTCCTCCCATTCCTCAAGCATGAGGAAGGGGAGGAGCTTCCCCAAAACGTCGCACTTGCTGTGCGTCAGTCTTTGCTCTGATGTCGGCGTTCTCCTGCTCACCACGCTGGGAGCCTATCCATGGATGTACTCTGCTGAACGGCACAGGTGGCCGCAACTAAAAATCTGAGCACTTGCTGTGCGTCAGTCTTTGCCCCGATGTCGGCGTCTTCTGCTCACCATGCTGGGAGCTTATCCATGGACTTACCTCGTTGAACGGCACAGGCGGCCGCAACTAAAAATCTGAGTATCTTGCTATTCGTTTGTCATATTTGTGTCTGACGGACTATGTTGTATGGTTCAAAGTCAGAAGCTGACTGTTTTTTAAAGAAAATTTATTAAAGTTTGATAAAACTCAAAACCTTTCCTGTTATACATCAGACCAAGCTCACAAGTGTACCTTGTATGCTACTTTCAATTGATGCTAAAAAGGTTTTTCTCTGTGTTAGTTTGTTTTTTCTAGAAGCAGTTCTTAGACATCTGGGCCTCTGACCTGTCATGCTCCAAAGAATCCTTGCTCTCAATTTCTTTCCATGAGCCCAAATAGGAATAAATGGCTCATTGTCTGATCTTTGGATGTCCACAATGGTACCAGACGGAGTTGTCCTCTCTCCTCCTTTTGTATATTCTTTTACATGTCATCAGAGGCATCATTGATACACAGAGGATGTATTTGTGGATTGTTACTCTACTTTTCTAACAAACATATCCCTCCCGGATTTACTGGCGGCACTTAATGAATTCAACACCTTTAGTAATCACATAATAAATATGTCTAGAAATATGAATGTGACATTAGATGCACACATAGTTGCACAGCTACAAGAGAACTTCTTGTTTCTCTGGACCGGACACTCAGATACCTTGGAGTGCACATACTTACTGACCTCACTATGCACTTTTGATAACCAGTATTATCAAGATTGTTTTCAATGGGAAAGAAAGGACTTTTCTTGGATTGGTAGAATTAACATTTTAAAAATTAATATGCTCCTGTTCCTTCTATATCTGTTTCTCCCATTACAATCTCCATCATCTACTATCTCTTTACTTCTATAAATAAACTGTTGATAAGGTATGTGTGGGCCCTGAAGAGGCTGAGAATTGCACAAACCCTCTTATCAAGAAATAAAACCATAGGGTGCTTGTTTTTTCCCAGACATCAGAGCTGACTATTTTAGACTACTTCCATCAATCTGGTTTTAAACTGGCTTTAAGCTATTTGCTCAATTGGAGTTTGACTTTCTTCCTCTGCACTTCCAAAACCTAAGCTGTTGACATTGGCTCTGGTGGCCTCCACGACTTTGTTGGTCTGTAGGTTCTAGCCATAAAGAATGAAGCTCTTCATCCCATGGGGCCCAGAAAATGTTTGCATCCTTAGTACGTCTATAAGAAATATTATGATTAACAATTTTAATATTCACGAATAATAATACTGAACAACAACAATATCCTCACCTAGATTCTAAGGTGAAGGTCAGCTAAGAAAGCACACCAACAACAATGTATATAAAAAGATTATATATTATCCAGAATGAAATGGGGTAAAAACACATTAAAATAATACAAGATAAAAGGTCACAAAAACAATAAGGATAAAATCAACAACAGGGAAACATGTATCAAAACATACAACAACAAAAGAGAAAAAGCAAAAAATTCAATAACTCCTGAATAAAGATGAGCGAATTTCTTATGAATTAAAGTCGGCTGATTCACCGAATTTTTCACAAAAATTAATTTCGTTCCAAATTTATTCACAACGAATGGTGTTAAAAAACAGCTATTTCCTGGCTGCAGAGAGTCTGTATGGTGTTGTGGAACATTGTGACATGCAGAAATATGCATAGGGAGCATGGTTTGGTATTGAAAGAATGCTGTGATTTAGTATGACATGTAGATGACAGGCACCGCTCTTAGAATCGCTTCACTTATCTGGGCAGTTATGGGGTCAAAACGGACCAAATAAATGAAGTGGGAATGCAGCCTGACAGGGTAATGTCAGCGCCAGCTAGAAAGAACCGAGCAACGCGCCAAGATCCCACTATAGCCTCAAAGAGCGCACTCCTTTTACACCGTCTTCAGACAATTCCACAGATTATGACAGAACATGTTCTGTTAAACACTTATACATGTAGAGCCCTTCCCTCCCCTCCGAAAGAGTGGAGATGTTGTCGGCAGTAATTTTGCCTTTACGTCACTGATCATTTTGCCCTTCCTTTGATCCGTCAGTGTCCGCTTTCAATCGGTCAATAATCCATCAGTATTGCTAAAGCCAAAAAGAAACAGGAGTTGATCCAAAACAGAGATGACAAGTAAATGGAATATTTGCATGCCTTCTGTGTTTTGTAGCTTTGGCTACCTAATCATCAGACAATCCTGATGCAAACAAAGGACCATGAGATACTGGCCTTATGGCTTCTCCAAAGACATAATTGGTTGTGTTTGTCCTTTTTTTATTCCTTCTGACAGATTAAAAGAAGGGAAAACCAAACATAGTGGCAATCTCATTAAGTGGTGGAGGGTGGAAACAGCATTAGGAAACCACAGGGTGGTTGAGTGAGAGAGTGGTCAGTTGGCAGCAGTATGAGTAGGCCACAGAGTGGCACAATGTCAGAGTGTGGAGGTGGCGGCAACATGAATAGGCCAGAGTGGCACAATGACATAGTGTGGAGGTGGTGGCAGCATGAGTAGGCCACAGAGTGGCACAATGACAGATTGTGGAGGTAGTGGCAACATGAGTAGGCCACAGAGTGGCACAATGACATAGTGTGGAGGTGGCGGCAGCATGAGTAGGCCACAGAGTGGCACAATGACAGATTGTGGAGGTGGCAGCAGCATGAGTAGGCCACAGAGTGGCACAATAACATAGTGTGGAGGTGGCAGCAGCATGAGCAGGCCACAGAGTGGCACAATGACAGATTGTGGAGGTGGCAGCAGCATGAATAGGCCACAGATTGACCCAATTACAGAGTGTGGCGGTGGCGGCAGCAACAGCAGCATCAGGCCAGAGAGGGGCAAAATTACATAGTTGTGAGGTGGCAGCAGCTACCGTGTTTCCCCGAAAATAAGACAGTGTCTTATATTAATTTTTGCTCCTAAAGACGAGCCAGGACTTCTTTTTAGGGGATGTTTTATATTTCTATGAACAATAATTCACATTTATTGTTGAACAAAACATCAACATGTATTAATATACTGTAGTGATTTCATCACAAACATCAGCAGAAGCAGCCAAACTCTGAATTTCATAACTAAAAATGCACTATGTCTTATTTTCGGGGGAAACACGGTAGGTGACATAATGAGGCGGTGGCGGCAGCAGCAGCATCAAGAAAGGGAGTGACATGGTGAAATAGCCTGGAGGTGACAGCAGCAGCATGAGGAGACCTGAGTGGCGAGGTGGCAGCGCATCAGAAGGCTACATAATGGCCCAGTGAAGCGTGGGGGGGTGGGTGGCAATACCAGTCTCTGGTAAAGATGGTGGGTGGTAGAAGAAGCAGCTGGAAGTAGATGTGTGGCATCATGTAGGTGGCAGCTTCAGAATAGTAGCTGAGGCAGGTAGGCAGAAGAATTCAGATTCGTTTGTCAAAGTTTGGGTGAGGCGGCATGGCTGATCTAATTTGATGCATCAGGCATTGGTGTGTGGAAATCCTGGCTGATCCACGCCTGATTCATCTTGACAAAGGTGTCTCTCCAGTAGTCCAGTGGATCTTCAATGTGGGGTGGCAGGGTGCTGTCCAAGTAGGCCACCACCTGCTGGATCAGGGTCTGCTCCAGGTGCTGCTGCTGGTGAGTACCTTCCTCACTAGGCAGGTGAAGAAAGCTGCTCATCAACGACTCCAGACTCAAGTTGCTGCTGATGAAGCTGGTACTTCTACCACCCCACCCCACAACAGCAGCCGTGGCATTGGTACATGAGCGATTAGGAACCCCCCAGTCAGACCTGTGAGAGGATGGACGATTGCGCCGATAGGTAGCGGCCAACTGACTACATAAGATGTCTCTATAGTACTTGAAGGGGTTGTATCATTACATAAAATGGTCTTCAGAATAAGGGGACAGTGAAAACAAGCAACTTTGCAATTGGATGTCATTTGCAAAGCTGTCTTGTTTTCACAGTCTGCCTTATCTTCGTTTTGTGTAAATAATGTTCCCCAGTGCCGGTCGGATTCCACCTCCTTTCATTTAATTGGCTGACGGCTCTACTAATTTACATTCTATCTGACCCCCGGTTGTATTGACGGGAGCACGCATTCCTGCCTCTCTCACTCAGAATAAGGGGCCGGCAACAATTTCACTCTGCACAGCTAGCAGCTCCACAGTAACACTGCAGCTGCTTCTACAATTAGAAGACAGCAGAATTGTGCCTCGGTACCTAATGCTCCTGCGTGTAAACATAGAAGGGAGACAGAGCTGTGCTGCTCTGGATGAGTTCATAGAAGACTGGATTCAACTGTAACAAACTTCCAGCTGGGAGAGGAGAAGAGATCAGTGCTCTGAGTTCATAGAAGACTGTCTAGACTAAGTGCAGGGCTGTGGTGTGTAAACAGCTCTTACAAAATAAGACTGCATGGAGAGAGGAACGACACAGTGACATGTGGACTCAGACAGAGAGGGGGGGAAGAGCACACTGACTCGGGAGCAAGCATGAACAGTGAAGGGGATGATGATGTCATCCCCCTTTAGTTAAGAAATACCCAGCTTGGAGGGGAAGAATTTGAGGAACTGAGAAAATGAAGCTACAAGAAAACAGCCGAACTGATGAAGCGATACATCCCCCTTAAGTTTGTCCTATCTCTCGACAGTTGAAGAAAAGGCCCCCCATTTTGTACATGTAGCAAGGGTCCAAGAGTGTGGAGAGACAGCATTCATACCTCTTCTGGATGGTGACTATTCGGCTGTCACTACCCAGGCAAATCAGCATGCAGCGAGCCATCTGCACAAGTGACTCTAAGGGACTCTCTCCAGCATCTCCACTGTATACTGCCACAGTGTGTCTGGGTAATTTGCCTCGTCTTCCTCATCTCACCCTACCTCATCCGGCTGCTCCTGCTCCTCCTCTCCTTTCACCTGGGTAGAAAAACCGCTCATTTTACAAGACATTGCTTGTGTTCTAATGTCCTCATCCTCCTCCAGTTCAGCCCCCAATGAACACATGAGGCTATGAGATGTAGTCTCCAGTCCCCTAACCAGACAGCTTCTGCAGCATCTGTACCAGGACATGAAGCAGTGGAATAATGTTGTTTATCCCGTAGTCTGGTGATGAAAAAATAATGTGGCCTCCCAAGCGCCTGAGAAAAAAGCAGGTGTCAAAATAAAGGCCACTGGCTGACATCAAAATTACCAGGGGAGTATCCTGCCCCATTGGGATCATAAAGAAATACTAATACCTTTCATGTTCTTATCGGTCCAACATATGAAGGGGGGAAATTCAAACGGGGGGAAAAATGTTGCATATCACCTTGTTGGGGGACCCCTTCTGTCACTGCAGCTCAAGGGGGTGTGTTTGGCGGGTTTGGGGGGAATGCTGAAATGCATGCAAATTTTCCTGGCTTTTTTGAAGCTTGCAGATGGGGGGAAAAGACTTGAGGAATATTTGACAACCAAAATTTAAAAAACACTTTGCGCCATGCAGGGACAGGGCTCAGCCCTTTTGGGCAGACGGACCCCTTTCTTTCCCTTTGTCTGTCCCCAGGGTTCCGTTTTTTAGTGGTCGTGGGGGGAAAGCCGGGAATAAATTTTTGACTTTCATTCACTGCCGTGCTCTGACATGGGTATGCTGGAGGAGCACTAAGATTGTCGTGCAGTGGAGGCTGGGGGGGTTTGGAGTAGGGTGGGTGGACTTGGGCCCCAGGATCAGCAGTTTGACAACGTGGGGGGAGAAAGTGGCGTCTCCTGTCCAAGTTGCTTGTGGGGTTTAGGCGGAAGCAAATTCACCCAGTGGGCCAAAAAGGACATGTACTGTCCTGACCGTATTTAAGCTCTAAGTCCGTCTGTCGTGCATTTGGAAAGACCCCAAAACAGCTCAAGGAGGGCCCCAACTTATTTTCAAAAATTTTTTGGGGGGGTGGTACTGCCTTTTTCGAAAAGAAATGATGGCTTGGGACTCCCCCCCTGGGCCGACACAACATCAGTTCTCTAAAGGGGTGCAGGTCCCACTTTAAAGGGAGGGATGCAGTACCCCCAAATTTGAACCAAACCAGTCAGCTGGTGCAATGAGTGGTGTCCCAAAATAAAAAATGCTGGTTCAGGAACATGTGTGTATATGTCACAAACACACTGTATTTCACCCCAGTAGTAAAAAAATTTGAAGGGCAATTAGTGCTGCGCAGGATACCCTTTGTACTAAGAAACACGTGACAAGTGTCAGAATGTAAAATGGCAAAGCCTTTTTATGGGCTGTTCATCAAGAACTGGCGGGCGCTGATTGATGCATTCTGGCATTGAGGCAAATTTTTTTCTTTCTCCCATATTCTTTGCCCCATGGGCGCCAATGTGCTTCGGCCCTTTTTAGAAAAGAAATATTTATTACCGATCGCCAGGAAAAGGGGTTCATTTTAGAATAGATTTTTTTTCCTTAAATTTTGAAACGGGCACTTTTAGGTAAAGAATTATCAGACAAGTTGTCCAAGAGCCAAGGATCACCTGTGGAAAATTACAGAAAGACCTGGAATCAGCAGGCACAACTGTTTCATAAAAAACAATAAGTAATGGGGAAACAACTTTCCATGACTTATGCAGCTTAAAAAACACAAGACTCCACTGCAGAACAAAAATCATGTTCACGCACGCCTAAAGTTTGCTCAGCAACATTTAGGCAAGCCTTTAATATACTGGGAGAATATAGTCTGGTCAGAGGAGACTTTTGAACTTTTGGTGTTATTAAACACCATGTTTGGAGGCCAAAACGCACTGCATACTGTATAACCTCAAAAACACCATACCAACAGTGAAGTTTGTAGGTGGGAACATCATGGTATGGGGCTGTTTTTCAAAGTAAACAACACATTTGAAAAATACAAAAAGAGACACAAGTATGGCTATACAAGAGGAAGCTGTAAATGGACAGTGTGGGACTCCTGCACATTTTTGGCTATAGGGTACCAGATTTACTGGCCCAGAAATATATATTTTTTTAATTAATTATGCTTACTATAGGCTAAATTGTCTTTATAGACTTTAACAATTTTATTTAGATTTAATACAGTGGGGGAAAAAAAGTATTTGATACAAATGTATTTTGCAAGTTTTCCGACCTACAAAAAAATGGGAGGTCTTCATTTTTTTTCGTGGGGTTACTTAATCTGAGAGACCAGAACCTAAAAAAAACCAGAAAAACCACATGTATGATTTTTTAACAATTAATTTGCATTTTCGCATAAACAGCTTTTCAGATCTGAGGTTTTCGGGGCTTATGCTGGGCTAATTGAGTTTTAGCTCCCCAAAGATTTTTAATGGGTTCAGGTCTGGGGCTGGCTTGGGTACTCCAGGACTTTAATGCTTTTAGGACCACTCCTTATTTTCAAAGCTGGGTTTGGGTCATTGCCTGCTAGAAGACCCAGCCATGACCCTCCTTTAATGCTCTTACTGAGGGAAAGGAGGTTGTTAGCCAAAAACTCTGATACATGGTCCCCTCCATCCCCCCTTCAACTGGGTTTCAGTTTTCTGTCCCCTTTTCGAAAATTTCACTCCCAAAATAGGTTTTTTCCCCCTGCTTCACGTTGGGGCGGTGTTTTTTGGGGTTGTATCATCCTTTTTCTTCCTCCAAAAAACGGGGAGTGGGGGTTGATACTAAAAAGTTCTATTTTGGTCTCATCTCACCCTATGACTTTCTCCCATGCCTTGTCTGCATTACCCACATGGTCATTGGTGAACTTCAAATGGGCCTGGCAGTGCTGGCTGAGTGGTGGACTTTTCAAAAACCCCCGCAAAAATTTTTTTCCATGATGTTATAGTGTCTTATTAACAGTAATCTTTCTGTGGTCCCAGCTTTATTCAGGTCATTGACCAGGTTCTCCCATGTATTTGGGTGGTTTTTGAACTTTTGAATCATACTTACCCCACGAGGCGCGATCTTGCATGGAGCCCCAGACCGAGGAATATTGACAGTCATCTGGTGTTTATTCCAATTTCTAATAATTGCACCAATAGTTATTGCCTTCTCACCTGTTTTCCTATTGTCCTGTAGCCCATTCGAGCCTTTTTGTGCAGGATCTCAATTTGTCCCTGGTGTCCTTAGACAGTTTTTCTTTTTGGTGGGGGAGGTTAGGGTGTTATTAAAGTGTTTTGACAGGTGCCCTTTTATACAGATAATGATTTCCCAAATAGGTAAAAATTAAATTACAGGGATGAGTGCAGAGTAGGAGGGTTTTCATGAAGAAAAACAAAAACAGGCCCGGGTGATAGATAGAATTTTACTGGTTTGTGGGTGATCAAATAATTTTTTCCCATCCCAAAAAAATGAAAATTAAATTTATTTAAAAATCAAAACAATGGATTTTGGATTTTTTAGATTCTTCAGCCCCTCCATTCTTTTTGGGTTTGTAAAAAATGTGTAAAATTGCCATTAAATCAAATACTTTTTTCCCCCAACGGGAAGGGTGTGTTTTTTCCCACATTCACTTTTTATTTTTAAAGTTAATGACATACACTATAAAAGGTGCGGGCCCCTCTTGACTAGCCCCCAATCCCTCAGTAAATATTTATCTGCTAGGCATATGCGCTAGTCTGGAGGCAGTCACTTCTATAGTGTAGCCGCCCACTGCCATCCTGGAACGCAGTGTTAAATAACTTTGTATAGTGTGATGTTTTGTTTGGGGAGGGAGGTGGGTGGCTACAGTTTAGAAGTGCTGGCTCACCAGATAACCAGCACACATGTTGAGCAGATAATTTTCTTGACCTCACAAAAAAATTTGAGCAAAAATGGTACCAATAAAAACCTACACTTCGACCCACAAGAAAATTAAGCCTTCCCAAAGTTCCTTTTGGGATGAAAAATAAAATTTTATTTAGACTCAAAAAAGGGTGCTGTAAAGCAAATTTTAAAAATAAAAAGTTTTACTGTTTTGAAAAGTAGAACATAATTTTTTTTTTTATAAAATTGGTATTGCTAAAATCACACTGACCCGCTGAATACAGATAGCATGTCATTTACACCACATAGTTAACTCCAAGAAAAAAATCCTGGTACATGGTACAGTAAATGTTACCATTAAAAAGTTCACCTTGTCCCACAAATAACAATCTCTTATATGGCTAAGTAGACCCGAAAAAAAAAAAAGGTTATGGGTCCCTTTTATGTGGGGAGGAAAAAAAAAGCAAAGTGAAACTGCAAACAAAGGGAGGAGCTAAAGAGCTTACTCTTTACCTACAGGGACTTACAAAAAAGAGTAAAATATTTAAAATTTTTTATTGGAAAATACATAGAAATGACATTTTGATACAATTTTAAAGTATTTAGTGTACAGCTTGTATACCAGTGTAAAATTTTGGGGTGCATTCAAAATAACCAACACACAGCCCTCAATGTCTAAACTGCTTGGGGAACAAAAAATGAGTAACCCCCAAATTTTAAAATGGATAAAATTTTGCCAAAAATTGGGCAATGTTTTTTTGTGGCCACCATTAATTTTCCAACTGCTTTAAAAACTTTTTGGGGGATAAAGTTCACTAGAGCTTCACAGAAATTTTTGCCATGGGGAAAACCCCTTTTCCCCTCCTCCATGATGGAGCGGTGGTTGTTGGAGACCTTGCGCTCCCCCACCTTTCCCTTTGAGGATGCCCCACAAATGCCAATAGGGTTTAGGTCGGGGAAAATCTTTGGGAAACCCAGCACCTTTACCCTTTATTTTTTTAGCAAGGCATTGGTTGTTTTAGGAGGTGTCTTTGGGGTAGTTTTTAAAGTTGGAAAACTGCCCTGCAGCCCCGTTTTTCCCAAAGGGGGGGAATCATGCTCTGCTTCAGTATGTCACAGTAATGGTTTTTTTTTGGCCCTTCATGGTTCCCCCAATTTAAAATGTGGCCCCCCCCAAAACCCGGGAGCACTTACAGAGCCCAAAAAATTGACACTCCCCCCCTTTCCAGCTTTACTGTAGGCAAAACACACATGTCTTTGCACTTCTCACCTGGTTCCAAACCGACACACTTGATTTCCCTTTAGAAAACCCAAAAAGTTTATATTGCTCTCATCAGACCACAGGACATGGTTCCAGTTATGCATGTCCTTATTCTGCTTGTCTTCAGCAAACTGTCTGTAGGCTTTCATGTACATTATCTTTGGAAAATGCTTCCTTCTGGAATGACAGGCATACAGACCAATTTGATGCAGTGTACGGCATATGGTCTAAGCACTGACAGGCTGAGCCTCCACCCTTTTAACCTCAGCAGCAATGCTGACAGCACTCATATGTCTATCTCTGGATATAATGCTCAGCATGTACACTCAACTTCTTTGGTCGACTATGGAGAGGCCTGTTCTGAGTGGAACCTGTCTTGTTAAAACACTGTCTGGTCTTGGCCATTGTGCTACAGCTCAGTTTCAGGATGTTGGCAATCTTCTTATAGTTTTAAGGTCATCTATGTAACAACAATTTTTTTTCAGTTCGTTGCAGAGGCCATGTGAATTCAATGACCGTATAAGCATAACACCAAATTAACAGACTGCCCCCCATTCACACTAGCCTTGTAACACTAAGGCCGTCACACCTTATTGCGACGGATTGGCGCCGTATCCGCGCCGATTGCGCTCAATACGCGCCAATCGCGGAGTTCATTACGGTATCCACTGCTCTCATAGAACAGTGGATTCACCGCTCCTCCGCTCGCAAATCCGCGCTGGGGGAGAAAGGACAGCACATTATTTACGGCCGACCCGAACAAGCATTGTTAATGGGGCGGAGCGGCGCCCCCGCCGCGCTCCGGCCCCGCCCCTCCCCCCCGTTCACGGCGATTTGTGCGCTCAATACGGCGCACAAATCCGCCGTAAATAAGCCTGTAACACGCCTAATGAAGTCACCTGATATCATGGAGGGAAAATGGCAAATTGGGCACATTGGGGCAGATTTATCAAGGCAGTTGCGCCAGAATTCCGGCTCAATTTGTGCCAAAAATAAGCTTTTTGCCACATTTACTATGTGTTTTAGACAGTTTCAGGCGCTTCTGCGCCTCGACCGGCAAATGGGTGTGGCTTCGTAAAAAGTGATGTGGTTTCACGCAGGGGTGTGGCTTAAATGTGACAAAAAATGCGCCAGAATTTTGTCACAGTTTCTGGAATAAAAGTAAGCCAACTTAATTTTGGGACAAATTAGATAGACTTTTGCCTACGGGAATTTAAAGTAAGAAAAATGGGCGCATTGTAAGACTGTCTATTCTTTAACTTTACCTGTTAAAAAATAGGACACTATTGATAAAATCACCCCAATTTTTGTCCAAATTTTCACTAAGGGGGTACTCACCTTCTTTACCACAGTTTAAACAAAATGTGATTTAGTTTTTTTGGGCACATCAAATTTACACTGACTATTAACTTGTACAAAGGTTCATATCTTCAGTGTTGTCCCATGAAAAGTAAAAATACAAAATTACAAAATTTGATGGGTATATTCACTTTTGGAGAAAAATTTATGTCACCAAACCCCGCCAGGTTCATTCTGTTGGCCACGGGTGAGTGATTTACCGGTTCCACGTGGTTTTTATTTCCCAAACCCCTGCATATGGGTCCAACCTAGGTTTTCCTTTGGGCCCGCGCATGCCCTCCAAATTTTTTGGGGGAAGGCCCTTTCTTTTTGAGGCCCCCAGGGGTCAGAAAGTATTCAGACCCCCTTTAAATTTTTCCTCTTTTTTTCATTGCAGCCATTGTAAGACCCAAAAAATTCATTTTTTTTCTCATTAAAGTCCCCCTTCCCCCAACCAGAAAGAAAAAAACCGAAATGTAGATTATTTTTTCAAAAATTTTTAAACAAGAAAAAATGAAATATCACATTTTCATGAAAAATGTAACCCCCTTAAAGACCCCCGCACTGTTTTTGACGGGGGCCGGTGCGGGTTTATTCGTCTGCAGCGACGTCTTTTGGCGCCTGCAGACTTAGGGGGTTACTTATACACAGCCCCCGATCCCAAGCATTCTGGCGACGGAGGAAAATCCGCAACCCGGGCTTTAAAACCCTTTTTATTTGCGGGGGGGCGTTACCCCAGTGCAATCAAAGGGTTCCCCTGCTATTTTTGGTGATCTGAACACCCGTACCCAACGACTCGGGGAACGGTGCACATCAGCCCTGGGCCCTTTGGTGGCCCCAGGGCTGTCTGTGAACATGCTGTGTCAAATGACACAGGGTTTTAAAAGTATTAGCAAATTTAAAAAAAAGCTAATACATTACTAAGTTAAAAAAAAAAAAATTTAAAAAAATTCTCCTTTTAAAGGGGTAAAAAAAAAAAAAATAAAAAATAAGAAAGTGTAAAAAGAAAAAAATAATAAAAAAATAAATAAAAAAAAAAAAAAATATTAGTAAAAAATAATTGTGCAGCATTACACACAAAAAAAACCTACACATATTAGGTATCCACACGACCTAAAAAACTGTGAATTAATCTAACAAGTTATTAATTGGTGGGTGTGAATGATTAAAAAAAAAAAATAAAAAATAAATAAATAAAAAATCTAATAAATTTAAAGTGAACTTAAACTATTCCCCCCTAAAGCACAACTCTCCCAAAAAAACAGGCCCCATCCAAAAAGCGTCATTGAAAAAAAAAAAAAAAGTTTCAAGTTGAAAAAGCAAAGGAGGCAAAAACTAAAAAAGTTTTTGGGCATTAAACATTTTCAGGCCTGGGCTTTTAAGGGGGGCTGAAATTTTTTCCGACCCCCTGTGGCCTCAAAAGAAACCATAGGGCCCAAAAAATTGGATGGGGCCCCCGCGATAGGCTAGGATAGGGCACCAACCCACTCGCGGGAAAAGGGGAACACAGGTCCCCCGTTTTCACAAATGTACAGTAACACAGGGTTTTAAAAGGGGGAACCGTCACATGTTTTTTTTCCCCCCTTCTGGGGCAGCCCAAGCAGTGAGGAACGCTTTTTCCAATCTGTTTCCCCCTTTTTCTTTAAGTTTCGGAGTTATTGTGTATTTAATGATCAAAAACTGCAGTTTTCAGCCAAAAGTCATTTTGAAGATCCTTCAAGAGTGAGTTTTTTAAACCCGGCCAATCAAGGCCAACCCCCCACCACCTTTTAAAAGAAAAACCTATTAAAATTTTGGAAATAGGTGGAAAAAACCAAAAAATGAATAACTTTTCAGGGGGGCCGGGGGCCCAGCCTTTTTTGGGGGGGGACTAACACCTGCTCTGAATAAGATTTTGAGGGGTATTTAAAGGGGTTTTTCTCACTACATTGATTCATCTTTCCTCATCCCTGTTTTCTTGGTTTCATTTTAAAACAGGGGGGTGTTTAAATGGCTTCTACTAAAGGGTGCAGTTTTAAAAACCCCGTCTGTAGCTATACAACCATGCCTTTGGGGGCGTATCTGAAAAACAGGTTTTGGGAGCTATAGCAACCAGGGGCCCGGCAAACCCCATCAGGAACAAATTTTAAAGGGATTTGTACAAGCGACCTGAGGGGCTGATATGGGCCCAAACAAGAGGGGGTATCTAGGAATAAGGTTTGGGACACTGTTAAGGGCCCTTAATTTTCAAAGTGGCTTTTTTTTTTGCAAGATTTTTTTTAAAATAAAAAGGGAATTTCCCTTTTAGCGAGACAAACCCCCTTTAAAAAGCTCAAAATTTTGCCAAATTTTCACGAGAAAAATCATGAAAAAAAAACTAACCTATTTAAATTTGAAAAGGGAGAAAAAAGAAAATAACCCTTTAGGTGGGGGGGGTTAATTCCGGCTGGGAAAAAATTCTGGGTTTTTAGCTTTAAAATACTCTATGGGTAATGGGTTCCCAAAAAAACTCAAATTGGGGAGGCAAAAACTGTCCGGGGCCCCCACCAAATAAAACCCGGGGTGGGTTTTGAAATACCACTGGCAAGCGCGTTTGGGAAGGGGGGGGGGGGTTTAAATTTATTTGCTATAAAAAAATTGAAGAAAACTACGAATTTCCAAAATTTTAACAAAAGGGGATAAAAAAGTAGCAAAATACGCCCTAAATGTTTTTCCCGCAATTAACCCCCTTTTGAACATACCCTAAAAAACCCTACATGCCAACTTCCCCCCCCGCTTTTGGGGAGGGGGGTTCCCCCTAAAAGGGGGCCCCTCCCCCCCCCCCCCAGCAGAGTTTTTGGGATTTCTCCTGCCGGCCCAGGGAAGGGAGCGGGGGGGGGCCGCGGCCCCCGCCGGGCCGCCCTACAGGCGGGTGAAGCGGCCCGGGACGGCCGCTTTACCGCCGCCCGGCGAGTCTCCCTGACTTTGTGTGGCCCCCCAACCGCAAAAGTTTCAGTTCAACAGTTAAAAAGGGAAAAAAAGGCAGGAGGGAAAACTTTTTTCCCCCCTCCCTTATTTTCCCCCTGTATGTACAGCGCCGGGGGTGGGGCTGAAAATACACCTCAGTGTGTGACGCGCGGCTGCACTCGCTCCCCCTGCAACGCTGAGACTACTCAGTCGGCCGGGAGATGTCCGGAGCTGCAGGAGCCTGGTGAGGTGAGTGGCTTTTATTATTTTATTTTTATTAGTTATAAGGGGGGCTCTAACTGGCTACAATGGGGGGGGGGGGGTGGACTACCTGGCAACGAGGGGGGCACTACCTGGCACAATGGGGGCACAAACCTGGCTAACAAAGGGGCATCTACCTGGCTACAATGGGGTCAGCTACCTAGCAACAGAGGGGCACTACCTGCCAAACATGGGGGGCACTACCTGGCTAACAAAGGGGGCATCTACCTGGCTAACAAAGGGGGGCAGTACCTGGCTAACAAAGGGGGCATCTACCTGCTAACAAGGGGCATCACCTGGCTAACAATGGGGGGATCTACCTGGCTAACAAATGGGGGCATCTACCTGGCTAACAATGGGGGCATCTACTGCTACAATGGGGGCACTACCTGGCTAACAAAGGGGGCATCTACCTGGCAAACAATGGGGGCACTACCTGGCAACAGAGGGGGCACTACCTGGCTACAATGGGGGCACTACCTGGCTACAATGGGGGGGTCTACCTGGCAACAGAGGGGGCACTACCTGGCTACAATGGGGGGTCTACCTGGCAACAGAGGGGGCACTACATGGATACAATGGGGGGGGGGGTCTACCTGGCAACAGAGGGGGCACTACCTGGCTACAATGGGGGGGGGTCTACCTGGCAACAGAGGGGCACTACCTGGCTACAATGGGGGGGGTCTACCTGGCAACAGAGGGGGCACTACCTGGGCTACAATGGGGGGGTCTACCTGGCAACAGAGGAGGCACTACCTGACTACAATGGGGCACTACCTGGCTAACAATGGGGGCATCTACCTGGCAACAGAGGGGGCACTACCTGGCTAACAAAGGGGGCATCTACCTGGCTAACAAAGGGGGGCATCTACCTGGCAACAAAGTAGGCATCTACATGACTAACAAAGGGGGGCATCTACCTGGCTACAGAGGGGGCATCTACTTGGCTACAAGGGGGCATCTACCTGCCTGTAAGGGGCACTCCTTGGTTATGGGGGGCTACTACCTGGCTATAAGGGCATCTACCTGGCTTTCTTCCAAAGCCGTTATGCAGTTAGGTGGCTTTTTGAAGGGGCATGACACACCGACAAGATGGGCGTGTCCATGCAAATTTTTGCCGCGCCGCCCTCTATGATCTCCTGCTTTTTCGATTTCAAAAGTTAACAACTATGCCTAAAACTGCTGCATCTTACAGAATAAGGGAAACAGCGCTGGAAACAGCAGGTCTGACACTAGCTTGTGCTGCCCTCAGCAAGGGGGGAAAGCATAACTTATGTGACACACGGGGTGATATCTCGCAGTAGGTGTCTGCTATATACCGGAGGAGGCTCCACAGCTGCCGAAGTGTACTCCGGCCGGAGAGCAAAGCAAACATGGTCGAATAAAACAGGTATATTATTATGACCCTGGAGATACGCCTACATCTGATGACGCCATTGGTTGGCGTCTCCGGCCGCGCTGGTTGGCGTTAGGGGCGTGGCTTCCGGTGGAGGGGCGGAGCCCCGTTCCAGCCAGCTGTGTAAGTATGTGTATTCTTTCCCTCCAGGATATCTGAGGCGGCTTCCTACATTGCCCCTCTCACCCTTTCCTCCTAATTTGTCCAAGAAACTCGTAGGCCGGGTTCACAGGTTGCGTTTGATTTCAAACCTATTGCGTTTTCATATGCATGAACGTGTGACGTCAGCCTCAATGGCAGCACAGCCCTGGCCGGCGGCTCCCGCATACAGCACCGGTACCGGCTTCCTGTGGCTCCTCCTCCGCACTCCATCGCCTCAGAGACCATGACCCCCGAGGCCACGCCCCCTGCCAACCATCGGGGCCTGGACCCTGACAACAGCCTGAGACGCCACCAATGACGTCATCAGCGCCGGGCCCGGATGTAGGCGCGTCTTCAGCGTCATCAGTGTGCCTCTCCAATGCGGCTATGTACGGCTGCGAGACACGGACCGGTACCGGCTGCCCCAGGTGTGTGGTCACTGCGCGAGCTGTGGAGCCTCCCCCGGGCTGTAGCCCCGCTGTGTCCGAGCTTGGAGATGTGTTTATCACATGTCATCAGCCCAACTTCCCCTCCCCCTCCTCTATCACCTAGACAACCCCGGCTGGCTACCCCCTGCTCTGACCCCGAGGTGTCCTGAGCCCCGTCCTGTGTTCCTGTACATCGATGGGACAGGAGAGCACCTGCTGCCCCCCACACTGACAGGAGAGCACCTGCTGCCCCCACATGACAGGAGGGTCCTGCTGCCCCCACAGTGACAGGAGGCTCCTGCTGCCCCCCACACTGACAGGAGAGCACCTGCTGCCCCCCCACACTGACAGGAGAGCACCTGCTGCCCCCCACACTGACAGGAGGGCTCCTGCTGCCCCCCACAGTGACAGGAGGGCTCCTGCTGCCCCCCACAGTGACAGGAGGGCTCCTGCTGCCCCCCACAGTGACAGGAGGGCTCCTGCTGCCCCCCAGTGACAGGAGGGCTCCTGCTGCCCCCCACAGTGACAGGAGGGCTCCTGCTGCCCCCCACGTGACAGGAGGGCTCCTGCTGCCCCCACAGTGACAGGAGGGCTCCTGCTGCCCCCCCCCCTCACAGTGACGGGAAGGCTCCTGCTGCCCCCCACAGTGACGGGAGGGCTCCTGCTGCCCCCCACAGTGACGGGAGGGCTCCTGCTGCCCCCCACACTGACAGGCGGGCTGGGAGGGCTCCTGCTGCTCCCCACACTGACAGGCGGGCTGGGAGGGCTCCTGCTGCCCTCCACACTGACAGGCGGGCTGGGAGGGCACCTGCTGCTCCCCACACTGACAGGCGGGCTGGGAGGGCACCTGCTGCTCCCCACACTGACAGGCGGGCTGGGAGGGCTCCTGCTGCTCCCCCCACTGACAGGCGGGCTGGGAGGGCTCCTGCTGCCCTCCACACTGACAGGGTGACAGGCGGGCTGGGAGGGCTCCTGCTGCTCCCCACACTGACAGGGTGACCAGACGCTCCTAACATCCTCTACCTCTATTTCCAGGTCTTCTCTGTCTGACTTCCAGGAGATGCGCTGGTGGATTCCCTGTGTCATGAGTCGGCTCTACTGGTAATTCCTCATTGCTGTAATATCCATGTCTCCTGACTCTGGTCTAGGACGTGATGCTGCAGCTGACAGCCTGTATGTCCCGTCCTTATGTCATCAATGTATGTGTGTTAAATAGACTTGTGGATTCCCTGTGTCTCCCGACCCTGCTGTGGGGCTGGTAGGTCCTATTCTTCTATCATCAATGGCGGTGTGCTCAGGAGATGTTGTTGGATTACTTGTCATGAGTCGACTCTTCTGGTAAATCCTTATTGTTATGTAATCTACTATGACTCCAGTACAAGCTGTCGGCCTCTAGGTCCTGATCTTACATGATCAATGTCTCTGCATATTAAGTAGATTTGGTGGGATCCCTATGTCATGGGTCTGCTGTACTGGTAAATCCTCATTGCTACATTTTGTGGGACATGTATGAAAACTGTCTTGGTCTAAGACTTTTTGTTGCCCATAGCAACCAATCAGAGTGCCTGTTTCATTCTTTCAGAGCACTATATAAAAGGAGAGGGGCTGATTGGTTGCTCTGGGCAACAAAGAAAGTCTTAGACCAAGACAGTTTTCATACATGTGGCCCTATGTCTCCTGACTCTAGGACACGATGCTGCAGCTGACAGCCGCTAGGTCCACCCCATATACTATCAATGTCTATGTTACAGCGATGCTGTCAAACAGGTGTTTTCAGCTTCCTATTATATACGGCTTGTCCCCATCTTTCTATTCTCTTGTTTCATCCTGTTGATGATTAGTAGCTGAGGCTTCACTGCCCGGCATTGTTCATACATTTCTCATGGCATTAGCATCTACTGTATTATCTTAGGATCTCTTTACATTGGCCTCATGCTTCCTATCCATGTGGCTATTCTTCCTGGTAAAAATCTGCAATACCATAATAAGATGCAGAACAGATGAGTCCTTGATGCCATTTGTAGTAATGTCATAGGAGAAGCCTTGATTCACAGGCAGGCGGTATACTGATGTATATACAGTGCCGTATAATGTGATGGTGCTATATGAGAAGATTCACAGGCAGGCGGTATACTGTTGTATATACAGTGCCGTATAATGTGATGGTGCTTTATGAGAAGATTCACAGGCAGGCGGTATACTGATGTATATACAGTGCCGCATAATGTGATGGTGCTGTATGAGAAGATTCACAGGCAGGCGGTATACTGATGTATATACAGTGCCATAATTGTGATGGTGCTGTATGAGAAGAATCACAGGCAGGCGGTATACTGATGTGTATATACAGTGCCGCATAATGTGATGGTGCTGTATGAGAAGATTCACAGGCAGGCGGTATAGTGATGTATATACAGTGCCGCATAATGTGATGGTGCTGTATGAGAAGATTCACAGGCAGGCGGTATACTGATGTGTATATACAGTGCCGTATAATGTGATGGTGCTATATGAGAAGATTCACAGGCAGGCGGTATACTGATGTGTATATACAGTGCCGTATAATGTGATGGTGCTGTATGAGAAGATTCACAGGCAGGCGGTATACTGATGTGTATATACAGTGCCGCATAATGTGATGGTGCTGTATGAGAAGAATCACAGGCAGGCGGTATACTGATGTGTATATACAGTGCCGATAATGTGATGGTGCTGTATGAGAAGAATCACAGGCAGGCGGTATACTGATGTGTATATACAGTGCCGCATAATGTGATGGTGCTGTATGAGAAGATTCACAGGCAGGCGGTATACTGATGTGTATATACAGTGCCGCATAATGTGATGGTGCTGTATGAGAAGATTCACAGGCAGGCGGTATACTGATGTATATAAAGAGACGGAAAATGTGTTGGTGCGATATGTGAAGATTGACAGGCTCTCGGTATACAGATGTTATACAGTGCCGCATAATGTATGGTGCTGTATGAGAAGATTCACAGGCAGGCGTATACTGATTTATATACAGTGCCGCATAATGTGATGGTGCTGTATGAGAAGAATTCACAGGCAGGCGGTATACTGATGTATATACAGTGCCGTATAATGTGATGGTGCTGTATGAGAAGATTCACAGGCAGGCGGTATAGTGATGTATATACAGTGCCGCATAATGTGATGGTGCGGTATGAGAAGATTCACAGGCAGGCGGTATACTGATGTGTATATACAGTGCCGTATAATGTGATGGTGCTGTATGAGAAGATTCACAGGCAGGCGGTATACTGATGTGTATATACAGTGCCGTATAATGTGATGGTGCTGTATGAGAAGAATCACAGGCAGCGGTATACTGATGTGTATATACAGTGCCGCATAATGTGATGGTGCTGTATGAGAAGAATCACAGGCAGGCGGTATACTGATGTGTATATACAGTGCCGCATAATGTGATGGTGCTGTATGAGAAGAATCACAGGCAGGCGGTATACTTATGTGTATATAAAGTGCCGCATAATGTGATGGTGCTGTATGAGAAGATTCACAGGCAGGCGGTATACTGATGTATATACAGTGCCGCATAATGTGATGGTGCTGTATGAGAAGAATCACAGGCAGGCGGTATATGATGTGTATATACAGTGCCGCATAAATGTGATGGTGCTGTATGAGAAGAATCACAGGCAGGCGGTATACTGATGTGTATATACAGTGCCGCATAATGTGATTGTGCTGTAAGAGAAGAATCACAGGCAGTCGGTATACTGATGTGTATATACAGTGCCGCATAATGTGATGGTGCTGTATGAGAAGAATCACAGGCAGGCGGTATACTGATGTTTATATACAGTGCCGCATAATGTGATGGTGCTGTATGAGAAGATTCACAGGCAGGCGGTATAGTGATGTATATACAGTGCCGTAAAATGTGATGGTGATGTATGAGAAGATACACAGGCAGGCGGTATACTGATGTGTATATACAGTGCCGCATAATGTGATGGTGCTGTATGAGAAGATTCACAGGCAGGCGGTATACTGATGTGTATATACAGTGCCGCATAATGTGATGGTGCTGTCAGAACTGCGCCATCACCTGTGAGCTGGTAAACAAAGCGGTATGAAGGTGCATGCCGAATTTAAGATGGCGGTGGCTCCCGGTGCTGGCGCCACTGTCCCTGTCAAATTCTGGCTGGGTCCTCCAAGGAAAGTAGAGATCCAGACCTTGTGTGACCCTGTCAAAGTCCCCGCAGACCACATAAAATGATGTGGCCCGCAGGCTTTGAGTTTGACATGTGATGGACTTGCAGTGCCACGGAATGTGTTGGTGCCATATAAAATGCAGTAAGGAATAAAAGATTTCTGAGCCAGGGCTTCTGCTGTCATAGTGTAGTGAGCCTGTTTTGTAAAGCGCTTGTATACTTTGCACTAGTTCATGTTTTGTACCCTTGAGGCCGGGTTCATATCTGTCTGTTTGGCACCTGCATAATAGATTCCAGCAAAAACGACAGGAAAAAGTAGCCCAGTGCTATTTCTTTCCATTGATTTGACAGACCCTGTTCTAGTCAGTTGAGTCTGTCCGGCTCCATTGTTCTCTATAACAGTTTGCTGCCATTATCTTTGGCTTTTGTTACTTTGGAACTGAAAACTGGAAATAATGCACATGTGGATCACACCTAAAGGATTGCTGAACCCTCCGGTAGGATTTTTAAGGACACAGCTATAGGAGGGCCCCAAAACCAGGCATCAGGCATGACGTTTTAAATTGTGATCTCTCACCTCTGTCTACAAGTGTCACCTGCTGCAGGGGAGTCACAAGGGGGCCTTATTTGTTCTGTGTCTATGAGATTAGGGACGACTGCCCAAGTAGTTGGCTTGGGATCCCTTACCGGAGCTAGTACTTTGCTATAGATATAAGGCTCTCCTGTTAATAGGTGGGGTTCCACCAGACTTGATGATAGAAAGGGAGTTATTCCCTCTTTTCAGAAGCAAAAAGGGTTAAATGATGAGGATAGAGATCAGGTTTTTAAATAGTGTGTATAGAGGTTAAGAGTTAGATATATATAAAGTTACGTTTTAGTGTTTTATAGATAGAGAACTGATAGAGTTTTAAGTTTGCCTATGGCAAAATAGTAAATATAGTGATCAAAAGTCACTCTTTGTTCTCTTGCGAGATTCCCAATTTTTTGGAGATTATGGCCCCAAAACCAGTCGCATGTTGCACCTTCACATTCAGGTTTTTCTTGCTCTTCCCCCTCTGTTCTGGAGGGATGATGGCCAAGAACCAGCAACAGTTGTTGGATCCTATATCACTGTCGCAGAGTTACAGTTATTGTGCAACTCGCTGCATTCCTAAGGCAGTGTGACACCGGGACAAGTGCTGCAATCTGACCCTATATAGATATCCATGTACATTATTAGATTTGTCCTCTTTATGCTCCTACGTAAGTGGTTCTACAGGAGTGAAAAACTGCTGAAGGTTGACAGGGTTGGAATTTTGAGTTATGTTATAAAGTATCAGACATACACTTAAAGGGGTTGTCTCACTACATCAATTCATCTTACCTCAGTCCTGTTTTCTTGGTTTCACTTTGAATTCAGGGGCGGTTTACTGGCTTCTACTAGGCTGCAGTAGAAGTCAGGTCTGTAGCTATAGCAACCAGTGCTGGCAGCCTATCAGCAGAGATTGAACAGGTCTGTAGCTATAGCGACCTGAGGAGCTGATGCAGCCCAAGAGGGGATATCTCAGAATAGGTAGGACACTGTTGATGGACATATATTGCAAAGTGACTTGTTTCTGTAAGATTTTTAACATGAAAAGCAGTCTCTGTAGTGAGACAAACCCTTTAAGCCTTATGTTAAAGAGGACTTGTGACATCTGATGTTTTAGCAAATCCTCGTCACGTCAGGAGCAGCCAAAGGTTCTCTTTGGAGGGTCTTCCACTTGACTGCATTTTTGTTCTTCCTTAGCATACTGATGGTCTTCTAAACTAGAAAACTTGTGTTCACCTCTCCCATCACCTCTGATCCTGCGCTGCCACCATCCTCCTTCTCCACCTGTCTTCTATTTACCTCCCTCGTTAAGGATTTTCAATCTACTATGTCCTTTTATGTTGCAGAAACACTGCAGAGTTTTTGTGCATTTTCACTATTGATTTCAGTGGAGAGATCAGCATTCTCAGCAAGCACAGCAGAGATTCTGCAATTGCAGATTTGTTATATACAGTAGCCAATCCACAACAAAATCGGCACTGATTGGTGCAAGTTTATGTCCCATCTGCGACTTTTTGACCTCAGCCAGTGGCATCCATTAGGATATTTTGTAAAAGTATATTTTCGTATAGCCTGGCAGAGCAATAGGACTATAGAGCAAACATCATCTTTTAGATTACGTATGTGCTATTTTCCAGACATGTATGCTTTATGTAACGAGCACAAAAACATATATAAAGTACATAAAGCATCAGGGCTGTGGAGTCGGCAAGCCAAAGCCCCGACTCCTCAATTTCCCAAACCTCCGACTCCTGACTCCCTCATGCATGTTTAAGTGATAACTTTACTGTAGTAAAATGGTAACAGGCTGTTTATCACCTTATGATACAATAATCAAGTTATTTAGGTAGAACAGACACTGACAAGCAAAAGGGTAACAATGTTTTGATCTTTTGAACACTTGTGGGTAGAGTTAAAGAAAGCTGTATTTGTATCTAAGTTCAGTCTGCACCAACATTGGGAATGTGTAGAAGAGACCTGGGATCAGATTTTGGTCAAGATATGCTTGAATCTGATTCAGAGCCCAGAAGGATTCAGTATTGAAAACCAAAGGTGGATTCACCAAATACTAACAAAATAGTAAAAACTAACATTTTGATTTTTAGGAGCAAAACAGTAACAATGCAGAACTAAGCAGATGTTAAATACTTGCAAGTCACATTTATGTATAAGATAGGTAAGATGACTGTATATAAAATTACAATAGCCTCCTGTACAAAGCTGTAGTGGATGGTGAGACATGGAGCCTGAAAGTCACAAGTTCAATAAATTGTTACCATTTTTCTTGTCAGTGTAAAATATATTTATTGGATATGACTTTAGAACACAAAAAATTGTAAATATGCAGAACACTGCAGGAACATTTGTGGAGTCTCTGAATTTGTTCTGAGAAATAGTATTGCCTCAATCAGATCCTGCATACATGACCTCACATCTTACCTCATTATTTCCAGGCTAGAGAACGGCCTCTCTACACTAACTTGGGTTGGGGGTCAAGCGGTGACCACAGGGGCAACATCTCTAACAATGTCAGGTTATAAAGGAATTGACTCAGCCACAGTCAGTTTTGATGAATGGTGGAACTCTTCTACTTTGAAAACAGGTGAAAAATTTTGCTGAAATCTGTTTGCTATGGGAGCGGAATCTTTTTCCCCCTGGGGGCAGCACTTTGCCTGCTCCATGTCTCATGTGATAAGACTGAAGATATGGGAGCAGTAGCACTGGCCAGACCCAATTCCTCTTGCTTTTTGCATCAAACTAACTGGACCAACTTATTATATATTTTGGGAGTCGGTCCATTTTATGACGACTCCAACTCCTGCAAAATAGGCACCGACTCCGACACCACAGCCCTGTAAAGCATATGTGTTGCAGAAATCGAGCAGATGTAGTCCAAAAGAAACTGTTTGCCATTGTGACTGATTTAATTCATTTATATAGCTCTTTTATATTACACAGTGCTGTTCAGAGATTGCCAACATTCACATTGTTCCCTGTTCCCATTGGGCTCACAGCTTAAAAACAGATTGTCCTACCTGTATGTTTTTGGGAAACGCATGAGAACACGGGGAGAGCGTACAAATTCCCTATAGACTTCTATGGTTCTACTTCGGCCCTGCTGCGGTATACGTTAACTTTAAGATATCGATACGTGATGGGACTGGGGCCTTACCTTTGAAAATGCTGCAGAAAATCCTCACCTTGTCTGTTTCATGTAGACCCGGGGTGTCAAACTCAAATACTGTACACAGTGGGCCAAAATTAAACACTTGAACTAAGTTACAGACCAGCTTGGATATTTATAGAAGAGATGTCTATGGACTGCAGTCCATTAACTTACTGTGTCCTGTGGTCTTCACAGTGCTTCTTATTTGCCGCACGGCCTGACGTCTCCTTTTGGGGTACCCTGCTGCCTGTAGAGATACTGGGGCTGAGAAGGATCTGGAAGGGTTAGGAGTTTAGTCTCCTTATTTCTCCCTGTTCTTCTTATTTTATCAGTGGTCACACTATGCCTTATCAGTTGTCCTCTGAGGTGTTTCTCTTGCCATGTGGTCATTTCTCTGCTATATGTAGGGTGGGAGGGCCTGAGTGAAAGCAGTGTAATGACAGCTCCCGACTTCTTCCTTTTCTCCTCTGTACACTGCCTGGCCGTTACTCGCGGGCCAAATATAATTACACCGCGGGCCAGATTTTGACACCCCTGATGTAGATGTTGCTAACTATAATCTATATTATTTCCATACTGTTGCACCTTTAAAAAAAATAAATTAATTAAAACTTGTACTACCTTTGCATCCAGGTTGTGCCATCCTCACTCTCCACCACTCTTCTATTTATTTTGCTTCTTTCAAACGGGGGCGTCACCACTGCAGTGGTCACATGCCAATGTCTGACTTGACCATTCACATAGTTTGCTTCTGCATAGCATATAGCTGCTGCAGAGTTGATGTCCCCACTTGGAAGAGGCAAGGTTGAGGAGAGAGGTCACTACAATTTTTTTTTTCTTAGTGACCAGCAGTATATCCTTTAAAAACAAATTATAGTGGAACTCCCTTATAAACTGAAAGTAGTGAATATTTTTTTTTTTTTCACATTTTGGGCTACGGACCCTTTTGAAAGCCCCTTTGTCTTGGATGACCTTTCATCATGACACAACAAATTGCAAGAGCCAAGTAGCCAAAGCATCTAGAATTGGGTTGGTGGTACCTAACTTTTTGGTTTATTTTTTATTAATGCTTTTTGGAGCAAGTGAATATGATCTTCTCTTAAATCATTCGTTGTGTAGTATAATATCAATGTCTAAACACCATGTTTATTTTGTTTGTCTTTCTCTCTTTTAGATATAATTTTTGCTTTTCGGGTCAAAATGGACAAAATTTTGGAAGGCTTAGTGACCTCTTCTCATCCTTTAAATCTCAAGAAGGTTATCGTCAAAAAGGTGGTTGAATCTGCTGAGAACTCAATCAATGAGGAGCAGTGTAAAGCTATGTTCACCTTGACCACTCGATTGGTGTTGGAGGGTGAGGACTGCTTTCAGAAGCATGTTGGCCATCAGGTTTTGGAAGCCTATGCAAGATATCACCGTGCAGAGTTTGAGAACTTTTTCAATAGAAACTTTGTCCTAACTCTCTTACAAGAAGGTTATGGGTCTCTGGACCGGAAGGATGTAGCTATTATTGACTACATCCATAGTGGACTCAAGTTCATCATGAGTTGCCCATCTGTTTTGGACATTTTTGCTGTCCTCCAAGTTGAGATTCTGAGGATAGTTTGTGAACGGCCAGAGCCATTATTGTGCGCTCGGCTGAGTGAGCTGCTGAGTGACTTCGTACAGTGTGTCCCAAAAGGTAAAATGTCCATCGCTTTTTGCCAGCAGCTTGTTAGGACCATTGGACACTTTCAATGTGTTTCAACACTGGAAAAGGAACTACGGGAATATGTCTCTCAAGTCACCAAAGTTAGCAGCTTGCTACAGAATATCTGGAAGGCTGAGCCATGCACTTTACTTCCATCCCTACAAGAAGTATTTGCCATTATTTCTTCCACAGGTATGTCGACATATGCGAAGATCCATAACTTTTGTATTATGCCCTTATTCGAAATTCTAAGCGTTCTGCATATGCTTAAAGAGAACCTGTCACATAGATTATGCCGCCCTTGCTGAGGACAATACAAGCCAGTGTCAGACCTGCTGTTTCCAGCGCTGTGCCCCTTATGCTGCAATTTTAGGGCATGTTCACACGACAGGTTTGTCCCCGCGGCCAAACCTCGTCCTAACCTTGCCGCAAACTCGCGTCTCCCGACGCGGGTTTGCAGCACTGGCCGTGGTCGTGGGGCGTGGTTTGGGGCACGGCTTGCGGCAAATTAGTAGGCAGGGGGCAAACCGTGCCGCCAGCCGCGGCAACACCGCACGGCTGCCGCTCTGAGGACTCCCTGTCAGAATTGACAGGAGAGTTCTCAAACAGGCGCGGCAAGTGAATATTAACGCGGTGTCCCATAGGAAACCATGTTAATAAACTGGGCGCGATTTGGCCGTAGTTTTGGCCGCGGAAACCGCGTCGGAACCCACGGCCATATCCACGGCCAAATCCGTTGTGTGAACAGGGCCTAAGAGTATTTAGGCCTCGTTCATACGGCTTATTTCTCCGTGGATTGGCGCCGTACTCTGTGCCGGATTTGCGCTGCGGTACGGCGCCAATCCGTCGGAGTAATTACGGTAATCCACTGCTCTCATAGAGAACAGTGGGTTCCGTCGCTCCTCCCCGCTCGGCGAATCTGCCGCGGGGGGAGAAAGTGACAGGAACATTATTTACGGCGCGTACGCGCCGTAAACAATGCATTGTCTATGGGTCCGGGGAGCGGCGCTCCGGCCCCGCCCCTTATTCACACCAGATTTGTGAGCACAATCCGGCTCACAAATCCGTCGGAAATAAGCCGTGTGAACACGGCCTTAGTGCTCAAATCTGCAGTTTACAGCAGAAAAGAGTCCTGAAGAGTCTGTTTTTTTTCATTCCCCTCCCACCTCACCTGACGGTGAATAACTGTCAGTGGGTGGGACTAGCCTTTAGTGGGCAGGGCTAACACCTGCTCATGAATAAGATTTGAGCATTAAATGCTCTAAAACTGCTGCATCTTACAGAATAAAGAACACAGTGCTGGGAACAGCAGGTCTGACACTAGCTTGTGCTGCCCTCAGCAAGGGAGGCATAACCTATGTGACAGGTCCCCTTTAAAGCGGACCTTTTCCTGACTTATGGGGTATGCAAGCAGTTGCAAAACCAAATATAACACTGGAATTTTTTTCCCTGGAACTTTGTTGGACTGTTCCCCTGTTGTTCCTTCTAGAAATTTGAGTAAATTGGTAGTTGGGCCTTACCAGTCAGCTTGTTAAAGCAGTGTGTCTCTAGACATCTTGGCGTTGTCGAAACCTCTTGGGCAGTGCCAGACTGTGTCGGGGCTGGTAGTGCCCTGATATCAATTTATTCATGCCTTTTCAGGGGCAATAACAGAGAAATGGTACAATGTCCAATTGCCAGAACATTTGTACATTATATCATAACATTTATGTTCAGAACAAACATGCCGAGAAAGCTGACACATCTTCTTTAAAGGGGTGTTCCAAAACTACCAAGTGCTCTCCAGTGTGTCAGGGATGATTGAAAATAGAAGGGGGGGGACTTGCCTTGTAAATCTGCCCCTTTCCAGTGCCGTGGCAGGTCCTGGTGATCCTGGCCAATGAGGTCATTGTTCAGTCTTTTAGTGACCCTGCATCTATTCGCTGGCCACAGTGGTCGCTTGTGGTATATCCAGCAGGGGTACTCTGCAGCCTATTAGTGGCTGCAGGGTCATATGGAGACTGAATGCCGACATTAACAGCCAGGAGCATTGGGACCAGCCATAGTGCTGAAGCAACTGGATTTTTTTTTTTTTAACTAAATCATCATGGACAGACTGACAAGCGGTTATTAGCATTGGAACACTCCTGTAACCCTTTCTAGACATGTAATAGACATGCGCCGGTATGTATGCCAGGTGCTGTGGCATGGGTCCAGAAGGGGAGTCCACTCTGTGGCTGTTTAATACAGCTGTGGCCTGCATTTAACCATCAATATTGGAGATAACTCTAGTCCTGGCCCTTAAACCATTGAGTCTCTGTGCTCAGCATAATAGGTTGTGTCTATTTTGAGTACAATTCATACATTATGTGCCATAGGCTAATTAAGTGATTCCCAACCTTACTGCTTTGGGGAAAAGGGGTTCCAATAACATGTTAGAATTCAATATATTCCAAAATGGGGATTGGATGGTAGTAACATCGAAATACACTTAGTGATTAGTGTTTTCCAGCATGTTAAGATACTTTGCCATAAGTATACCAACACCTTCCTAAATCATCTCAATCTAAAACTTTTATTACTAACCATCTTACCTATTTATTAAATTCATTAAAATAGACTGGCTATGCTGTGCTCGAAACCTAGGATCTAATAACTATCAGTATGTAGTAACAGTGCCTGCAGTAACACTGGTCAAGGATTGCACGCTACCATAGACTAAAATAACATCACTGCTTCCCCTCCACCCCCTGACATGTTTCGCCACCTAAAGTGGCGTCTCCAGGGGTCAACGGGGCAATGCTTGACCACACTGAATAAGACAAAGTCCATATAAGCCCTTAGGCTGCGTCCTCACTGCACTGGACAAATACCGGCTGGTTTTTGTCCTGTTTTGCGGCCGTCCCCATAGCCACGCGAGAGGGGCGGCTTTTCTCTGCGATCAGCGGAAAAAGCCCTCCCCCTTCACATTCATTTGCACATATTCCGTCCGAAAACCGGACGGAAGAATGTGCAGGTAGAATGTTTTGCGGGCGGAAAACCCCCGGACGGAAAACCCGTGCGGTGGGGACGTGCCCTTAGAGCGCTGACGCGAATAATTTGTTAAAAGCGCAGTCACTTGCACTCGCGAGATCTGAGTCGGGGATCGAACGGGCAAGTACGATTATAATGAGAGGTTATAAACCTAAACATGAGCAACAAAATACTTGCCAAAATGAGTTTTAATATGAAAGCGATCTTTTATTCAATTGATTCTGTTTGAGTTTAGCTCTAATTATGTTCGTATTATTTCTGTGGGGACATCGTTAAAATCTATTGGCTGAGCACATTGAGCTGGAGAGAGATTGGCTAACGCTGACTAATATTGGACTAATGAATAGAAGTAGGCGGGCTAGTGCGCAGGATGACTATTGGCTAATATTATGGTGACAGAAGTCAGAAATATAAATAGGCGACTTTTACGCCCAGCACCGCTCATTGCACCATTGAACCCTAGAGGCGCCACTTTATGTGGTGAAACATGTCATGGGGGGAAGGGGGCAGTGACATTATTTTAGTCTATGGTAGCGTGCAATCCTAGACCAGTGTTACTGCAGGCACTGTTACTACATACTGATAGTTATCAGATCCTAGGTATTGAGCACAGCATAGCCAGTCTATTTTAATGAATTTAATAGGTAGTTAGGATGATTAGTAATAAAAGTTAAGTTTTAGATGGAAACGATTTAGGAAGGTGTTGGTATACTTATGGTAACTAGTTGCCTGTAGGCAAAGTGTATCTTAATAACATGTTGGAAAACATCACTAAAATCAGTTCAGAAGTTTGAGTCAAAGTCGCTGAATGGTAAGCATGGTTCTTTTGGTTCCGTCAGAATCTATTGAGGGCTTAGCTATGGATTTGCTGCTTATATGCTGTTTATTCAGCTGCTGCTCTGGAGGCAAATTGAACACCTTTCATAAAAAAAAAAAGTAAAAAATCCATGGGATCTATGGCATGGGTTATCACTAAGATGGTCAGTCCATAAAATGATTGGTCATTTTACATCTGTTGCCTGCTTGAGAAAACTTCAAGCAGTTTTTAGTTCTTTTATGGATACAATGCAGCAGTGTTACCCCGTTTTCCCTCCGGCTTTATTCCGACGGATTTGTGAGCCGGGATTCCCTCGCAAATCCGCCGTGAATAAGGGCGGGGCGGAGGCGGGGCCGGAGCGCGGCGGGGGCGCTGCTTCCCGGCCCTATAGACAATGCATTGTTTACGGCGCGTCCGCGCCGTAAATAATGTGCATGTCACTTTCTCCCCACGCGGTGGATTCGCCGAGCGGGGAGGAGCGACGGATTCCACTGTTTTCTATGAGAGCAGTGGATTACCGTAATTACTCCGACGGATTGGCGCCGTACTGCAGCGCAAATCCGGCGCGCAGTACGGCGCCACTCCGTGGCAAAATAAGCCGTATGAACGAGGCCTTACATGTTTTACCTTAGAGATGTTACAAAGCACAGATCGTATTTTCTGCACCTTCTGGGAAATTTGCCAAATAAAAGTGCATTGATATTAGGACACAGCATTTTGAAGGAGACCTCCAGTTCATGTCCATCCACTTGTGTTATAATCAAGTTGCATTTTGCCTGCTAAGGGAATTCTCACCCCAATGATCAGTTTTAAACATGTAGGCAAAGTTAAGTAAAGACTATTACCAAATACATTGCTGTTCTAAATTAGCTTCTTTTCAAAATTAGAGCAGGTCTGGTCTCCTGCTTTGGTACACAGGCTTCCCTAGGTTACTGACCATCTCCCTCTACTTTCGTTGCTCCAGCTGCCCCGGCCACCTGGTGACATTACTCTCTGCTGTGTTTTATTAGCAGCACAGGAGCTTGTTTACCTATGTTACTGACAATCTTTAACCGTTTAGTGCCATGTATCCACTTGCCCTGCTGTTAAAACCCTTCTATAACCATTGTCTCTTTAATCAGGGGTCCCCAATGCCAGTCCTCACGCCTCACCAACAGGTCATGTTTTCTGGCTTTCCGTGGCATTGCACAGGTGATTTAATTATTGTCAGTGCATTCTGTGGGATATCCTGAAATCATGACCTGTTGGTGGGGCCTGAGGAGTGGAGTTGGGGGAACACTGCCTTTGATAGGCTCAGAGCTGATATGCCCATCACAACTGTAGACCCGCCCAAAGCCTAAACAGAAAGTGTGAGCCTAAAGCTGGCTGTGAAGAACAGGCTCTGTGAATCTGATGATAGAACCTATTCATGACCGCCTACTTTTGACAGCGGAAGGTGCGTGTTCTCTGCGTGAAGCGATGCCAAAAAATGTTGCTGCCTAGAGAGAGGGTTTGTTGCTCCCAGCGCTGCACCTGCTCTTGGAACAGAGCTGTAGCTAACCATTCTGTTCCTGGAGCAGTCTGTGTGGACGGCAGGGACCAGAGGAAGCCTCCAATCCCCACTGTTTAACCCCTTGATTGCCATGGTCACAAGCCTAGGGGATTCCTAGGAGCTAATCTAACTGGTTATTTAGTGTGAATTGTGAAAAAATGATTTAAAAAAAAAAAAAAACAATGCTGAAAAAACACTTGGGGTGCGTTCGCACGGCAGAGGACAAATACCGGTCGGCAAAAACTAAGAAGTTTAGCTGGTCGTTAAGGCCTGGTGCTTAAGGGGTTAATACGTTTATAAAGCCATTTATCTGTTTTATCCAGGCTGTATATGTGCTTGTAGCATCTTTCTGTAGTCACATTCAAAAATGGATGTTTAATGTCTCTTTATTTTAGATGCTTCCTTTGAACCATCTGTTGCTTTGGCCAGCCTGGTGCAGCATATTCCTTTACAGATGATTACTGTCCTCATCCGAAGTTTGACTACAGATCCTAATGTAAAGGATGCAAGCATGACTCAGGCTCTCTGCAGGTACACGTGACCTAACCCCAAGCCTTTCACGGTTGGGGCCCAATTAAAATCCCGTTTTAACACCTCTTTTTTTGGACAATATGCCTTTTTTTTTTTTTTTTCAGATATAGATAGATATTTAGCTATAGCCAAAATTATGGTAATCCAGTCGAATCGGGTCATCAGTCTGTTGTACATACATACACGATCACATTAATGAAGTCTGTCATCTCGGCCCACAACTATTTGACACAATGACAGAACTTGACACTGACTCTGCGTCAACTATTTGGACCTCAGTCACTGGAAATCTGCCAGAAAAGTTTTTAGCACTTTTGGCTAATGTTCCTCTCTTAGGCTACGTCCACAAACCAGAGGATAAAATACTCGTCTGATTCTAAACAGAATGCGACCAGTATTTTACACTCGCTTTTTTAAATGTTTTTGTCCCTTTTATTGCTGCGATTTCGGACGTCCTGTTCATTTGAACAGTACTTCAATCCGATATTTTCAAGTGAAATACAGCAGGTTATAGAACAGGGTTTTGTTTTTTGATCTGGTATTTGGATTTCAAATCCGAACTGTGTAGACTAAAGTTCAGATTTTCTATTCAGGTCTATGGAGATGATTTACAGTTGGATTTTTGCGGATTCTAAATACCGAATCTGCTTAAACATCCGACAGTAAATCACAGTCGTGTAGACGTAGCCTTGTAGATCTGAGTGCAGCACTGCACAACTCCACATGCACCCAGTGACACTGTAAATTGTTATCCCCTGCAGTATTATCTTTGCCAGGCAAGTTAATGTTTAGCAAGCCTTGCACTGATTGCAAATCTAACATGCAATGGTTACATAAGTACACGCTGCGGTTCATGTACACAATGTGAGTGGAGTGAAACTTCATAATTCAGTTTAAGAGCAGGATGAATACTAAATCATAAAGGCAAAAGCTATTTGTATTTTTATGCATGTTTCAACATTGTTAAAAGAAATAAACCGAGGTATTGAAAGGGACCCTGTCACAGTGAACATGCTTGCAGGTGTGTTGGCAGCATGTTAGGCTATGTTCACACGGCTGATTGACGCCGTAATTGCGGGACGGATTTCGTCCGCAATTACGGCGTTTGGACGGGGGCGGGAGTGCCGGCAGCTCACCAGCCCCATAGACTTTCATTATCCACGGCGCGGCTTATTTTGGGATGGATTTCAGTCCGTTTTGCACGCCGTACTGCACGCAAATACGGCTGAAATCCATCCCTGTCATTACGGTAATCCACAGTTCTCATAGAGAATTATGGATTCAGTCTGCACATTATCCCGGCGGGATATGCGCCGTGGATAAGGAGTCTATGGGCCGGCGAGCTGCCCCCCTCCCTCCCCTCCTCCCGCCCCCATACACACACCATAATTGTGGGTGAAATCCATCCCGCAGTTACGGCATCAATCAGCCGTGTGAACATAGCCTTAGAGAGCAGGAGGAGCTGAGCAGACTAATATGGGGTTCTGTGGGGGAAGATTCAGTAGTACTTTTTATTTATTTAAATCCCTTCTTATTCTGGCTTAGGGAGTCCAGTAGGCGGTCTTATCTATGACTGACTGCCTTTTTTTTGAATGTGTGCACACAGATGGCTGTCAATCACTGATAACACCACTTACTGGACTCTCTGAACCCGAATAAGCAGGGATTTCAATGAATGAAATAAAAGTTCTACTGCATTTTTACCCCTACACCAATCTGCTCAGCTCTTCCGGCTGTATAACATACTGCCAGCACATCCTAAACCATGTTTATGGGGCAGGTTCCCTTAAAGGGGTTTTGCCAGGACGTGAGTTACTTACCTCCTTATCAGCACAGAGTAGAATATAAACAAATCATGCTGAGTCATGAATGCTGCAGGGGTGAGAGGGAGGGGGTGAGCAAGGAGTGAGGAATAAGGGAGCGTCTCAAAACTTAACTCAAATAATTACATTACAACAGTGGATTAACTATACAGCAAGACACAGCCTCATACACTGCACTTTCTCTCCAGTCCCTTGAAAGCTCATTCATTTTCCCTGTCATCAGATAAGAAGTGTTTCATGCAAGCGTGGCCAGATCAGCTCCTGGTCGTGTCTAATGCAAACTTTCAGGTAACTAAGAGGGACTGAGAAATGCTGTAGCTCTCAGAGGCTTCACTTTTTGTAATCACATATATTTAGAAAAGTGATTACCCATTTTGGAGGTTCCCACATCAACATTACATCGTGGCAAAACCCCTTTAAATTGTAAGCAAAAGTCATGCTCCGCCAGAGGTAGACCAGTTATTTAAAATGTGTCCCAGTTGGATTGGAGTAATGTTGGATTACTGGATTGTTGGAGTAGAGTTGGATTGTTGAATTGGAGTAATGTACATCAGCATTTTGTTTTTTCTCTGCACATGCCTTGTACCATTTTTTACACCTCGCTTTATAAGTTGGTGTAAGGGTAGGTTCACACGGCTGAATGCTGGCATATAGCAGCGCATACTATGTGCGCCGCTATACAGCAGGGGTTTTAGAAGTAGTCGCTGACCTTCACGTACCTCTAAAGCACTCTGTGCCGGAACTTATTCACTTATGCTTTCCACTGCATGTAAGCGCCAGGAAAAAGTAACATGTCACTACTTTTAGTAAGTACTGGGGAAAACTGCAGGTAATCAGAGCTCTCAATTAGAGCTGTGAATTGCCGTATTTCGGACGTATTGCAGCGTAATTACGCATTGAAGTAAATACACCATGTGATCATACCCTAACTTGAAATGCAACCGTACGCTCCAAAAACTGTACTGTAAGATTTAGACAACAGTGTTTAAAGATGTGATACATTTGTCATCCACTGTGAGCCAAGGATAAACTTCGCTTATTCTTACATAGCAGAAAGGCAGTCAAAGTATGAGATTAGTGGATCTGCTCCCCTATTTTTCCCTGCATTAGGATTTTACTTCGTCATGCTGTAGTTTGGAACCAATATACTAGTCCATATTAATGGTTGACACACAAGGGTATGTTCAGATGGGTGGGGTCTTCTGTTGGTTTTATGCCGTGGATACAGGGAAAAAAATTTGGTTTTTATTCTGCAGGTCCACTGCGGAAAACCTGCATCATACCTGAGGTCCGCTAAGTGGGTTGTCCAGAATAATCACTCAATGAACATCATAAATTCATATAACTTTCTAATTTACTTTCAAGGCTTCAGCATTTTCAGGATCACTGCTTTTGGTCTACCAGCTACAGCCCCTTGGTGTGAACTATTTACAGAGACCTAATCTGGTCTCCACAGTCCTCTAAGACAGTGGCCCCCAACCTTTTTTCCAACAGGGACCGTTTTTATGCAAGACAATTTTTCGGTGGCCCAGTGAGGTCAGGGTTATTGGGGGCGTGGTTATTAGGGGCAGGGTTATGGAATGGGGTTGGATGTTTAGAAACACGCACAAAAAATAGATATATGCCCTCTGTAGTCATTATAGATTCACATTTGCCCCCGGTAGTCCTTAGACATACACATTTGCCCCCGGTAGTCCTTAGACATACACATTTGCCCCCGGTAGTCCTTAGACATACACATTTGCCCCCGTAGTCTCTAGACTACACATTTGCCCCCGTAGTCCTTAGACATACCATTTGCCCCGGGTCCTAACTAACTTTGCCTCCGTATCCTTAACATACACATTTGCCTCCGGTAGTCCTTAGACATACACATTTTTAAGTAAATGGCCAGGCTAGTTTAAAAAAAAAAAAGGTACTCCCCGTTCCCTGATCCACTGCAGAGCTTCCTCCAGGAGCCGTCGTCCGGCGAGATCCCGTTGTGCAGGTAGTGTGATGACGCTGCTGCATCACACTCCCTGCGTCGCTGATGTGAGCGCCGTATCTACAATGATAGGGAAAGAAGGGACGGTAATGGGCTGTCCCTGCTTTCTCTCTAGCAGAGCAGTCTGCACAGTCTATGTGCAGCTGCTGACCCTACGCGGCCAGCTTACAAGGGCCGCGCAGAGTAGATGCCGACCACCCAAATTTATACAGTCAACGGGCGATCGGTATTGTGTGTAGCCCGGGGCCGCGGACCAGCAGAGCATTCGTCGCGGCCCAGCGGTTGGGGACCCCTGAACCAGACGTATGCATTTTACCTACACTGCCACAATGTAGCAAACCACCAGGACGAGGGATTTTTTTTTTTAGTTATTTAAGCAGTAACTGATTTTTATTTTTCTTATTGTAAAAAATGGGTGATAAATGTAGTTTGGTCTATCAGTAATGTTGTTCGCATTAGCTCATTGCCACGTTACTTTATGGAAGGCTTCGGTTTCAGTGACCACTTTTGTACTTGGGTTAAATGTCCCTTGAGGTTTCGCTGCCTACAAACGAATCGGTTTTTGACTCGGCTCACAATGTGCAGAGCAGCATTGCCGGAGTGATACACAGCCATGTTTACTTCCCCAGCCTGGCTCATTAGTACATCTATCATTAGACAAATCCTCTAATTAGAATTATTGAATGTCTTGTGGCGAAAGAAGTTCACTGTATAGAACATGCTGTCCCCTCTCTTTCAGGATGATTGACTGGCTTTCTTGGCCGCTAGCACAGCATGTGGAGACATGGGTGATTGCTCTGCTGAAGGGACTGGCTGCCGTCCAGAAATTTACTATTCTCATTGATGTCACGTTGCTCAAAATTGAATTGGTATGTAACCGACTGCATCGGTTTACTTTCAGACTTTACATTTCTGTGGGAATTTTATTTCTTTTACAATATATACCGTAACACTGAGGGGGGAAAATGCACACAGTGCTCTATATGCCAAGGCCTCCTATATATGTAGAGGGCAGACGACAACCTACAGAAGCTAAACTCTGGATACTAATGCTTATAACACTTGATATAATTCATGTACTGTCTGATGTTTCACAATAGTCAAGTGGTATTGAAAGGAAAAAACACCTTTTACAGGTGCTACAGGTCAACTCGTGGCTTCAAACCGAGAGGTGGAGAAAATGAGAAGGGTGGTGCTTGCAGCCACCCTCCCCATTTATTTTTGATGGAGGCTCTGAAAATAGCCAAGCAAGTGTGCTTGCAAAAATGTGGAACAGAGCAATCTATCTTAAAGGGGTTGTATCGCTACAAAGATCATGTCTCAGATTATGGGGACAGTAAAATAAGCACTTTTGTAATTGGGTTGCATTACCTCAGTCACTTGGTTTAGCAGATATGAGCTTTTCTATGCATCCGTGTTCTATTTCTGCTGCTGCTGGTTGGGACACGCCCCCTGGCCAATTCCTGCCCCCTGCACTGTGATTGGCTGACTGACAATTCAGCCTGTTGGGAAACGCCCCGGTCACGCCCCCTGCGCTGTGATTGGCTGCCTGCACACTCTGTGTTTACTCCCTTCTGAGCTGTTAAAATCGATAGTGAAACCAAAGGCTGCTGTCTACATATTCCTCTCCCAGCTCTAGGGTGAATGATCTGGGCAATTACTGGCTGTTTAAGTCACAGATGCTGTCATATAACAGAGTCTTATACAGACTCCTACCTGTTAACAGGGGGAGAGAAGGGTAGGAGGGGGCATGTACATTGCTCCGTATAACCCAGTCTGTAGCCTAGTAACAGAGGAGAAGGGGGGGGGGGCAGTGTACACTCCTCACATGTCACATCAGTTCAGGCTGACTGTATAACTGCTTATAGCAGAGCAAGGAGCTTGTGGAGTCAGCCGGAAGCTCTGCAGACACATGAGCAGCATGCAGGAGGCTGTATAGCTGTCCTCTGCAGACATCCTTCTGCTTCCACTGCACAGTCAGAATGATTATGTCACAGTTCTTCAATGAGGAGAGGCATGCCTCCTGGGAGGGGAGACACGCCTGCTGAAAGGAGAGACTCGCCCCTGGATTTCTAATTCAATCTCGGAGAATTAGCTGAACAGCATGAACAGTTCAAACGATACAACCCCTTTAAAGGGGTTGGCTCAGTACAAAGATTAGCTTTCAGAATGTAGGGAACAATAAATGAAGATGGTTTCCAATATATTGTGTGTTCTTTTTTTTGAATGGAGTTACAAATGATTTTCTCACCTTCTGAGGGCTCTCAGGTTTCCCAAGAGACAGACCTGTGTACTCCTTCTCCCCTGCTGTTTGTTCTATCTGATAGCAGGGAGAGAGGTCATCACACACGAAAGCTTGTGTGTTATCTGATCTTTCAGACAAAATATAGTAATTACTGTTTACATTAGCTCAGAAGCTTCTCCAGACCTCAGAGAAGGTAATTTATTTAATCTAGACTAATAAACAGAGAAGTCTGAATACACGGAGCTCATATGCTAATTACAGACAGCTTGACCAGTAAGTGACGGAGCAAAGCAACATTATTTCATTCATGCATCCTATGAAACTTTGAGATGAGACAACCCCTTTAAGAGTATGTTCACACGGCCTAATTGCGCTGCAATAGGCCTGACATGCACCCCGCAATTATGGTAATTCATAGCTCTCATAGAGAGCTATGAAATACGCCTGACTTCCCCGGCATACAATATGCGTGACATGTCACTTCTTCCTATCATTTACGCTTTGTGGATAATAGAATTGAATGGGGCCACTACCACACCCCATATCCCCTTATAAAACACCCGGCGTATTGCGACGTGTATGGTACGTGCCGCAATATGCTGTGTGAACATACCCTAAAAGGAAATAGTTCGCTCATGTTCCCAAGTGGCGATCAGACTAGGTCAACATTTTAAACAAGAATTCTACATATCTTTGTAATTGTGAATATTATTCTTGTTTAGAACGTTAATCCTGTCTGGTTTCCCCTTTTGGATCACGACTGAAATATTCCTCTTTAGGGCAGATTGGTTCATACCTTAAAGGTTCCATATTTCTGCATTCATAGAGGGTTCAAAGCTTTAGGGTATGCTTTCGTCTCCCCGCGCATACAATATGATCATATTGTACGCGCGGAGGGAGAATTGACACGTGAATTGTTCGCGGCGCTTGCGTGCTGCTGAGAATTCCTTTCAGCCCCCTGTGCTTTGGGAGTACACGCTGATCAGCACGACTCTCAAAGCACACGGCATATTGCAGCACGTACTGTACGCGCCGCAATTACGGTGTGTGAACATACCCTTACAGTTACCTATACTTGTCCCTTAACCTGAACCTTCTGCCTGCCCATGGCTGAATTTAGTGGATTCACTTGCCCCCCCACCCCCCCCCCACCCTCCCCACATTTAAAATGGGTACATAAAACTTTTCTCTCCCTCACCTATTTTTATGTTCTTACATTCTTGTCATTCTTTTTTTTCCATTATTATGTATATGTGCTGGAGCTACTATATGAACAGCATTTAGATGCATGCTTTACAGCAGCCACATAAAGCATAGGAACCTCTGAGTGCTTGTTTTAGGCATGTTTTGTGAACTGTGCAGGAAGCGGGAGGAGATGAGCTGTAAGGCCTCGTTCACACGGCTTATTTCAGAACGTATTTACAACGGATTTCCGATGTAAATACGTTCTGAAATCAGTTGAAAATCAGTTGCACATAAGTGCCACTAAGTATGGCACGTATTTGTAACTGATTTCCCGACGGATTCACCATCTCCAATCATTGTAGGTGGTGAATCCGTCCGGAAATAATTGACATGTGAATTGTTTTTCCGTCCGGATTGCTGTCGTCAATCCGCGGCGGCAATCCGGAACGGAACTACGCGTCGTGTGAACGACGAGCCGTATTTTCTATTGAAATCAATAGAAAATAGGCTGTGACTTATTTCGGACGGATTTGCCGACGGATTGACGATCGTCAATCCGTCGGCAAATACGCGGCGAAATAAGCCGTGTGAACGAGGCCTAACCGTCACCTGTTAGTGGTGGATCCTTTGTTATCTACCTCTAGTTGATGATGGGATGACTACTGAGAAGGAATCTATACAGAACAGGAAAGTTCTTTCTATTGAGACGCTCTGTTTCTAGAGTTAACAGGTGTTTTTTTGTGGGTTTTTTTTTTTTTTAAGATAATGACATGAGTTATTTTTCTTTTTATCATCAAAAATTCTTCAAAAACCTATTTAGCATACAAACTTTATTTAAACAGGTTGTTTTCTAATGGGGCATGCCATTGGTGTCAAATCTGCACACACTGGTAGTCAGAACTGTAAAATTCCCTTCTGTTTTCAAAGTTCCAATATGGTGGCACAAGGAGTCTTGTGTTTTAATTATACTACTGAGCCATACCGGATTACGTGTGCCATCCTATCAATATATTTACTATTTTGCCATAGGCAAACAAACTCTATCAGTTCTCAATCTATAAAACACTAAAACGTAACTTTTCTTATGTATAGCTCTTAACCTCCATACACACTATTTAAAAACCTGATTTCTATCCTCACCATTTAACCCTTTCTGCTTCTGAAGGAATAACTTATAACTACTTGGGCAGTCATCCCTAATCTGATGGACATAAAACATATAAGGTTTCCTTGTGAGATCCTCTGCAGCGGGTGACACTTGTATAGAGGTTAAGTGTTATACATAAGAAAAGTTACGTTTTAGTGTTTTATAGATTGAGAACTGATAGAGTTTAAGTTTGCCTACGGCAAAATAGTAAATATAGTGAAAAGTCACTCTCTGTTCTCTTGCGAGATTCCCATTTTTTTGGAGACCATCCTATCAATGGCTCATGTATTGGGAAGTAAAGAGAATCCGACTATATTATTCCTAGATGACTAAACTTTTCTCATAGTAACCTTGGCAATTGCTTTCAGTCCAGGTAAATGTCAGCAAACATTTAGTACGTGTCTCAATTTAGTCTAGTACGTGTCTCAATCAGAAAGGGCAGGCATTGTGGATTATTGTACCACAACTATTTTGCTGTTAAGACCTTTTGCAGTTTGTGCTGATGACATTAGTTACAGAAACAAAAAACACAATGGCTCCAATGGTGAAGGTCTACAAAGTGCTGCTGACTAGTCTGTGTTCTCCAACTACATAGTATTGTTTCTTTTCACTGGTACCATGTTATAGTATAAGTTGAAGGAAGGATTTAAAAAAAAAAAAAACTCAGGAAGTAGTTACTACAATATGACAGACTGAGGAATATATTCTAAAGATTTACTTGTAATATTATAAAATAGGACAAAGTACACCATACAGCTTACTTGCTTTGGAATAAAAAAAAAAAATGATTGCGCTTTCCTTTTTTTTTTTTTTTTTTCCTCATTAAAATTTTGGATTAATTGTTAATATGTTACAAACCAATCTGATGCTCTCATGGAATATGTTTATGTATGAAGATATAGCTTTGTAAATGGTTGCGTTGTAGTTAGTCACACGTAACATTGGGTGTGGGCACCTCCACCACTACTTGTGTAGCATGGCAGTCTGTGAGTTCGGTGAAATCTCTTCATAACTATTGGTTTATTATCTTTTGTTTTTCAGGTGTTCAACAGACTCTGGTTTCCTTTAGTGAGGCCCGGAGCTTTGGCTGTTCTTTCTCACATGTTGCTTAGCTTTCAACATTCTCCAGAAGCTTTTCACATGGTAAGCCCTTTCACAATTTGGCTTAACATCCCGTTTCACTAAACATATTTTTGCATGAGTAAATATGGATGGGCATATGGCCTGTTCAGCTGTACAGGGGACTAGTGGAGGGGAGCTCGAACTATAAAAAGCTTTGAAACACATATCCTTGCCTTCCCTTTTCCCCCTAATTCTCTTGGACGCTGATAAGTTACAGAGGCACCGAACCCTAAGACTTTTATATGCATAAAACATTGTAGTGTCCCATTGCCTTTAATTCATGTGAACTGCGGCACATATTTTCATGGATGTCGCGCCGGCCCAGCACATTGACGGTACGGGAATCTGCCAGAAGATAGAACATATTCTGTCTGCTGTGGCGGGCCTGTGGTTTAGAAGTCCCACAGTAGAAAATCCGTGCTGTGTAGACTATAGCATATATTTTCTATTGTGGTCTATGGGCACAGGACCGCAGTGGGATTTTTGTGGATTCTAAATACTGAATCCGCTTAAAAATCCGACTGTGATCCTGTGCTGTGTAGATATAGCGGGACGTGTATGAAGATGGTCTAGGTCAGGGATGTCAGACTGTGGCCCTCCAGTTGTTGGGAAACTACAACTCCCATCATGCATTTGTATAATCGATAACAGTGGGCATGATGGGAGTTCTCATAGAGAACATGATGCTCTCATAGAGAACAGTGGAATCCGTCGCTCCTCCCCGCTCGGCGAATTCGCCACGGGGGGGAGAAAGTGACATGCACATTATTTACGGGGCGTAGGCGCCGTAAACATTGCTTTTTGTTTGGGGCCGGGAGCGGCGCCCCCGCCGCGCTCCGGCCCGCCCCCGTCCCGCCCCTTATTCACGGCGGATTTGTGAGCTCAATACGACTCACAAATCCGTCGGAAATAAGCCGTGTGAACACGGCCTTAGGCAAAAGACAGTCGTGCAGCCTCCATTACAGGTGGTAATTTGTTACCCCTCGCATCCCACTTCACTACCTTGCCAGATTTTCAGTTGTTACCAGATGGAAACTTTCAAAATGTGGGTTTTATCTTTTAATGACCAGTGTGGTGGTGTTAATGTGTGTGTGTGGTTTTTTTTTTTTTTTTTTTTTTGTATGCACTTTTAGGGAATATGGTTGTATTCGAGGGAGTCCCCTGCTTCACACCCATTTTTATAGGCCATAGTTACTGCAAAGAGCCAATCCAATGGGCGCATATTTATTCGCTTTCGTGTTGTGCAGCACTTCATTACCACAGGAGCTGTGACGGCTAATTTGCATTTTTTTTACTGATGGCAGTGGAATTTAGAAGGCTAGTGTACAACAAATGTCTAAGTGGTGTTGAAAAAAGGTTTCATTAAGACCACAGTAGAGATACAATGGGATGTGTGTGTGCATGTGTTTTTTTTGTTTTTTGTTTTTTTTATATCTACCCTTGCCTTTCAATATAATGTACAAATAATGGGAAATGCATATTTGTCTTGGATCATCAGTCATTTTATTTTTTCTCTTTAGATTGTCCCCCACGTTGTCAACTTGGTTCAATCCTTTAAGAGTGATGGCCTCCCATCTAGTACAACGTTCCTAATCCAGTTTTCGGAGTTGATGCACTGTATGATTTATCATTATTCTGGGTTTCCAGACCTTTATGAGCCTATCTTGGAAGCTCTTAAGGTAATCTTTTCTATGTATAATATAGACAAAACAATAAATTCTTTGTCTCCCTCCACACCCTATCCCCACCACCACCAATGAAAATTGCTTAATTACATTTTAAGCTGTATTTTCCAAACCCTAGTAAAGATGCAGCTTCAAAAATAAAAAACTATTTTAAGCTTACAATTCAACCGTTTTACACACGCACATGTTACAGGGACTGTGTAGTAATAGCCCATTCATATGGCTTAGTAGGAGCCATACATTTCTATCCCACAGAAATCGTATATGGCTGAAAACAGAGCGAATATAGTCACAGGCAGACTAGAAATGTATGATCTCACTCAGTTGTGCATGGATCCCATGGCAAGTCCTCACTCCTCCCACAGGACAAATGTTCCAGCGAGTATGACCAGTACTTGAAGTCCATTTTAACAGTGCTTTATTTTAAAATTAAAAAGAATGTTTAAAATCCTTAAAATGGCTTACATGAAGAGATGGAAAAAATTTTAAAAAAAAATTAGGTAGTTTCACTGCAGCTTCCATGTTTCAGGTCTGTAAGATCATAGCTAATAAAGTAAAAGTTTTTTTTGTTTGTTTTTTTAAAGAAATGTATACCTCCTGCCCTTTCTGGAACAAGCAGAGACTACGTGTGCTCTGTTGGCAACTATGGATTTGTGACTGCATACATTTGTATACATACTAGCAAGCATTCAGGCGTGGGAGCCTAAAGCTATGTTCACGCGTAATTGCGGGGCGTACAGTACGGCCGCAATTATGCCGGGTGTTCGGGTGAGAATATTTGATTGGCCACTGGAAGGGTATTGGTCTGCTTAGAGCAAAATACAGATTAATTACTCAATATCTTGAATAAAACAAGTTCATATATCAGGAGTGCCAAAATTATTAAAGGGGTGCAACAATGTATATCATTAATTGCTGTGCCTTCCTGCACAAAAAACGCATCCAAAAACGCACCGTGTGAACCCACCTTTTTAATACTAAATTTGCGGGATGAACTAATAATGCTTTAGAATAGTCAACATTCCTATAGTTTTTGTTTATTGCACCGCTTACATGTTGATTATTCTGATTAGCTTCAACTTGCTAAGAAAGATCAATTAGAAACGGAAATCTTGATGTTAGTATGAATGTAACTTGATTTTACACATGATATATTAAAACTTGGAGTGTTATAAAATATATTTATTATAGCACTACAATAGACAGTGTGATGCTTTTGTTGGTAAATGTCCCATTGAATACAAACGTTTTGTATACTCCTAACATGTAAGTGAACATAATACACCTTTTGATGTTTTTTGAAGAGAACACTTTGATTAAACATTAGTAGAGGCATATGTCATTTTGTATATTCTAGAAGTCTTCCATACTCCAATCCACTCAAACAACTTGCTGTTCGTTTCGTTTCAGCAGAATGTCTGTCTTGATTTAAGGATTAACATATTCAAAACTGTCTGTTGCAACTATTACTGTGTGGTTGCTTCCTTATGATTTGTTAAATTGCTGACGTTATGCATGTAGAAGTTATATTTCCGGGCCACATTGTTTGCAATTGTGGTGATGTATGTATGCAAGCCTCTCCTATGGAAGCCTGCCCCAGTTCTGCTTTCTAGAAGGTTTGTTTTAGTGTGTGTCTGTCTGTGTGTCTGTTTTCTTCTTCATGCAAGTATAATAAGAGAAATTCCATAGGTTTTAGTTGTTACTTCCCCTTTTTTTGTTTTCTTGTAGGACTTGCCCAAACCATCTGAAGAAAAAGTTAAGCTTATTTTAAACCAAAGTGCCTGGACATCTCAATCCAATGCTTTAGCATCGTGTTTACCAAGGCTGTCGGGAAAATCGGAAACTGGAAAAACTGGGCTAATCAACCTAGGGAATACCTGTTATATGAACAGTGTCTTACAAGCACTTTTTATGGCTACAGAGTAAGTATCTACCATTCAGCAATGTTAGTCACCATTACGTTGTGTAGCAAGATCCACTAAAGCAGCTGTGATGTCATGTAACTGGAGGAGATTCCACTAGTAGCATGTAGTACAAAGGATGCACATGGTAATACGTAGCAGGAATAGTTGTGTAGTGTTAAAGGGGTGTTCCCTGTTTTACACATTTACATATCGATATTAATGGAAAGCATGTGCAAGCACAACTTGCACTCTGAACTAAAACTTTTGGGGGCCCAGTTCCCCAAGGTTCTATCTCTGGGATCTGCACGTATAACACATTGATAGCATATCAATACAAACACCCCTTTAAAGGATTTTTCTGGTATAAGGAAAAATCTGGCTGCTGTTTTGCAGAAACTGCTCCACACAATCTATGGGCTGTGTCTGGTTTTGCAGCTTGGCTTATTTGAAGTGAATATCAACTACCTGCAAGTCAACCAATGAACAAGAATGGCACGAAACCCTGAGCCACTTTAGACATTGTCCCCAGTCTTTTCCTTTCCTGTTCCAATTTGGCTGTCAGTCATTATGAGGGTGAAACTCGCCAAAGCTCCCTGAACCAGACAACACTTGTACATTCCAGTCCACTTGTCAGTGACCTTAAGGGCATGTCCCCACGGCACGGGTTTTCGGACGGTTTTTGAGGTGGTTTGCGGTTTTTCAGACCGCCTGAAAAACCGGCCGAAAACGAGCACAATGGTGCTCTATGGAAAACCCATGCAGCAGTTCCCACTACACGGGTTTTTCGTCCGGTGGTTTCTCCGCCCGCGGTCTGGCAGCAAGACATTGTGTACAGTCATGGCCAAAAGTTTTGAGAATGACACAAATCTTCTATTTTCACCTGATCTGTTGCCCTCTGGTTTTTATGTGTGTTTGTCAGATATTTTTTATCACATACAGAAATACAAGTGCAATCAGATTATGATTAACAAAAGCTTTTCTTGACAGTTAGAATGAGTTAATGCAGCAAGTCAATATTTGCAGTGTTGACCCTTCTTCTTCAGGACCTCTGCAATTCTCCCTGGCATGCTCTCAATCACCTTCTGGACCAAATCCTGACTGATAGCAGTCCATTCTTGCACAATCAATACTTGTATTTTGTCACAATTTGTTGGTTTTTGTTTGTCCACCCGTCTCTTGATGATTGACCACAAGTTCTCAATGGGATTAAGATCTGGGGAGTTTCCAGGCCATGGACCCAAAATCTCTATGTTTTGTTCCCTGAGCCATTTTAGTTATCACCTTTGCTTTATGGCAAAGGTGCTCCATTCATGCTGGAAAAGGCATTGTTGATCACCAAAACTGCTCTTGGAGGTTGGGAGAAGTTGCTCTTGGAGGACATTCTGGTACCATTCTTTATTCATGGATGTGTTTTTAGGCAAGACTGTTAAAGAGCCGATTCCCTTGGCTGTGAAGCAACCCCACACATGAATGGTTTCTGGATGCTTTACAGTTGGCATGAGACAAGACTGCTGGTATCGCTCACCTTGTCTTCTCCGAACAAGCTGTTTTCCAGATGTTCCAACATTCGGAAAGGGGATTCATCTGAGAAAATGACTTTACCCCAGTCCTCAGCAGTCCACTCCTGTACCTTTGGCAGAATATCAGTCTGTCCCTGATGTTTTTTCTGGAGAGAAGTGGCTTCTTTGCTGCCCTCCTTGACACCAGGCCTTGCTCCATGAGTCCTCGCCTCACAGTGCGTGCAGATGCACTCACACCTGCCTGCTGCCATTCCTGAGCAAGCTCTGCACTTCTGGTAGCCCGATTCCAAAGCTGAAACACTTAAGAGACGGTCCTGGCGCTTGCTGGTCTTTCTTGGGCGCCCTGGAGCCTTTTTGGCAACAATGGAACCTCTCTCCTTGAATTCCTTGATGATGCGATAGATTGTTGACTGAGGTGCAATCTTTCTAGCTGCGATACTCTTCCCTGTTTAGGCCAGTTTTGTGCAGTGCAATGATGACTGCACGTGTTTCTTTAGAGATAACCATGATTAACAGAAGAGAAACAATGATGCCAAGCACCAGCCTCCTTTTAAAGTGTCCAGTGGTGTGATTCTTACTTAATCATGATAGATTGATCTCCAGCCCTGTCCTCATCAACACCCACACCTGTGTTAATGGAGCAATCACTGAAATGATGTTAGCTGCTCCTTATAAGGCAGGCCTGCAATGAAGTGGAAATGTGTTTTGGGGGAAAAAGTTCATTTTCTAAGCAACTATTGACTTTGCAATTAATTGCTGTTAAGCTGATCACTCTTTATAACATTCTGGAGTATATGCAAATTCCCATTATAAAACCTGATGCAGTAGACTTTGTAAAAATTAACATTTGTATCATTCTCAAAACTTTTGGCCATGACTGTAAGCGGAGAAAAGCGCCCCCCCCCCCCCCTCCCCGCGGCCGTGGGGACGGCCGCAAAACAGGACAAGTACCGGCCGGCAAACCGACTGCTATTTGTCCTGTGCAGTGAGAACGCGCCCTAACATGTCTCATCAGTGGTCTTTCCTTATTCCAGTGCAGATGCCTATAACAGACATTGACGCTAAAGATGTGGACACTTATTTCAATGTTAAAACAGGCAGCATCCGCCAAAAAGTATATCTTTGTCCCACAGTAACTTCATTTCCTCTACCGCACTTCTGTTACTAAAGCAGATGCTGACAAATTGAGCAACTTGTCTTTACACTCCTCTTTCGTCTTTCTCAAAACTATTGTTATTTGATGCTATTCTCTCACCCCTTGGGGCTTAGATTTTTTTTATTTCCTAAATTTCCCCCTGGGAATATTCACAATCTTCAGGTATCTTTCCCACCTCTTTTAAACGGGCTGTCATATTCCAATTCATAAAGAAACTATCTCTGGATCCATCTTTTTGAAAGAAAACCCAAATCTTTTTTTGGAACCTTTGATCTACCTTTCCAAACCCCGGCTATTTTCTTTACTCTCCTTTTTGACCCCTTACAACATTTTTGCATTTTGCATTTCTATATAAACACCATGCCCCACGGCAGGGGGTTTTGCATCAAAAAACCCGGGTCCACAAACTTTTCCCAAGGGGCCCCTTTATGGAAAATCCGTGCAGCAGTCCCCACGGCACGGGTTTCTCCCCGGCATTTTTTTCAAAATCCCGGGGGGCCCAAAAAAAACATTCACCACGATTTTCGGCCCAGAATTTTAAACAAGGGGAATGTAAAGGGGGGAAATTTTTTTTCCCCTCCCAAAACAGCATAAAAAAACCCCTCCTCCCAGGCCGTGTCCCACGGCAAAAAAAAGGGGGACAAAAACCCCATTCGGATAAAACCGGAAATTTGTTCTGTGCCGTGGGGACGCACACCCAACTGTTTTTGTTTAACATAATGAAAAACTAAATTTGACAACTAAATTTTGTCCAGTATCTTTGATTTTTTAAATGGTTTTTTTTGGGCCTTGACTTTTTTTTGTAAAACACCATCCCAAACCCCAGTGATTTTAACCTTATTGGCTTTGGGTATAATGTTCTTTCTTGTTTTTTTTTTTTTTTCTGTGACTTCTTGTTCGTTGTATTATCTGGTTCTTCCACTTTTCTTTTGGTTAGAATGTAAAAGTTTTAGAGAGAAAAAACAAAAAAAGCACATAAAGGGAATTATAAAAAGGCTATCCACCTGAGGAGGGGGTTTTGCTGCTCCCCCCTGGAATCTTTAAATTATACCCCAAGGGGCCTTTTGGAAAAATTAAATTTCCCAAAAAAGGAAAAAGCAAGGTATCTGTTGGCACTGCTGGAATGGGCTGTGACTCGTAGATGACGTAAGGTTTTTATGAATAAAAAAAAACTTTTCTGAGTCACGCAAAAAAAGGAAAAAAGAAAACCTGTGGGAAACCCCCCCCAAATGGACAGTGACTCGTAAAAGTAGTTGTTTTTATGAATAAAATGAACTTTGTTTCCTCTACGAGTCGCTGCCCCCTTTCCCGGGGTGGTGCCCACAGGTTCCTCGGTTTTTCCTATTTGCAAATACTACCTTTGTAATGTTGTATGTTGAGGGAGCACTGTATTTGTAGTCATTTTTTTTAGAAAAAAAAAGCCCAAGACCATAGGTATGGTTCATATTTAGACCGCCTACAGAAAGTTTTCAATAAAAAACTAAAAAAATAAACATAAAATTTTTTGGTCCTGATCAACTAAAAAAAGTAACTAAAATTTAAGACTTTTTTTTTTTTTTTACTCGCCTCCACCACATTAGTGCATCTAAATTATTTAATTGGTATTGTTTTGAATAAAAAAACACTTTTTTTTCTTTTTTTAAAATTTAAGGGGTTTTTAAATTTTTAAATTCCCCCTTTTTTTTTTTTTTGTTTTTTTTTTTTTTTTAAATTTTTTTTTTTTTCAGTCTAATCAGGGGTTTCTGTGACGGGAAATTTGGGAAAGGCTTTTACCCTTATTTTTTCCACATTTTCAGTTTGGGGCCCGGGTTTCACTGCAGATTTCGACATGGACTCATTGTGTACTGTGGGTCTCATCTACATGTTATGTACAGATACTGGGGCAGACTTATTAATGGGTGAGCGGAAAAACCAGATAAGACTGTTTTTAAAAAAGCATAAAGATTTTTTAAAAGTTTTATAAATGGGAAACTGTTTAAACTGTCTAGTATACGTTTACACCATCTCTACGTTTTGTTTGTCATCAATTGCATACAAATGTTGGGTGGTTTTGGGTTTTTTTTTGTTTTTTTTTTTTGGGTTTTTTTTTTTTTTTTTTTGGGTTTTGTTTTTTTTTTTCATATTAAGCTTTGTCCTTTTTCCAAAAAGTCCATTTTAGACTCTTTTGCGGGAGCTAATGAAAAAAATTTCAAATTTATCTAGATTCCTACACAAAATGTATAGATTCCATACCGAAATCCATGTGAAATTCTGCTCGAGAGAATGTTTAAGTTAACACGAAGTAAAATAACCGAAGTAAAAGTTTTGGTGGTCCTGGTATATTTATATTAATCTAATGGTATTTCAGTTTCAGGGCAAGTTGGGCACTTTAAAATTTTAAAGGATGCAACTCGTTTGAAAAAAAAACTCCACACCCCTTTGCATTTTTGGGTCAAAACCAAGGGACATATCCCAAAAAATTTTTAGTAAGATTGAGATAAAAAAAAAAAAAATTAAACAAAAAACAAAAACCTTTCTGATGTGTTTGGTCTACAGGGTTTTATACTTATTAGGATCTTCAGGGGTTTTTTTTAACCCTGTCCCAAAATTTTTTTAGCAAACTAGTGGCTTTTAGGGAATGAAGCTGGTTTCCTTTGGTTTTCCCCAAAATGCCTTTTAAATAGTAGAGACGTTTTGGGTTTTTAGGAAGGGGAAAGGGGGAATTGGGTCTTTTAAAGGGTTTAAATTTCCCTAGATTTTGTTTTTGTATTATTAGAACAGGGAGGGGGATAAGGCCAAAAAAAGGGTTTAAATTTTAAGGCACTTCTCTTTTTGGGGATGAGGGGGGGTTTTAAATTTTTGGGGTTTTTAAATTGGGAAAAAATTTTAATGATTCAATTTAAATTTACCCTTTTAACCAAACCTTTTTATATTCTAGTTTTTTTAACACATAGGTGCCTAATTATCAAAACCCCAAGGCCAAAAAGTTCACACCGGGGTTATTGCCCCCAGTAATTGCCGGGGACGGATTTTTTGGGCCCCCAATTACGCGGCAGCCTTTTCAGGGGAGGTGGGGGGGGATGGGGCCGGCACCTTTGCCCCCCCCGAACAACCTTTATTATTCACGGCGCGTACCCCCGCTGTAAATAAAGTGAATTTTTCACTTTCTCCCCCCCCTCGGCAGATTCGCCCGGGGTGGGGAGGGGGAACCCGAACCATATTCCTTTGAGAAAGTGGGTTTTCCATAATGCTTGGGGCGGATTCCAGCCGTTTCGCAGCGCAAAACCAGCGGGACCCGTACGCTGGGGAAACAGTCCAGAATAAGCCCTGTGAATGGCCCCTAAGCAGAAAACACCCAAAATTGAGGCCCGATTTTAAAAAAAAAAAAAAATCTTTTTTTAAATTTAAAAAAATTTTTTACTCAAAAAACCCGGCCCTTAAACCCTGTAAATTATTAAACTCCAAGAGTAATTTAAAAACGTTTACCCCAAATTTTTTAAAATTTTTTTTTCTGTTTTGTTTTAAAAAAAAAAGGGGGGATTTGGGACCCCAGGTTTTCCCTTTTGGGGTTCAAGACCACCTTGGTTCACACCACGATCTCCAGGAAAGGGTTTTTAGTACCCCCTTTTCCCTTTTTGACAGGTTTTAGAAATTTTTAAAGGGACATTAATGTATTTAAAAAATTCTCTTCCCCCCCCTTTAAAAGGAAAAAAAAAAACATTTTCATACATTTGTTTTTAAACCCCCCAAAAAACCAAGTAGGGTTGCATCCCCAAAAAAATTTTTTGTTTTAAAATAAGGTTTTTTCCCTAAACCCTTTTCCAAACCCCCCTTTGGACTTAAAACCCAAAATTTTTTTGGACGAAAGAACAAAAAAGCCCCACCCCTTTTAAAAAACGAAGTGAAGTTTTGCATCCAAATACACATGTTTAAACCCGCAAAAGTGCATTTTAGGGTTTTTTTTCCCCCCCCGGGCCCTTAAATATTGTGGGGGCGGGGACATAATTTCTACAGAATTTAAAATTTTAAAAGGGTTTTTACCCTAAACCCTGCACTTTTAAGCATATAGATAGGATATGCCAAAGAAGGGGTCATAGGGGGCAGGTCCCGGGGTTTGGGGAAAAGGGCCTTAAAAATTTTTAGCCAGAGAAAAGCCCCCTGTTGTACCAACCACCGTTAAACCCCCTTCCCGTTCCCTGGGGCCCCCCAAGGGGAAACCCAAACCCCCCCGCTCACCCCCCTTTTCCCTTTAACTCCCAAAAAAACAGAATGAAGCGTTGTTTCCCCCAAATATTTCCCGGGTCTCCATTCGAGTTAGAAATTTTAAAAGGGTCTGTTTCCCGGGGTGGGGGGGAGAGTCCCCGGAAAGGGGCCTGCATCTGTCACACTTTGACTTTCTATCCATCGATTTAAAGGGAATCAAAATTTATAAACCCCTTTTAAAACAATTTTGATAGGGGCTTCCCCCTTTATAATGGGGGTTTTTTTTGGGATTTTCTAGGTTTAAAGAAGAGGAAAGACACTCAAAGCAAAGCCCACCCCAAAGGAAACCCCCCGATACTATGATCACTGATGGTAATGTGCCGCCATCCTCCCCGTCAGGGGGAGGGAAATTTTTTCCCCTTCCCCAAAAAAAAAAGGTTGGGATAAGTGATGAAAAGGGCCCTAATGAAACATGTTTTGGGGAAAAACCCCCCAAAATTAAAATTTGTTGTTTTAAACGAAAAAGTACTTCAAAAGATAGAAGCCTTTCTCAGTCTTTTTTTTAGCGTTTTTTTCCATAGAAACCGGGTGACACGGCCCGCCAACCCGAAAATGATCTGTTTTCCCCCTGGGAAAAAAAAATTATTTGGGAAAGCTTGTTGTTGCCCCCGGAAACTGTTACCACCAAGTGTTTTAAACCCCCTTCGGCTGAAGCATGTAACGAAGACTCAAAAAAGCGAAATTCTGGGGCCCGGGGTTATATTCAGGCCAACATTTTCCTGGGTTTTTTGGGCCCCCCTACCCGGAAAGTACGTTGAGTTGGTTTTAATTTACTCTAGTATTAAAGCCAGGCAGGCCCAAAACCTTTTGTCGTAACAGACTTGTTAAAATATTTTTTAAACTCCGAAAACCTTGAATGGAGAAAAAACGTTACCATTGGGGGAAAATTGTTCTTCCCTCCAGAATGCTGAAAAAAACTAAGCAAAATCCAGAAGAGCCAGAAAAAATCAATTTTTAAACCTATTGAGTTTTATTTTGATCCAAAATGTCATTTTGAGGGTAAAAAATTTGGATAATGTGTCCCTTCCCTGTTAAAACTGCCCGCCCGTAAAAGCCCACCTCATCTCTTCCCCCTTGGGGATTGGAAAACGAGATGTTGACTTCCCGATGTTGGGGGTTAAATTAGCAAAAAGCTTTAAACCATCTGGCACTGAAGATTTGAGCTGCAAACAACTTCTACCATACGTGTTAAGTTCCATTTGGGTCCATTCCCGGGACCTCTTCAAAAAAGTGGGCCTTACTTTCTCATATTTTCCCGGGTGTCACGAATTTAAAAAGATTTTATCCAAAACCCGAGAAAACCCCCCCTTGACTTCCATCAAAATCGTAGGGGAAAGGGAAAACCCCGCAACTTTTTCCCTTGTTGGGAAAGAGAAAAACCCTGCAGGGGATTGTCAAAAAAATGGTATTTTTGTTTAAAAGATAGTAGGGTGACTTTTACATCATTTCAGTCCGTTTTAAACATCACAAGTCGATTTCCAAAGAACACTGCTTATGTTCTTATATATAAAAAACACGGCTCGGGTGATCTAGAGAATTTGCAGTCTAACTCTGCACATGGACTGTGGGTCAATGATGAGCCCCCACTTCAGAAGGAGCTCATGGATGCAATTACAAAGGATAATAAGCTCTATTTACAGGTATGGACTGATGGCTACCCTGTGAATTTCAGCAATTGAAACAAGCTTTTAAAAAAAAAAGGGGGAAAAAAAAACTTTTTTAAATTTTTCTTGGTTATATTACATTTATCTGACCATGGGATGCTGCATAAAGATTCCATATAGTATACAGATCTCACTTTTCTTTTTGACAGCCATCCAAGTAGGTTTAGATTACTGCCATTGTAGCCGAACACTGAAAGAAGCACAGTGCACCCTAAAGCCAGACAAGCTTTATAACAAAACGGGAAAACTTGGTAAAAATTTAGGGATATTTAAATTGTGGTTGAAATTTCAAGATGAACATGAATTTTTTTTTTTTTTTTTTTTAATGAACTAAATGAGACCATCTCGGCTTTAGAATGCACATATCCATTTGTTCAAAGTTTTAAACAATTTTTGGGAAACTTGGGTGAACCTATCAAAAGGACTTTAAAACAAAAATTTCCCAAACATTTTCTTTTTATCCCCCCAATCGCCCCAATTTAAAATTTGGGGGTCCAAAATTTTAATTGGATGTAAACAGTCCCCTTTTTTAACGGGGGTTCCGATTTTTGACATTTAAGAGACCAAGGGCAAAACTTTAAGCAAAGGGTGCCCCAAAACAGAAGTGGCCACTGAGCTTTTGTTTACAAAAGTAAAACCGCAGGGTTTCAACGAGATGCAAGACACTGGACAGGTTTAAAAGAAGGTCAGAGTTTTGGGTTTAGCAAAAGGACATCACACCCCTGACTGCTTCATTGTAAAACATTTTTGTTTTCCTCGGGAAATGGGGGTTTAAAGAATGCCACACAAAACCCCGGCATTTTTAAAAGGGGTTTTTCCCGGGAAATAAAATTGAAAGTGAGAAAACTTTCAAAAGGGAAAAAACAAAAATTTTCACCATTCATTATTTTTTTTAAAAATTCTGCACTGTTTTTGTTTTTTGCCCGCTCCTTTAAATGATCCCATTGTTTACAGGGTTTCTCCAGGGGATCGACCCGGGCTGAAACTTTGTCTGGGTTTTGGTCGCACATGCTCAAACCTTTACCTATCCTACAGGGGGCTACGGTGCAAACCCCCGGGGCTGTCCCCTCTACTCCCTTTTCCCCTTCACCCCTTTTTGAATTGTTAAAAAGTGCAAAAAAAAAAAGAATCCTCAATTTAAAGGGATGGCATGATAAAAAGGAAAAAAAAAAAAAAAACAGGTTTTGGTTTTCCCGCAGGGATTTGAACCATAGGGACCCCCTTTTGGGGCCCGGAGGGAAAAACTTTATTCTCAGCTACTCACAATGCTTTAAAATTTAAAAAAGACCTTTCTTTTGACTCAGAGAGGAAAGGGGGGAGTCAACCTTCTGGGGGACCCTGATATGCAATTGAAAAAAATCACCCACGTCCCCCTTTTGTCAACCCCAGAACGGATGCACAAAATTAAAAAAGGGTCGTGGAAAACCCCTTTAAGGGGGGTTTAGACCATTTATAATGTTTTTCGTAAGGGGATTTTGGTGAAGACGATGACCACAACCCCCCAGGCCATTATCAAAAGTTTTGCCTTTGGCCAGGGAGACTAGGCATGAAGAATACGAATTTTCCCGTGCGTTCAGGCATGAAGACAAAGACCCTATGGTTGGGCAGGGGGGAAAAACCCGCCGGTTGTTAAGGGGTGCAGACCCCCCTTTTTGTAAAAGGTTAAGCGTGGGCCGTAAAAAACTTGGTTGTCTTCCCCCTCCCCCTTTTAAAAAAACTAGAAAATTATGTGACATTTACCATTGGTTCCCCCAGGGAAAAAAGAAAAGTCCCAAAAAAACGGGCATCGGGGTTTTTGATGTAGCAAAAAGGGGGTCCACTTTTTCTGTGGCTTTCCAGTCTCTCGTAATTTTGTTGGGAAATCTGCTGAGAAAACCTAAGCTTGGTGAAAATTTTTTTCCCCTTGGAGGGCATCCTGCTTAATTCCCCGCAATGGTGGGGGATCAGTTGTAAGGTGTTTCTTAGTCCCCATGATGTCCAAAAAGTGAACCGCAAAGGGTGAGGAGGGGGTGTTTAAAAAATTTTTAACTCCCAAAATTGGGTCTCCCCAAAGTATTTGGTGATTTAGGATCAAATCCTGTTGGGAGTTTTGCCATTTTTGTCTTTTTGGGTCAGCAAATTGGCAAAAAATAAAGAACCCAGAACATTTGGACATGGGGCATTTTTAAAATTTAAAATGGCTTATTTCCTAACCCCTTTCTATTTCAAAAAAATCGTTCAGGTAGTGAAGTAATTCTGGAAACTCCCCCTCATTTTTAAAAAGGGCCCAAAACCTTTTTTTTTTAGGGGGCCCCTATTTTTTGAGTAGTCCCAAAATTTACCCTTGGTTTCCCCCCCATGACTTCAATTTTTTCATACCTCTTTACTCTTGCCAGAGATAGCCAAGGTACTTCTATGGGCTGAGAGGTAGGCCTTTTGGGTTTACACTGCCCTCCCCACTTAGAGGCTTGGTCAGCATTTTTCTTTTTTTTTAAAGGACGTTTTTTGGGGCCGGGTTGGGCATTATTTTCCACTTTGGTCTCCTGAATAAATTTAAAACGGATATCCCAAAAGTTAAAAGGTTTGGGGTCCTCCCTTTTGGGGACTCACACCTATCTCGGGAACGGTTCAAAAAAGTGTTACGCACGACTCTCAATTCAGTTATATAGAATATAAAAGTAGTGTTTTTGGCTGTACTCAAAATTTCAGAACGATTGAGGTTACACGGGCGGACTGGCTCTCTTTCTAAGCCAAACATATTTTTCTCAAGTGCTTTAAAAATCTGCAAAGATTCATGTGCAACAATTGTTTATTACTTATTTTTTTATAACAATCTTTGGATTTTTTTTAAGCACTAAGATTTTTTTTTTTCCTGTATCCTCTTAGGGAAGAATAATGCCGCACACGGGTTACAAGGCCTGCTTCCTGCTTTTTTCGACTTGGGTTTGTTTGTAATGACCCCTGGTGCTGCGGTCCTACAGGAGGCGGTGGAGAAGGAGGGTTCGCACCAGGGGCAGATTGTTTTTGAAAAAGCAAAATGTCTTTCTTTGTAAATAGCATGTGACAAAAACAGGCGATGGACTTGTAGCCAATTTGCTGTGAGTACCCGTTTTCCAAACCTAAATCAATCAATTGAAGATGGGCGTTCTTGTTAAAAATTTTTCAAGGTTTTTTACACTTGAATAGCATCGTGTGTTGTCTTTAACAAAAATGCTATGTATCAGTTCTTAACAAAACATAAAATTTTAAGAGGTAGCAAAGTTTTAAAAATTTGGGGTTTTTTTTTTTCTATCATTGTTTTTTTTCTTTTCCTGAAAAAAGTGAAAGCTTTATGGTGCATCATATGCCGAAAGCAATAATGGTTTGCATTTTGATCCAGTTCAGGGTATTTTCCACTAAAATATCATAAAGCATCAAACATAAAATTTATTTAAATCTGTGAATAACTTTTTATGAAAATGCATGATCTTCTACAAACTTTTTTTTTTTTTTTTTAAACTAGAAAACAAAATGCTAACTTTATAGTATTTCTAAATTGTTTTCAGAATTTTTAAAAATTCTACTTCAGGGAGTACATCTGCTGTGTAAAAAGAGGGAAAGTACTGTATGTGCCTTGCAGTACTGTAAATCAAAAAGAGATACCTTTGGATTGTCTCGTGTGATAAGTATTCTATATTGTTAATATTATAAAATGCAGCTTAAATTTACTTTATTGCTGGAGTAAAACAGTAAATGTTCTTATGGTCTTGTTTTTTGAAAGAAATGTTTAGTTCTGGGTAAGACATACTAATGTATACATTTTCACTATACTAGGAAGGAAGCAGTGGAATTGAATCATTTTTACAGGATTCGCAAAATATGGCTGTTTATTGCCTTCAAATTTGTTTCACATCAGTCAATAGGTTGTGTTGCAGTTTGGTCAGTTTCGCTTAAAGGGGTTTTCCAAGGACCTGAGTTGCTTACCTCCTTATCGGCACTGTAGTAGAATATAAACAAATCATGCTGAGTCATGAAGGCTGCAGGGGAGAGAGGGAGGGGATGAGCAGAGAGTAAGGAATAAGGGAGTGTCTCAAAACTTAACTCAAATAATAACTTTACAACAGTTGATTCTCTATACAGCAAGACACAGGCTCATACACTGCACTTTCTCCCCAGCCCCTTGAAGCTCATTCATTTTCCCTGTCAGATAAGTGTTTCACGCAAGTGCGGCCTGTCGGCTCCTCTGGTCGTGTCTAATGCAAGCTTTCAGGTAACTAAAGGGGAATGAGAAATGCTGTAGCTCTCAGAGTCTTCACTTTTTGTAATCACATATATTTAGAAAAGTGATTAAATACCCATTTTGTAGGATCCCACGTCAACATTACATCGTGGCAAAACCCCCTTTAACTGAACTTTTGCTGCAATACCAAACGCATTAAATGTGTGGCACTGTTTTTAGATTGCAGCTGGTCCTAATTTACTGGCTCCTTTTTTTCTTCCCATGGACATGAAGGCGCCTTTTTTTTTTTTTGGGTGTGACAAGATGTACTTTTTAATGGTGCCATTGACCGTGTCATAAAATGTACTGGGAAACAGGAAAAAAATGTACTTGCGCTTTTCTTGCGGAGACTTTGTTTTAATGTCATTAACGCCTCAGTATTAATGTGCTGCAGGTTGGTACAATTCCAGTGGTACCAAATATGTACAGTTTTCGTTTTGTATTCGTAAATGAAGTGTAGTGTTCGTTGCTACCTTTTTCGGATACTTGCAACTTTTTGACCACTTGTTTCAAATTTTTGGGCATGTGAAATTACGAGTGAACCCACAATTTGCGTTTGGAAATTTTTTTTTTTTTCTTCTATGGTGCTTAGCATATGGAATAATTGTTACACTTTGATCAGATTTTTATGGCTACAGTGATCCTAATTAGATGTAACTTTTTATTTGGAAAATGGCAAAAGCGAGGTGATTTTGAACTTTTTAATTTTTTTACACTTTTTTTTTTATAGATTGAACTTTTTTTTTTTTTTTTTTGTAACTGCAGTCCCCATAGTGTATGCGAGCTCTCTGAGGCTAGAACATTTGTACACCCTTATGCATTATATCTCACCTCTTATACGCCTCCATTGAGATCACTGGGTGCTGATCGGTTACCAAGACAGCTGGAAGGCTTCCATAGCCACCATGTTGACATTTGTAATGCTTTCTGCCCAAGGCAGGAGGTAATAGAACTGTCATCGTCAGGGCTGTGGAGTCGGCAAGCCGAAGCCCCGACTCAGACTCCTCAATTTCCCAAACCTCCGACTCCCGACTCCTGACTCCCTCATACACGGCGCATGTTTAAGTAATAACTTTACTGTAGTAAAATGGTCCCATCAGGCTGTTTATCAAGCTATTTAGGTAGAACAGACACTGATAAGCAAAAGTGTAACAATGTTTTGATCTTTTGAACACTTGTGGGTAGAGTTCAAGAAAAAGCTGTATTTGTATCCAAGTCCAGTCTGCACCAACATTGGGAATGTGTAGAAAAGACCTGGGATCAGATTTTGGTCAAGATGGGCTTGAATCTGATTCAGGCAGAGCTGAAAACCAAAGGTGGCTTTCCCAAATACTAACAAAATAATAAAAATTTTCATTTTGATTTTTAGGCGCAAAACTACAACTAAGCAGATGCTAAATACCTGTAAGTCAAATTTTTGTATAAGATAGGTAAGATGACTGTATATAAAATTACAGTAGCCTCATGTTTCAAAGCTATAGTGGAGGGTGAGATATGGAGCCTGAAAGTCACAAGTTCAGAACATTGTTACCATTTTGCTTGTCAGTGTAAAATATATTTATTGGATACAACTTTAGGACACAAAAAAATTGTAAATATGCAAAACACTGCAGGATCATTTGTGGAGTCTCTGAATTTGTTCTTAGAAATAGTATTGCCTCCATCAGATCCTACATACATGACCTCACATCTGATCTCATTATTTCCAGGCTAGAGAAGGCCTCTCTACACTAACTTGGGTTGGGGGCAAAGCGGTGGGCCCCAGGGGCAACATCTTTAACAAAGTCAGGGTATAAAGGAATTGCTCAGCCACAGTCAGTTTTGATTAATGGTTAACTCTTCTACTTCTTTGAAAACAGGTGAAACATTTTGCTGAAATCTGTTTGCCCTGGATGCAGAATCATTCCCCTGGGGGCAGCGCTTTGCCTGCTCCATGTCATCAATTACACTCATGTGATAAGGATGAAGATATGGGAGCAGTAGCACTAGCAGGACCCAATTCATCTTGCTCTTTGCACTGCATCGAACTAACTGGACCAACTATTATATATTTTGGGAGTCTGAGTCGGTCCATTTTATGACGACTCCGACTCCTGCAAAATAGCCACCGACTCCACAGCCCTGGATCGTGGTACATCCTTCTGCAGTATATAAATAATGTACACTGGTTCTCTTACTTCCTATCTGAAACATTCACAAACATTCACAAATGTTCACATGGCGCCACTGCTATCATAATCGCAAGAAAAAAAGCTAATTAACAAAAGAAGACAGACAACTCTGACTCTTTAAATGTGTAATCGGTACAGTTGCCTTTATTTTACAAGGCACTTGGAAACTGGAGAAAACGCTAACAGAATAAGGTCTAAGAGACCAAAAGCTAGTCCATGAAGAAGGTTTGTTTTTTGCTTGTTTTTTTTTTTCCCTCCACCAAGTTTTTGGTTTTTGCCGGCTTTGTGATAGATTTTTATATGAATCAACATAGTTGAAAGTTTTTTGTTTTATTGGCGAAAAAAAAAGCGGTGTGAGTGGCTGTTGTGTAACAGCTAGCCTACAAGAAAGCTGACCTGAGTAAAGCACGAGATTACAATTGCTGTCCCATTTAATACAAGGTGAAATGTCAGGTTGTAGTCAACCTTATTCTGGACGTTGAAGCAAATTTTGTGCCTTGCCTTCTCACCCGTGATAAGAGGGATAATTGCCTGGCTGAATGCTGTGCTTTAAAGGAACAATTGTAGGCAGATTGGAGATGAATCATGTAGGTACGGAAGACAGGTGTCTGTTTTTTGGTGGGATTTTTTTTCTGACAAGAACCCCATGAAGTCCCAGTCAATTCCATAAGTTCATTGACAGTCTGATTTTTCACACTGGCTTGACAATTTTTATCACATTTTAATCAGTTCAGGTGGTCGGTGGATATTCGGTTTAACAACTGGCTGTAGAATAACAACTATTTATTTTTGCGGTGTTCCATCTCTCACAGCTGCATCTAAATCGATGAGAAATGGTGTCGTACACCGTCCCTCACTTCAATCGGGGCACCCGTGGCGAAATTGTCGGCTCCCAATCAGTTAACATGGCAGCTGGAAGGCTTTTGAAGGCTTCCATTGCCGCCATGTTTTCTGTTTTTACTACTTCCTGCTCCCAGGCAAGAAGTAGTAAAACCGGCATCTTTGTACACTCTAATGCGTTGTTATAATGCGTTAGGCTGTGTAAACTATTGCGCACCCTAGTGGTGCCCTAGGGGCAATCAAAGATAAATAAAAAAAATATATATATTTATTTTTTTCAAATCACCCCCCCCCCCCTTTACCATTTTACAAATAAAATAATAAAGTTACACATATTTGGTATCACCGTGTCCAAACAAAGTCTGATCTATTAAAATATAATATAATTTACCATGTAACCGCTGGACACCGTAGAAGAAAATAAAATCCCAAATGCCCAAATTGCATTTTTTGGGCATTGCACATCCCCTAAAAATTGGAATACATTTAATCAAAGTCCCATGTATTCTAAACTAGTAGCAATAAAAAGTACAATTCAGCCTGCAAAAAAATTCACCCTCACTCAGGTCTGTAGGTGTTCATACAAAAAAAAGTTATTGGTCACAGAAAGTGGCGTCGCGCAAATTTCAAAAAAAGAGAATATTTGGATTTTTTTTTAGGGTACAAAACAATGAAAATTTACTGTTTGTTTTGTTGGAGATATAATTGTAGAAAAAAGAAAAACCCATTTTTTTATAAAATTTTGAACGGCGTAAAAAAAATCCCCTGAAACTGGCCATTATCATTATTTTTTAGATTTTGCCCATTTGAATTTTTTTTTTTGGGGTTTCCCCTTAGTGTTGATCAAACGTTTAAAAAAAAGTTAAGTTCTAGTAAAATTTTTTCAAATTTTTGAACTTAAAAAACCGAACATTTTATGTTGTTTAAATAAAGTTTAGTCGAATGCCATTTTATTATTTTGGCAGCTTTTGCCTTTTGGGGGCCCATCCAATCCGTGCAGGCACAGAAAAGTGTCAAAAAATCATCGCTGAGGTGTGGGTTATTGGTGCAAAAATCATATGCCCATGTTATAATATTTTCGTATTCCCCTTGTGAATCCCATTTTCAGCTAAATCTGTACTGTACAGATGCTCTTGTTGTTTTTCCTCTAAAAGACAGCAATAGGTGGGAGTTTGGGATTGTGGCTGCTTTTCCTCACCCCGAAGCTGTTATTTTGGGACATTTGCTACTAAAAGCTAATTCATGGACATGGATATATATTATTTTAGAGTGTTGGTTTGCTAAATCATACTCTGTGTCCAAAGTCTGTTTTTGCAGTTTTGGGGGGGTTTAGTAACTATATACACCCATCTAATGCTATGGTCAAAAAGGCTTTCGGGCCCCCTTGGGTGAGGGCCCTGTGCAAAATGTACCCCTGCACCTCCCTATGCTACCCCCCTGCTTTCAATTTGTCCTATTTTTTTCGTTAGCCATTGAAAGGAAGAAGTATTTTTGCCCTCTCAATTTTTTTTGTGATCTTGGCCATGTTTCAACGGGGTTTTTTTTTTTTTTTCAGGGGTAATTAAACCCCGCAAATTTCGCCCTGTGACCCGGGGGGGGGGGGGGGCGGGGGGGGGTGGCAGGGGGGCGGCACTTCGCCGGCCATAGATTGAATTTGGGGGGCGTATAGGGGCGGGGGGGGAAGACGTAAAACCATAGTTTCTATGAGAACTGTGGATTACCGTAATGAATGGGCCGTTTTCGGCCCCCAATTGGCGCACTTCGGCGCGTAATTACGGACCGAAATATGACCATTTAACCCGTGTGAACATGGCCTTAGAGCCAAATTTTCTTCACTAAGTTGTTCCACGTTTCCAGTTTACTATTATGGATGGTAATTCCAGCTTCTCCTCACCTGTATAGGTATAAAAATTAACCAGAAAATCTTCTCCCATAGACTTTAATGGGGTCCGCGTTCGAATAGAACTTCTTCGAACCGAACTCACTAAGAGTTCGAGGTTCTAATCGAACTTTTCACTGTTCGCTTAACATTAATTCCCAGTATAATCTATTGTATGATGAATGACACCATTAGAAAGTACATCTTGTCCTGTAAAATAAAAGCCCTCATCTTTCTATGTAGATAAAAAATAAAATTTTATGGCTTTCTGAAGGAAAAAATGAACGTGAAAAAAAATATGCCTTAGCGTTAAAGGTTTAAGTGACAACTTGTGGCTTTTTTAATTGAGAGATACCAACAATGTTGTCCATGTGTGTAAGAATTAGTCATCACAAAAGATTGAAGAACTTGTTTGTAGGGTAAAAAATTCACAGTTAATTGTGAGGTGCAACAGAGGTCCATCTGCTGCAGATAAGTTTTTCCTAGAGGAATGTCCAAAGAAAGCATTCGATCCCAAAAATGTAACATCGTTGAACCTCTAGAGTCACAACACTCTTCTATGCCTATAAACTAACAAGAGCAGATGTGGAAACCCACATAATAAGATATTAACCAACTGCTCCATGCCATTACTGTCTGTCAAACTTCCATTGCTGGGAAGATAGAGGAAATCAAAAGCGATCTTTGGCTTTTGTATCAGATTCTGTACTTAATAGGTGATGGTACAAGCAAAATGGAATCCAAGGTAGACGACTGAATGGCACCACTACCTATGAATGAAAGAGCTCTAAGAAGAAAGTTTAAGACATGGTAAAAAAGAGCTGCCAGTCTAGAGAGCTGGGACAATGTGCAAATCTTTGGTTTAACAGAATGCTGTAAAGGGCAACACTCGAAGAGCTTGGAATTGGGACGGAAGTCCCGTGTGCGAGATGTGGGAGACCGGTGCTGGTATGCTTATTTAATGGTAAACACCAAGACTCAAAGGTCTCTTAAATTAATAGATTAGTTTAAATATAAAAATCTCTGTTTACTGTGGCTAATAAAATATTAAAAGGGAGTGTGTCATCAGCAAATGACCTGTTTAATTTATGTTAACACAATCCTGCAGTTTTCACTTTGGCCACTAGGCATAATACAATTCTGACACTTCCTGTTCTGTACAGAAAGCTTTGCAGTAGTCTGCTCATTATCAGTACCAGCAGGATTACAATGAAAGGTGACACCAATGTAAATCGATAACACAGGATCCACCATTCACAATTGTAGTCACATTTCACCCTCTCCACCTCCCTGCACACTGACTTCTTCCCAGGTCACAGAGCCTAGAAAACTCTCCTATAGAAGTCAGTGTCCTCCTGTTTAAAGAATCCTATGTCCAGGAAGCTGCTGTGAAGCATCTTTTAAATGCTGTTGAAAGCTCTCAAGCAAGATGGCTACCCATATAATCCTATGCAGACACCAGGATAAAAAACTGTACAACCAGAAAAAAAAACAGCTGAAAAGAAGAAGAAAAAAATTAGAATCTTGTTTTATTTTGTAAAAAAATAAATAAAAATGGGCGATTATATTTAAAGGCAGAGACGCAACCAATTCCTTGGTAAATTCTGCGTTGCTTTGTATCATCCATAAAGGATCAATTTTGTACTTCACAATAAAAGTTTTGAAATGAATACTTCATTCATGCTTTGCTTTCAGTTCCATCCGTTCCTAGGTTTGATGCTCCTTTTTGCTATCCTGTTCTTGACAACTGTACTCTGTCATATCAAGTCTACTGTAGAACTTTGTTGCATGCTTTTAATAGCTATGGAAACCTCCAATACTTGGTCTGTCTAAATTAAAGGGGTGTTTCGGGACTGCTCAATGCTTGTTCGTCCATTGCGGTATGAGTACAAATAGAAGAGAAGACTCATACTTACCTAACGGTGCATTCATCCTCGCTGAATCAGTGTATGCTCATCGTTCACATGACAGCCCCAGCCAATCTCGGGCCACAACGTCATGTGCTTCAGCCTGAATGGAGATAAGTATAACTGTGAAACTGCATGGTGAGGAATTCCTTTAAGGGCTCGTTTCTTGAACAATATATGTTTAAGTTGTTCTTTTACAGTTGTATAATTATTAAGGACTAATTGTTTTACTGGACTACTGCAACCCCGCTTTTGAAAGTGAGGTTATATATGCTCTACTTTCTTTACATGTGGGTTGTCCTAATGCACCTATTTCTAGTACTTTAATGGCTGATTAGAAAATATTTGCTATGTAATGTGAGTCTTCTGAACATACCTATTTAACAGGTTATAATATTTTCCCATATCAGACACTATACTTTCCCCATATTGGGTCTTGAAGTGGAGCAGGTGCTCACTGTGCATACAGGCAGATGGTTGAGGAAGTCTTGGACATTCCTTCCATTCTTGTTGTTCTATGAGTGTTTTCCCTCCTTATCCCCAGATGTGCTTTTAGGCTAAGGTAACTCCGAGACACCCAGAGGGTCAGTTTAAAGTTATGCTGAGATAAATTCTCAGAATTTTGCATAAATAGTGAAAGAAAGTAAGTTCTGTCCGCACTCATCCAGGAAACTTTTGATCTGGGTAAAAAGCTCTGAATGCACTCATCCTCAACGCAGTTACATAACAAAAATCATCTCTGCCACCAATCTGCTAAATTTGGAATGATCTATATAACTGTAGCTTGTGATAGACATGGCCACTAGCCACACCTGCCACGTAATGCTTAGGTTAGCATTATGAAACAAAGACACTGGATCAGTGTTACAACAAAATCCTCTGTGATTCCACCATGTAGCAAACCTTGGAGTGGAACAAGTTAAAATATCTGTACAGCTCCAGGTTCCATTCCTGTAGGAGAAAACAAAACTGCGGCCATGGTGTGTTTAGTCTTAACATAACTAGACAGCTTAGGACATAAAAAAAACCGAGTCTGAGAAGCTGAAATTTTTGCAGCACCCTGCAGATGTAGATAGAAAATTCTGTACTCAACATAGATCCACCCTGCCTAATACAGGGGGTGGTGTCATTGTGTTTTGGGGCAGATTCATCAATACTGTCTGTTAGACAGTCTAAAGTTACACTAGACCATCTTACAATTCGCCACATTTATTAAAGTGTTGATCAATGTGATGCATGCTACAACTGTCTAGTCAAAGTTTAATAAGTTAGCTTAATTTGTCACTAACTGCGACAAAATGTTGTCATATTTTTTGGTGAACATTATCTCACACTAAGCTACGGCCCTTTTTGTAAAACCACACAATATTTAACGAGGCCACACCCATTTGTTGGACAAGGCGCAGAAGCATCTAGAAACTGTCTAAAACGCATAAATGTTGCGTAAGGCCAGATCTACACGGCCAGATCTACAAAAAATTACCTAAAAACAAATCCTAAATATGTTCACCACCCGCAAAAGCTGCTGAAAAAAGTCAGGTTTTGTTGTGCGTTTTTGCAGTGTTTTTGGAGTTTCTTTTTGCAGATATGCACAACAACGGATTTGCTATGTATGTGTGCAAAAAGCGTGCCAAAAACCGTCCGGCGCTTTACATAGCCTCCAATAGTAAATTTTGCCTTGCTCAGTCGTTTTCTGCAACATGTTTCAAAAAAGGACCAGCAAATAAAATGAACAGAAAAAAAGACGTTCTGTGCAGATAACAGGAAGTTTTTACTATACATGTCTATGGGACCTCTTTTCAGTTGTTTCTTGAAAACAAAAAATGCTTAAAAAACGGACGTTTTTGTGTGCAGTGGAGTCACAGCCTAAAGCACATACAACATTGTTTTGCCACAAATTTTGCTAGAATTCTGGCACAACTGCCATTTGTATTCTGACATCCTGCCCTTAAAAATAGAATAAAAAAAGAACATATAGCACTGCTGCAATTATGACCACATAGTGCATGACTTGACGAAAACTTCTCTAACAATGGTGAAATTGCTGCCCCCATTTATAATAATAATAAAGATAATGATTATAAGTTAAACAACACATTCTATGTAGCCTAAAATGGTACCAAAGAAAATTACAATCTATCCCACAAAGTCAAGTCCTCATATAGCTAGGTTGACAAAAAATTTAAAAATTATGGGTCTCAGAATTTGGTAACACATTAGAGATTTTATTTTCCATAAAGCTTGCTTTTATTCAGCAAAATTGCTACAACATAAACAAACTACATGCATTCACATATTGCTGAAGGCTGTTCTGAAGAAGTAAATGATACCTATTATGTGTAGGGTTTTGTTTGTGTGTAATGTATACACTATAACTTTTGTATTACATTTTTATATTCTACACTTCAGTTTTTTACTTTTTTTTTCAATACCATTAAGGGATAACTATTGTACAATTTTCTTTTACACTTATTAATGTATTAACATATTCATGTATACTAATACTTTACTTTCTGTGTCAGTTTGACACAATCCGCAATCAGGGCAGCACACAGTGTGCACTGACTGCAGGCTTATTATACAGACATATACTGTGCTAAACACCTGGGCAGTTTTTCACGAGAACCGTCGAAAACCAACGAAAAACCATCAGGCAGTTTACGTAGACTTCAATAGTAAATTTTCTCCCCGGGGCCCCCTGCTCTGTCCCCTTTTTGAAATTTATGTTAAAAAAAGCCAGCAGCAAAAAAAAAGGGCAGAAAAAAAAAAAATGTTCTGTGGAGACTACAGAAGGGGGGTTTTTTTTTTTATATTAAAGTCCATGGGACCTGTTTTCAGTCGTTTTTTCAGGTTTTAGAAAATGAAAAACGCTGAAAAAATTACCATTTTTGTTTTGCTGTTTTGGGACATGGGTTTTGGGTGGTTTCACACATTTCCCGGTTTTTGGATGCGTTTTTTGTTCCCAGGAAGGAAAGCAATTAATGCTATACATTGTTCCCAACAAAAAACGCTTAAAAAACCGCACCCCCGGGGGGGGGGGAAAGCCCCTTACCCCTTTAGAATTTTTAAGGCTTTTCCTGTTGACATTTGCAGTCCCCCCGGGATAGACTGGGGGGAAAGGTCCCCAAAAGGCGGGAATATTTTCTAAATAAAAAATTTTTGCCTTGCAATAGTTGTATGTTTTTTTTTCCCATTAAAGTAGCCATATGTGGGCTTTTTTTTTTTTTTTTAAAGACAAGCCCTTTCCTGATTAAGCTATTTTTGGTGTCTACATTTTCCTTTTTTTCACCTCTGCCTTTCAAGAGCCATAATATTTTTATCTTTGACATATAAGGGCTAGAGATGGGCGAATTTCTCAAAAATTCGATTCGGCCCCATTTAAACCCAAATTTTTCCCGACAAAAAAAATTTTCGGCCCAAATTTTTACTTCGGGACAAATCGCTTTAAAAAGCACTATTTCGGGGCCTGCACAGAGCCTCCCGGGTGCGGGTTAGAACATTGTCCCATGTTTAAATATGCGAGGGGGGTTGGTTTTGGGTTTTTCATACAATTTTTGGTTTTTTTAGTTTTTGACACCCCAGGGGATGCCGCCCTTAAAAAATGCTTCACAAAAAAAAATTCCCTGGGCACTTAAGAGGGAAAAAACGGAAAAAAAAAATTTCAAGGGGGAAAATGTACCCGGAAAAAATTTTCATCCCAGAAAAAGCTGGAAAAAAAAAAGCTGAGAGCTCAGATGGAAAAAACCCAATTTAGTGGGGGGGGGGGGACGGGGGTGGAGGGTGGGGCGGCACCCACAGCAGCATGAGGTGGGGCAGGGGCCCCGGGGAAAATTCTGGGGGTGGCAAAAAAGGAGGAACCCCAAAAATTTGGCCCACAATGATGAGAGCGGAGGTCACGGGGCAGCGCAGGGAGGTCGGGCAGTGGCACAATGACTTTTCGGGAAGGGGGCAAAATAGGGGGGGAAAAAAAAGGGAATTGGCAAAATTAAATGGGGAGCGGAGGTTTAAAGGGGGGGCCAGCGCATGAGGTCGGGCAGTGCCCAAGACACAGTTTTGGGAGGACAGGGCCCCGGGGGCAGCCACAGCAGCAGCATGGGGTCGGAAAGTGGCACAAGGCACATTGTGGGGGAAACGGCAGCAGCCCAGCCAGCCATAGGGTAAAAAAGTGGACAAGGGCCCATTCTGGAGGGGAAAAAACAGTATTGGGCCCAAACAGGGTGGAAATCACACAGTGTAGAGGTAACAACAGCAGCGGGTATGAGGTCAGGCAGTGGCATAATGAAATTCTGTAGGGGGGCCCAAAAACAAGGGGGAAAGGAACCCACAGGTGGCCAATGACTGAGAGCGGGGGGCCCGGGGCCGGCAAAAGATGGGGTTTTGGGCAGGGGGGGACAAGGGGAAAATTTTGGAGGGGGCAAAACAGGAGGAAGCCACAGAATGGCCAGTGATGAGAGTGGAGGTCACAACAGCGGGCTTTATGAGGTGGGGCCCGGGGCCCAAAAATAACATTTGGGGTGGCAAAACAGGGGGAAAACCCACAGAATGGCACAATGATGCGGGCTGAGGTCCGGGGAAAGGGGGCCCCCCATGGGGGGGTTAGGCGTGGCACAATGACTTTCTGGAGGTTTGGAAAAAAAAAACAGTTTAGGCCACAGGGGTGGCAAAAACACACAGTGTAGGGGGTCAAAAAACAGCAGCAGTACGAGGTCAGGCAGTGGCACAATAAATTTTGGGGGGTGGCAAAACAAGTTTTTGGCCACAGTGTAGCACAATGACACGTGTGGGGGGACGGAGGAGTCACAGGAACGATGAGGCCCAAAAAGAGGGGCACAATGACATTCTGGAGGGGGAAAAAACAGGGGAAGCCAAAAGGTGGCACAATGCCCTAAGAGCGGAGGTCCCGGGGGGGCAGCAGCATGGGCAGGCAGTGGGCCCCAATGACCCCAAGTGTGGGGGGACATGGCGGGCAGCCACGGCAGCGCATGAGGTCAGACAGTGGCACTTTTGGACAAATTTGGGGGGGGGGTGGGGGCCCAAAAAAGGAGTGGGCCCACGAGTGGAAAATTGACAGGATTTAAACCCGGGTGACGAGGGCAGGGCAAAAGCATGGGGGTCAGAGGTGGCCAAGGGACACAGTGTGGATGTCAGGGGCAACGAAAAAAGAAAGCGCAGCATGGGTCATAGAGGGGCCGATGACAGAGGGGTTGGGGTTTGGGTTGGAAATTACCAGTCCCTGGAAAAGGGTTTTGGTGGTAGGCAGAGGAAAAAATGGAGGATGGGGGCATCGGGGGGGGTGGGGGGCATCAAAATTTGTGGTGAGGGGGTATTTTGAAACCGATTAAACACCAAAAGTCTTTGGGTTTTGGGGGAAATCCGGGCCAATCCACGCCTGATTCATTTGCAAAGGTCAGTTTCCAATTTCCCGTGGACAAGCGGGTTCCCCTTGGGGGAACGATGGCCCCCGCCCCCACTAAACCACGGGCTCGATGCCACAACGGGCCCGGGCAGGAAAGCTTCCCCACTGCAAACTCGGCAAGTTGCGGCCCCACAATCCAGTTTGGGCTCCCCAGTGTCCAGCGGTTTCTTTAACTGGGGTTGGCAGAAAGTCTCCCCCAAAGTGGGCCCAAACTTTTTTGGTTCGGGACTGCTTCCGGTCCTGCTGGGGTTGCTGGGGGGTCTGCCCCATCATAGGCGGGTGAAAAAAGCTTTCATCGTGACTCCAGCCCTTAGGTTACTACTGATGGAGCTGGTATGCTCCTACCCCCCCCCCCTTTCCCCCCAGCACCCGTGGCAGTAGTACGTGAGCGCTGGGGAAAACCCCCCCGATCGGGACTGTCAGAGGGGGGACGATGCCGCAACTAGGCAGCGGAAAAAACTGATTACGGAGGTTTTCCCCTTTTAGTTTTTTGATTTTTGTCCTCCCTCTCAATAGCTGGGAAAAAGGCCCCCATTTTGGCCCGGGGTTTTTTTGGGGGGCGAGGGCCCAATAGGGTGGAGAGCCAGAAGCCCATCCCTCTCCCGGTTTGCTAAATATTCGGGGGTCGGTGCCAGGCAAAAAAGCATGTGCGGGCCCTCTCCCAAAAGTGACCCCGGGGGCTCCCTGCCCCCATTTCCACTGTATATGCCCCCGGTGCTTGGGGGTCATTTGCCTCTTTCTTCCTTTTCCATCCACCTCCTCCGCTGCCCCTGCTCCTCCTCTTTTGTCCCGGGGTGGGAAAAATCCCCCCAATTTCACCAGACAATGCTTCTGCTCCAATGCCCTCCCCCCCTCCTCCCCATTTCACCCCCAAAAGGGAAATCAATTGGCCACGAGATGTGGGCGCCACGTCTCCAGTCCCCCGCCCAGACAGATTTTTTCAAACATTGTTCCAGGACATTGGGGAGTGGAATGACGTTATTCATCCCCTTTGTCCCGGCGACTGGGAAAAAAAACGTCCCTCCCCCGATGGCCTCAAAAAAACGGCAGGTTTCAAGCAAAGAGGGCCAAATGGCTGAAAAATCAAAGGGTTAAAAGGGGGAGTACTTTGTTGCCTGGGGTATCAAAAAAAAACGTTAATGGCCTTTCTCTGTTCATACAGTCGGTTTTAACATGTTTCAGGTTTGGAAAATTTCGGGGTGGAAACAAACGCATATAGAGTGTGTTGGGGGGGGCCGTTTTGCCCTTTTCAAAAAGAGGAGGGTGTTCCCGGCTTTGTACGAAGGGAAAAAAGTGGAAAGCACAGTTTCCTGGCCCCTTTTCAAAATCCTTTCTGAAAATCGGTGGAAGGGCTTCAGGAAATTTTCACAAACCCGATTGGGAAAAACGTTTGCGCATGCAGGGCCCCATGGACTATCCCTCCCGGTGCAGCGGGGGACACCCTGTTTCCCCCATTGCCCGTTTAAACCCTTTGGGTTCCCCGGGGGTTTGGGAGTTGGCGCGGGGGAAAGCCACACCCTCGATTTTTGCTGCATTTACGCGGGCAGTTTTTCCCCCCCTGTGTGACTTTTTGTTCGCCGAGGCAAGCCCGGTAAAAACTCGTGGGCCCCCGGGTTTTGCCCCCACACATGGGGGTATGATGGAGCAGTATTTGTGGGGGGCTGAGATGGTGGGATGGTTTGGAAAGGGGGAGGGGCGGACCCCTGGCGGAGGTTGGGAGGAAATTTGACAAAAGTTTGGGGGAGGGAAAACGGCCCTTTTCCTGTCCAAGTTTTTGGGGGCCCCGGGGGGAAGCACATTCACCCAAGTGGGCCGTTAAAAGGGCTTGTAAGGCCTGACCGTAGTTACAGCTCCAGCTTCCCCGCGCCGGGGCACTTTGGAACAAAAAAGATTTAAACTCAAGGACTGGCCCACCTTTGGGTTTTCATATTTATGAAAATGCTTGGGGACTGCCTTTTTTGGGAAAAAAAATTACGGCTTGGGAAAAATCTCCATTCGGGGTCGGCACAAGCCTTAGTTCTCTGTTTTAAAGGTGGGAAAGTCCCCCATTTGGGAAAAAAGGGTTTCAATACCCAAAAAATTTTGGGCAGGAGCCGGCAGTGCTGCACCCTTTGGATGGTTAGCGCATACTGTTGTCTCTTTGCAAACGCCTTCTGAGCGATGCTGGCGCCTTTTAGTAGCGAGGGGGCCCGGAGCATCTGGGGCCGGGAAAATGATTTTCAAAGGAAAAAAGCTCCTTTGCAGAGGTGGGGGATCCTTGAAATGGTGCAATGGCATGGGGCCCCCTGGGCGGGTGGGTGCTGCGGGGTTTTCTGCGGGCGGCCCGGTTTTTCCAAACCCCATCTGAGCCCCGTTTTTTCCCGGCCACCGGGGTGGGCGCGCAGGGTTGAAGCCGGGGCCGTGGGGCCAAAAGGTTTGCTCCCTGGCCCGCTTTACTTTTGCCCCCCGATTCTAAAATTTACCCATTTTCGGGGTCCCCCCGGGTTTTTTGCAAAAAAATGCCCACCCCGCCGAGTATTGGATTTTTCGCCCCGCTCCGCACGGGGTGAAATACTGCCGCCGCTCCCGCTGAGCCCCCGTGCCGGCCCACTTTCTTGGACCCGCGAAGCGGGTTTTTTACCCCCTGGGGGCTTGGTCCCCACCTCACACTGCTGCTATTTCCCGCTGACTCACGGCCCCCACGGGGCCCACCTTTATGGGTGCGCTGCTGCCCCGGAAAAAGCAAGCTGACCCCTCTTCTCCCGACGGGTGATGAAGCCCTTGCCCCACCCCGGGTCCCAAGTGCGGTCGGCTTTCTTTATCATCTATTTGTGTTTTATCTTTAATGTGTTCCTTCACCGGTACTTGGTATGCCCCAGGTGACCTCTCACCCAAAATGACCTCCCCTGCCACTCTGCAAACTTTACTTTGCCCCCTACTTTCAAAAAGCAGGGGATATTGGCCCCCTTTCTTCGCTACCGAAGTGTGTACTGCCCTCCTCAATTTTTTCATTTCCCCGCATTTAGTGGGCTGAGCCCAGACCCCATAGTAGTAATTTTTTCTGGCTGAGGGAACCGGATGGGGAAAAGTTGCGGGGTGAGTACAGGTTTAGGGCCCCCTGACCCCCTCCCCGGGGCCCTGCCCAAATGGGGTTGTGTCTAAGGTTTCCCCCCGACTCTTGGCTGGGGTTGGGCAGATCTCATCTGGGAGGAAGGGGGAGACCCAGTAACCCCAATTTAAGGGAAACCCCTTTGGGGTTGGGTGAAACAAAAACGGCCGCTTGATGACAGCGGGGGAGTTGTGGCCCCCCGAAATGGACCCTGCTGCGACGTCCCCTTTCTTTTGCTGCGACCCGGGGCCCGGGTTTCCCGGAAAGTTTGTGCCCCTGGGCCCCTCGAGGTTTAGAAAACCTGCCACTCTCGTCTGACTTTCTGTTTGTTCTAAAATGTACAGACCTGTTTTTATTTATGATTCTGTATTGATTTTTTTTTACACCGGGTTTTTTACTCCAAATGAACCCAAATAACAAGCTTTGGGTTTAAACCCCTTTGGGTATTTAAATTTCGCTCCACAAATGGCCGGAAAAATTTCTTTTATGTGTTGTTTAAAAAACACTGTGTTTTACTAAATGTAAAAACACAAAAAAGGGCTTAATTAACCTTTTGGCATGAATTAGGGGTAAAAGGAAAAATGAAAAATTTTTTGGGGTTGAAAAAGACGGTTTATTTTTGTTTAGCACACCCGCAAAACAAAGCTTAAATTTTCCCCTGGGGGTGTTAAAATTTCGCCCAAAGGGAAAAAGGCCCCCCCCAAACTAGTAGGGGTTTTTAGCGGTTACAATTGCGTGGGTTTTTTACGCCACAAACAAAAAGATAAGTTGGGAATTTAAACCTTTTCTTGTGAATTTGGCTACAGGAAAAATGTATATATTTTGGCGTGAAAAAGACGGTTTCTTGGGGGTCTGCAAAACCCGCAAAACAAGCTTAATTAACCCCTGGGTGTAAATTGCGAATTTGAATTTAGGGAGCCAAAAATGAAAAATGGTATTTGTATTTGTAAAAAAAGCTGGTTTTTTTTAAAAAAATTTTCAAAGGGGAAAAAGGGTTTGATCCCACTTGGGGTATTGAATTTTATAGGGAGCTGCAGTTTGGGCGCCAATGGAAATTTTAGATCCCAATACCCCCAAAAAAAATTTTTAAAAAGAAACATTTAAGAGGGAAAAGTTTTGAGACAAGCTGAGCCCCCACCGAAAACACTATTAAAAATTTAAATTTTTTCCCGTAATTTGCTTTCAAAACCACGGGGAAACCTTTTCCCGAAACAGTACAAATGGGGAGCGGTAAAGAGCTTCCCAAGCGTCGGCAGGGGCTTTAATAGTGCGGGTGGTCACAAATCCCGCCCGGGCTCTGATTGGCTTCACCCCTGCCAAAGTCATGCAAAAGGCTTTTTGCCCTTCCCCTTTCCTTTCCCCGAGTGCTTTGCCCATTTTTGCGCCATGTGCTCGCAGGGATTTTATCAATCCAAAAGCAACCCTTTGTTCACCCCCAAGTACCCAAAGTTCGACTTCGTTCCGCCCAAGGGTTTTCCCCGAAATTCTAAACGAATTCCACTTCGTTAGAGTCAATTCGCCCATCTCTAATAAGGGCTTATTTTTCAATAGTACCATCTAATGTACCATAATGTCATTTAATTTATTGAAAAACTGAATAAAAAAAATTGAAAGGGGGATAAAAGGAAAAAAACGCCAATTTTCCAAAACTTTTCTGTGCAGAATCCCCAAAATTTGCAAAAAATTTTTGGGGCCCCTTTCCCTAAAAGAAAGAAAATTCCCCCCAAAAGTCCCCTAAAATAAGTTGAAGCTGACAAAAAAAAAAATTTAAAATTAAAAAAAACAACCCTTTCCCCCTTTGGGGAAATTTTGGGTTCCCAACCCAAAACTTAAAAAAAACAAAAATAATGAAAATAATTGTACAAAAATGAGGGTTCCTTTTAGTTTTAAAATTTTGTTGCATAATTGAGGCAATCACCCGCAAATTTAAA